>OU015501.1:112558511-113028511 GCA_907164885.2 Dolomedes plantarius | reverse complement strand
AACAGCAAATAATCTTTATAAGTACATTCTTTATCCCATATACAGTTTATATTTATATGCATATATAAAAACATACATACCCGTCTTTCTAAACAGTAATAAGCATATAAATATAAAAAGTCTCAAGTAATTCCTAACTTACATACAAACATATGAACATTAAGGCCATTAAGCTCGACATGAGGCATAGAGTTTCAAAGACTGAATATGATCATCATATCATTGCATAAGATACGTAAGGTATATATTATTGGGCTTGTATATCTGAATACGCACAGGCAGATTTTGTAATTGTTTGCCAAAATAATTGGCCTCAAATGGCTATGCTTTTATTCTTTAAAATCTATCTATGCAGAATAATCATATCGTGGCTTCATTGAATCCTACAACTTCACATTCAAATAAAAACCAAGCATTTTATCTTAGACCTCTGTTGGAGGATTAATTCGTTCAGATTATTTCATTGAGATTTGGTATTCATTGTGATGTGCTAATGAAATTGTGGAATAAAAAAAAATGTCTTAACATATATCTGATATTAGTGTTTAGAGTGTGCGTGAGAGAGATTTAGTAAGTTTGGTCATAGTTTTTCTTTTTAAAAAGTTATAGGATGAAGGTTGTTACTTTTGAAATAAGGTAACAAAAAATGATTTCGTGATTGTTATTAAAAGCACAACGTCGTCGGAGTACGAGTTGGCCTAGATTCAATAGTTGAGGCTCAGTTTTTAAATTTGTTTTTGAAATTCTGTATTGACAGATTATTTCACAGTGATTTGTCGAAATACCTTTTCGTGTACTTTACTGACCTTATTTTTTATTGTATAACTTTAATTTTTTTCAATCCAGTTTTTTTTAAATTTTCTTGATTTCGTAAAAATTTTTAAAGTAAGGTAAAGTGGTTTAAGAAAGGAAAAATAACTGTGTGGTGATACAGGTATACTAGTGTGGTGATATAGTGTTAGCAATTATAAATATGTAAATTTTAGCATTTGAATCCTTGATAGACACTTTAATGTTTTAATCTTTATTGTTTTAATAGAAAATAAATCATAGTTTTTTAACACTTGTAGAATTTGAAGACCAGGTTGAAAATAAGTTTTTGGACCTACACAGAATTTTCGATTACAATCTTTTTAATTACCCAATTTTATGTCTCCCGATCTGATAAGAATTCTAATAACTTTATTAAGTTATTAGAATTAATCTGCTGGAAAGTTTGGTATCGTTTCATATTACTATTTAACCATCTACAAAGTTGAAACTAATCAATTTCTCAGTTGTAAGCAATAAGGATATACAGAAGAAGTTTCCTACCCTGTCCTTTAGCTTGCTGAGGGAATTTAATATTTTAAAATGAGAGGGCAATTCATTTAAAAAAATAACCTTCAATACCTGATCCTGACAATATCCTGCATTCTTTATAAAAATACTTTAAGATTAATAATGAGAATTTTAGAATCATTAACAAGTGCATTTACAGGCTTATAACGGAGAGTCCAATTTAAATATTTATATACATCTCACAAGCAAATTAGTTTTGCATTGAATTATCGGGATAATTCATAAGAATTGCTCCTTTCCCCATGTTTTATTTTGTTTAAGATTCAAAAAAGGTATAACACCAAAAAAAAATCATTAATCATCAGAAAATGAATGAAATTATTTCATGGAATAATTCCTTTAAGGATGCTGTGTACACTAACCCTATTGGATTCACTCACCTCAATGTTAAACTAATGGAGAAAATTTGTCTACTATTTACAGATACATAAATGCTGATAATCCGATAAAAATGGTATTTTCAGATAGCCTGAGCTTTCCTGCACATTACAACAGGATTCATTTTAAAATTTCATCCACTAAAGGAATTGAGAATCGTTTAAACACTATACCAGATTTTTCCCCCGAATAATTTAAATTTTAAAATATTATTTGCATTTTTTTTAAAACGAAAAATGCCCCAAGGTGTAAAATTTCTTTCTCTATTACGGAGTACAATTTACGGAGTACAAAACATCTTTCAATCCATTCGGCAATCCTTGGACACATTTTCTCCATAGGTTAACTTTGAGAGGAGGGTTAGTACACAGCAGCCTTAAACACATTAAATACATGCTTTGGCTAAAGAGGAGACTTTTTAAAACCTTATATTGCAAAAATAAAAATGGTAATAATACAACGTATATGAATTTAGATATCTAAGTGATATGTTATTAAAACTAATAATATCAACTTTTTTACTATGCCTCATTACTCCCATGATGAATATAAAGCAAAAGAGAAAACTATTACAAATAGGAAAGAAATGCGTGAAAGAAGATTAGAAAGTAGTAAAAACGCAAAGGAAGACTTATCGTTGTCTAGGGTGAAATGATATTCCCTATGCATATTAGGTCATGTAATTGCAGAGAGATACTAAATCGTTATCGTGTCTCAATGGCTACTGCTGGGTAAACCTGATTTGTTGAGCGCTTGAAAATAGATAACATCAACTTAGTTTCTTTACCAAAGAATAGCTTCTACAAATAATGTGTTCACAGGCCTCATATATAGTAAAATTATTTCCCTATTTATCACTGATACGAATTCCCTGTTAATCACTGACACGAAATTTCTGGATATTTCAATGTTTTTTACATTATTCAGCTTATCTTTTCACCCTTTCATGTACTTATATTTTTATTGTTTTGCATGAAATTTTATTTATAGATTACTTTTATTTTCTATCCATTACTTTTATTATAATTGTTTTATTCTAAGTAAATTTTAAAATATTACGAAAACATGTTATTGCATTGCATGTCTGTTTTTATTTTCATTTGCATATTAATATTTCATATTTTTCATTGTGTTGTTTTTATTATTTTGTAGTCCTCACCTTTTATTTTACCTTGTGTGATGAACAGAAGAAATCATAGTGTAGGAATCTACCTTATGAGAAGATATGGAAAATAATGGATACTCTCTTGGGGCTATATCGAACCTTTGATTGAGTGAACTGCCAAGGATTACCGTAAAACTGATAATTTGCTCCCGTTGAAGGATGATTTAAATTATACTGTCTGTGTCTATAAGAAATTTTAAAAATAATGTGAACTCATTTTTCTAAACTCAAAAACATTTAAAATTCACTTTCTTTTGGTGTATAGTGACCATATTGAAAGTCATGCAACCCATAATAACAATCTGTTGTAGAAACGCTTAATGAACGAAGGAATAATGAACCACTCGTAAAAATCTGGATGCATACTAGATGTAATTGTAAACAATGCAACGAAAACGAACAAACAGTTCATACAAAACCATTTTTCTTGAAAAGTAAAATACACAGTCTAAAAAATGGTACGGGTGAAAAAGGATCAAATAAGCTGACGACTTCAAACGGGAGTGCTACTGATTGATTTTAAGGTGACTGCCTACGTTGAAAATGGCATTTTTTGACTATTTTGATCAATTTAATTTTTTGCAAGAATCTTGTAATTCAATCTTTTCTCTTTTCAAAACAGTTTTGATTTTCATTCTACATCAATTAGAAGCAGAGTTATACCTATTTTAAAAAACATCGTCTAATACAAAATTTAAATGACAAACAACTTTAAAGGAGTTTTTCTCAGAATTATGTTTTTTAGCACAAATCTCTACCGTTATCATGATATTTCAGATAATAATGCATATAATTTGATAAAATTTTCAGGAAATGTTTTAGATGCTATTGTTAATGAAATGACGTACAATAATTGATGTATAATAAATAGTTTTTTGTTTGGGGCTGTTTTAATAAGGAAAGGAATGACGAATTGGGGAAAATTTTCATATTGGAACATAAAATTGTCTGTATTATTTTTGCATTTTAAAATTTCTCTTAGATTATAGGTCATTTTGAAGATAACTGATATATGTATCATGTGTGAAAAGGAAATTAAAATAGTAGCATTAGAATGTTGTTCAGAGTGATAAGCGTTTTAGCTAAATTTCATTAAAAATTACTTCAAATTGACCAATTTATAAAAAAATATGGTGTTTACAGGAAAGTTTTTTTTAAATTTTTTTATTTTTAATTGCTGTTTTACCATATGAGACCAAAAAATCCTAATAAAACAATTTTTTTTTAAAAATTGGCTCCGAACGTAGGCAGTCAACTTAAATTATTATTGCTACTCTTCTGACTAACACTGTACTAGGCAGTGTAAGAGCTGAACGAAAACTAATCCCCTTACTATGCATGCAAGATCTCTCTTTCAAATAAAACAGAAATAATTTTTAACGATACAGTTGAGGGATTTTCGTTGTAGCCCTTTACTTACATTAAATGTTTTGTTCAGTCAATAAATTAAAAGTTATTTCAAGCATACCTGACAAATACCATTACAAAAATTAGATCTTTGTGCATTGAACATCTAAAGATCACAATATTCTGCTTTACGAAAATTGCACAGTTTTGAACTTGGGTTTGAATAGTATTTCTTGGAAACATTTTAAAGGTTATATTATAGGTGTATACATATACGGGGTGTGCGTGTGCGCAAACAAACAAAATACTAAATTGCTTGAAAGCTGTAAAACGTGAGATGTAAAATTTCTATGCACGACGCTCAAAATACTAAAAATTTCAAAAATAAAAGCTTTCAAAGAGACAATGAGGTGCAAAAAACTGCACGTTTTGTTGTGTATTTTACGCCCTTTTCTTCCGCATATCTATTTGATATTTGGTTTAACCATCTGCGAAAGTTGCAAAGATCAGTTTCTAAACATCAAATTCAAAATTACAGCAACTTCAAAACGGATGCCTAAAATTATACTTTTCAATGCTTCAATTTTGCATCCATTATTTGGGTGGAATAATGGATGACATTCTTATCCTAATTATCGGGTGGAATAATGGATGGCATTCTTATCCTAATTATCGGGTGGAATAATGGATGACATTCTTATCCATCTTATCAGGAGAAATAATGGATGGTATTCTCACCCCTCTTATCGGGTGAAATAAGGGATGGCATTCTTATCCCTAGTATCGGGTGGTATAATTGATGGCATTCTTATCCCTATTATCGGGTGGAATAATGGATGACATTCTTATTCCTCTTATCGGGTTTATTCCACCCGATAAGAGGGTAAGAATGTCCACCCCGAGGGATGACATTCTTATCCCTCTTATCGGGTGGAATCCGGTATAAGAATGCCACCCACACGATGATGTGCATATCATTGGGTTATACTTCAAATTACCATCAGCATGGCAGACCTTCATGCACTACAGGGGGAAAAAGTATGTCAAGAATTTTCGGTGATTTACGAATACAATAACGGTTCCAGAATTCCAGATTTATACCAGAAGAGGAATCCAATACCCAGAAATACACTTACCTAATATACAGACTTATCACAAAGACAAAACTTAAGGAATGTGTGTTATAAGTAGCCGAACATGTGTATGTAGCACAGACCGAAAAGAATTGAATATATTTGGCGTTGTGTAGTAACAAGATAAAATTCGATCTTTTTAAGATTATATGACTCACCCCCTTTCTGGATGTTCAACAGCATTAAGTTACAAAGAAACGTATCAAGGAACAATAACACATGTTGTTTGTGTATTATACACACACACACACACACACACACATATATATATATATATATATATATATGTATGTATATATATATATATATATATATATATATATACACAAAAGATATGCAATAAATCAGATGAATGATTATACCGATAATAGTCTTTAGAGTTATTGGTTCCCTTGAAAACAAGTGTTCTTTTGTTGTTAACAGCTTACTTCAACATCTCTTCCATTTTTGAAAATTTCTGGTAAAAGTTTTCAGAATAACTTGTACGATGAAAATTAAATAACTATTAATGTTCTAGAGACGAAATATTGAAAAGTCACTAGATTTTTGTCTGTAAGTCGGACGAAGTAATACAGTCCCCCTCCCTTCCCCCCAAAAAATAAATAAAATCAGAACAATAGGTTTTACATGCAGGAATTGGATGATCAGAAAAGTAGTGAACTTGACGAACAGTCGTGGTAAGGCTTACAGAAAAAAATCTTCCTGATTAGAGAATATGTTAATTAAAATTTCAGGTATAAAATTACATTTTGCCTAAATGTAAAGTTACATAGGAAAAACAACCAATCCAGTAACCCTTAAAATTGAAAAAAATGAAAAGGGATTGCGAGGGTGGGAGATATATGAACGAACGAGATGGATAAAGGGCAAGCATTTTAGCTCAGGGAACGAAATCAAACTTTAATGTAAAGACAGTTTTACGGGCTATTTCGAGACAGGAATTTTATGGCTTCTTCTAGAAATAGCAAAGTCATGAAATAAGAGCATCTATGAAGAGGGGGAAGAAAATATAGGGAAAAAGACTTGTATAAAACTACTAATAAAATTTCTGGTTTCGGTAAAAAATATTAAAAATTTGCAACCACGTATATATATATACTACGCAAAAAATCAATGGTAACAAATGCATGCATGTAAAATAATGGTATGAGTTAACGAAAATAATGGTAACACTGGCCCTTTCTGCAGAACATAGATATGCATGCATGTACACATACATTCATGCATGCATACGTGCAAATATACACAAATATAGGTATGCGACCGCATACAGATATGAACTCACATATGTGTATACACATTCATACACATAAGTGTATATACGGTCAAACACGCATATGGGCATGTGCTCGCATCCACACGTGTATTCATGAAACATATGCCCAGACATGCATATAAACACATACGTATAATACATACACATATATATGCGTATCCACACATACAAGTTCATGTATAATCACAAACACATGTGTACACACAGATATATACACATGCATGTACCTCCACTCACAAACACATGTCTCTTACGCATCTGTCTGCACACACGAACACATTTCACACGTATGTTCCTGAAAAAACACACGCACACACACCATACATATGTTCCTGAACGCACGTACACACATGTCCACGCACGCGTGCTGCTTCAACCAATCACGTGTGTTTACACTCTTGCATCTGCTTCCACTCACACACTACCTAGAAAGAACCTACATCCACTCATGCAGGTATGTGCACACGCGTGTAAGCACCCACGTACATGTATGCACACTCGCATGCGTATGTACACACCCATGACCATGCACCCAAGCACCTGCACGCCCACATACTTTTGCATTCCCACGCTGACACGTTATGTCTGCACAGATTCGCATGCACATACCGGGGCGTATGTCCCAAAACCTGCACATGCATACACGGGTACATATGTATACACACATGTTCATACGCATATGCTCACGTATAACCACACATGTACATGCACATGCACACTTATGTTCACACACTTGTACATGCACAAGCATGTATATAACAAACATGTACATGCACACACATACACATGTTTACGTACACATATACATATGACACATATGTAAATAAACATATCTGTACATGCACAAACACATGTTTACACACACACATGCACACATGTACATAATTATACATATATGAATGCACATACACATACACGTCCATGCATGCATCTACACATCAATGGCATAAATACATAACACATCTGTACATGCATACACATAACACATATGTTCCCACCCAAATATGTACATCAGGTTTTTACACATATACGGGCATATACGCATCGACACAATATATGAATGCATACAACGCACATACACGTGCATACATGCATAATCACACAAAAGGTATTAATACATATATGTATGATTTCATGTCAATTTGAGGATATATGTAAATGCACATAAATGTGTATGAACAGTAGTATTATGATCGTGTGTATTGACAACAACGTATTCACGCACACATATATTTAAATATACATTTGTATAGATATAAATACGTTTGCAAACAGCATTCATATATATATAATTATGTGTATACATAACTTTCACATTATTTTCTTTAAAGGAATCAGAAAAAAATTAAAATTATTTTGAACAGGGAATTGCAGAGATGTCTTGTACATGTATGATTTACAGTTTCGTGTCAAAATATGCTGATGGATAGAGTGGTTTAAAAAAAATCTTTAGTTGCAACTGATTGTTGGGATATAAACAGCTTATGATTATTTCGCTCTGTCAAGAGTACAAGGTTAAATTAAGAAAAAAAAATTAAAATGGCATCATATTTTGTGCAAAATATACTTTGGGATAATTTAAATACTCTGCTTTATGAATAAAAATTATAATTTTGGAAAAATGGGAGATAATAAGTATGACTATATAATTTATACTATTAAGATTTTATAATACTCAGCTTATAATAGAGAGTTAAAAATTCATTAGAAAAATTATGGAATAGGTAAATTTAGTTTCAACAGGGAATATGATAGAGACTTACATTTTTTTCTTTAATTAAAAACACGAACGTTTCCCAAAATATCGAACAAAAGCTGTGAATGTATACTATTCAAATATTAGCAGTTCAATTGCTTGAAATTTTGTAATTATAATTTAGATCTTCAAGTCTATTTGCTTATTAAAAATGATTGACAATATTGCTGTGCATATATTTCTGAATGACTTATATTAATACAATATGCACCTCTATATGCATTATAGTAATATAAGTCATTCAGAAATATAAGCACAGGAATTTTCTCAATCAATTTTATATTCAGTATTCTTTTGTGGTCTATGTATATGCAGTATCATTTTGTGTGTAAATTCGCAACGTTGAGAACGCTAGCATGAAGATATTGATAAATTCAGGCATTCGGACAAAGAGCTAAACGGACGCCGTAAACTAGATTTACAGCCCAATCGCTTTTGCTCTTCTGCTGGTGGTTTTTAAACATATTTGTAGTAAGTAGTCTTTCTTAATACAAACAACAAGTTTAAAGGATTATTCACTTAAAATGGTTTGAAAATTTAATGTTGCTTTCCCAAAATTATCCCAATAATATATATAAATGAAGATTTTAATATTTATTCCTTTTATAAGGCTTTATAAGTAATAAAAAAAATCAATTAAAAATTTTTACCTAAAATCAAAGAAAAAATTAAGTTGGGAAAATTTGTACTAAACCATCTAATTTCAAAATATTTCTTAAAAGGTATATTATATAAACAGCCCTATAACATGTAATACATATCTATATACAAGTTACCTTGCATATAACATTTTGTAACAATATTATTAATATTTACAAATAGCTCTTATAAAATACTTTATATCGAAGAATATGAAACAGACGGGAAGCTTAACAGAAATTTATATTTACGAATGAAAAATATTTAAATTTTAGAATTTGCGGTTAAAATATTTATACATAATATCAAATAAAAGAGTATTTTTTTTCTATTCAAATGCAAATTTGCATCTTATTCCAATGATAAAAGCCAAAGTATAACATTTTGTAACAATGTTATTAATCTTGACCACAGCTCTTGTAAAAGGCTTTAGATCGGAAAATATGAAATAGAAGTGAAACTCAACGGAAACTTATATTTATGAATAAAAAATATTCAAATCTCAGAAAATGTGAAAATAAAATAATTATGTTTAAGAGCAAATAGTTGAATATTTTTATATTCAAGTGTAAATGTGCATCTTCTTCCAATGATTAAACCTAGAACTGATAGTAGGGGATAAAATTGTACTTTACTTATTCAAAAATCTGGTTTAATGATTGTGAGCCGTTACAAACTTTTGTACTTATACACACAACTCTATAAGTGTCTAAGTGTCTATCAAAATGTTCAATGCGTTGTTAATCTCGAGAAATCATTGAAAAACTGGGAGAAAAACCCACCGCTTCCTCAGATTATGATGAAAGTTTAGTGTGATGAACGTCCGGAATTCGAGGTGGATATGCCTGAAGGGAATCTGACAGAAAATCGTTACAGTGGTGCCCGACCTTGAAAATGAAGTTTGATTGACCGTCATGCGATTTTATAAGTTCATCGGGAAAGCGAAGAAATGTGGATTGTCGAGGGAAAAAACAAGTACGTCCAACACCTTATGTCTGTGATCTAAAATTAAGGGAAACGGTATAATACGTGAAAAGTCTTCAAAAAAAAGGTCTTTGATTGCTGAAGTAATTTAATTGGTTGACCGTGCGTTTGAATGTGTAGAGGTCCTAAATTCATTGATAGGAAGTTACAACCGTCTACGTGTTTCACTCACAAGTTAAGGATTGTTATGGGATTTTGAAGAAATTATCTATATATTTAATTTGCTAAGCCGATTGTTTGGGCAACCCGTGAGAGAAAACTATTGGATCATTTTGCTTCATTTTGGTCTTAAACGAAAGATTGCAATCTATAGATGTGTCAAATTTTGATTTTGTAACCGCAATCTTTATTAATTAGCGATAATTTACAATTGAAGATTGCTCTCTGTGCATGCTCAGCCACATGGTTAAATCTGGCTTTAGATACTCACAAAGCCCGACGCCGCATAAATACATTTATTTGTTTCTGCGCATGCTCAGTGACATTTTTAAATCTGGCTTTAGATACTTACTAAGCACGAGGCCGCATAAACACGATAATTTGTTTATGCGGAGGAATCTCTCTAGCTCTCTCTCAGCCATTTCTATATTTAATTATGTTTGTGAGATAGAGAATAAAATTTGACGGAAATTGTTTATTTCGTGCTGTTGAGTAACCGTATTTATTTTTAGTAGGTTCAATAGTATTTTTTTAATGTGTACTTCTCTATCTTAATATTAGGATATTCAACATTTGACAATGATGTGTTGAGTATAATTTGTGTATTAGTACACTTATTTACTATCCAGCCGTCATGTTTTGACGGGTAGCATCTAGTTTTTATTTAAGTTGTCTAAAGATAAATTCTTTGAAACTCACAACTTTAGTACTGTTCAAGCAATTTTAACTATACGATAAATAGAAAAAATTCTTAAAATATGAAATTTAATTTAATTCATTTAGTGCTTGTGGAGATAAAACACTATGAGAGCAGGTTACTCGAGAAATTCTTTTTACAAGAGCTTATCTGAAATATCGTGACGTACATATATAATATTTTAGCCAGAAGAAAAACAATGGCGTTTAAAGAGCCAGATTCGTGATTTGAAAACAAAAGTACCCGGAACAGGCGAACCATAAAGCATGATTAAAACAAAGAAATAAAGCATGGTAAAGTTTAGAGTCATTCTTACAGCAAAGTTTTTTCCCGTTTCTGAATAAGAAATATTTTTCCTGAATATGAATAAAACCCAAAAGGCTGCACTGTAAATTGAAATTAATAATTTATAAGGTTTGATATAGTTTATATGATGAATAAACTGTAATTATTGTTAA
Organism: Dolomedes plantarius; assembly: GCA_907164885.2. Classification (NCBI taxonomy): domain Eukaryota; kingdom Metazoa; phylum Arthropoda; class Arachnida; order Araneae; family Dolomedidae; genus Dolomedes; species Dolomedes plantarius. The sequence continues at coordinate 113,017,178 of OU015501.1, read as the reverse complement.
GTTCCTACGGAAGTCAATAGTTATTAGAGAAAGGGATATTTCAGAAACTCCGAAAAAAAAATTGTTCACGCTAATGCTATGTAGAAGGAGTTTATATAAAGCATATTTTGGAAAAACAGTACCTCTGTCCGATTAAAGAATAAGATTAAAATTTTGACGGGTACCATCTAGAGGAATAATTTAGAGGAATAATTATTCCTCTAAATCAACGAAAAAAATTGGGCTACAAACACAAACAAAAAAATTCATCTATACTACTATACTACTGCTTCTATACTACTGCTCATCTTAGAAAACATGTACCAATAAAAAGGTAAATAAAGGAAAATTAATGATTTAGAGGAATATTTTTTTACAAAATTTTTTCATGATTTTTTCTCGCCTAAGGTTGGTTGGTTGAGTTAGCTATGGTCAACTTTTGCTACACAAGGGCTAGTTAGACCTGGACAATTGAATGTCAATACCGAACGGCTACAAACACCCATGCCAACAGTGGTTTTTCCCGTCATAGTATATACTACTGCTCATCTTAGAAAACATGTACCAATAAAAAGGTAAATAAAGGAAAATTAATGATTTAGAGGAATAATTTTTTACAAAATTTTTTTATGATTTTTTCTCGCCTAAGGTTGGTTGGTTGAGTTAGCTATGGTCAACTTTTGCTACACAAGGGCTAGTTAGACCGGGACAATTGAAAGTCAATACCGAACGGCTACAAACACCCATGCCAACAGTGGTTTTTCCCGTCATAGTATATACTACTGCTCATCTTAGAAAACATGTGCCAATAAAAAGGTAAATAAAGGAAAATTAATGATTTAGAGGAATAATTTTTTACAAAATTTTTTCATGATTTTTTCTCGCCTAAGGTTGGTTGGTTGAGTTAGCTATGGTCAACTTTTGCTACACAAGGGCTAGTTAGACCGGGACAATTGAAAGTCAATACCGAACGGCTACAAACACCTATGCCAACAGTGGTTTTTCCCGTAATAGTATATACTACTGCTCATCTTAGAAAACATGTACCAATAAAAAGGTAAATAAAAGAAAATTAAAAATGTTCTTTAGAAGTTTACAGGGCATTAAGCTTTTACCTTAAGCTGAGCTTACGGTAAATCTGCATCACATTGTTAATCTTTTGAAAATAACTTTATCTTTTTAATAAGTTTTTTTCTGATAAAATTTAAGGAAAGCCATTCGATAAGCTTGGAGAAAGGATGATTAAATATGAGAATTCCTTATATTGAGGGATAGTTCAGTTGGTAGAAAACTAGCCTCGAAGTAAAACAATGCATGAGTTATTTTTTATTATACATATTTTTTAACCCTCCCACATTTAGTAGTTAGGCATACAGAATGAAGCATAAGCTCATTATTTTGGAAAACTTTACTCAAAATCAAAAATGTAGGTGTACGGAAATAAAAGCTCCGGGTTCATTCTAATGAATACGACTGACTAAAATATAAATACAAATAAAACAATTTCTTCTTGAAATTCTGGTATTTTGGAATATTGAAGGTATGCTTTTTAATATAAAAAGCTCAGGCGTGTCTACTTAAATTAAAGTATGAAGAGATACCCCATATATTATTTCTGCCTTCTCATTTTTCTTTCAACAACAGAATATGGTACCCAGATAGGGAGTTTGGCTCGAGGTATTTTAGATGCAGGGCAAGTTTTCCGTGCACTTCCACCCCGAATCTATTCCCAGGAATTCACAAATGAACCTCCCAAAATTAAAGTCATATTACATGGTACTGGTGGTAAAATAAAGTAAGCGAAATTGATGCACATTAATATAGTAAATCAAGTGCAGTAAATAGGCCGCTACATTCTATGGTGGTTAGCTCAACAAGCCGCCATTTTTTAAGCCCGGGTTCAAATCCCGGAAATGAACATTTCTGTGATGTTCCCTCATAGAAACCAAAGGTGGTTGCCTATTAGATATTCTCACAATAAAGTACTCTTCAGAATTCGCGATTGAATGGGCTAAACGCCCTAGGGATAAGCACCTGTCGCAGGTAATAAAAGTGCCGTGGATAATTAATTTTACTTCGGTTTCAGTTTTGATACATGTTGTAGTTTACAGTCTATTACATAAAAATTAAATCAAATTTACATTTGTAAGAATTTTACAGAGCTGTACGCATGCAAGCTGGCACTATCTAAAATAGGTGCTCGCATGGCAAATGCACAAACATGGACCCTGTACGTAAACGCTCGTATTCAATAATGCAAACAATCTATTATGTCATGCACTTGAGCCTACAATCATATATGTACGTGTGAATAATTGCACATGAATATATACAGACACTCATATTGTAGCTTCATACTTAAGTGTGAATATAATTGCGGAATCCTGGAAGCATACATAATTTTAAAGAGAAATCACATTTAAAAATTTAAATGTTTTTTTCCCTTTTATGACGATGCAGTACGCTTTTAAAAGATAAATACTGTCCCAGGAAATTTCTTATTACCAAAAGTAGTTTCAAAATCCTCGAATGCATGAGTGATACTTACGATCTTAGTGTCACTTGCGAATTTCTATTTTCGTAGATAATAAATACATCATCCGTAATACTTTCAAACATGTGTTGGAGGTAAAATGGCGCACTAAGGTTATACTTTTGACCATAGTATAACAATATCCCGGATACTTGCGTTATGCGTGTAGGTGCAATAGATGCGAATCAAAAGTTATACGTTCACAAACATGCTTATGATACACTGACGCATTCACATCTCTGAAGAAATAACCATTATGAAAAATTCATAAACTTTCACTTGTGCATGGAAAAATGATTTAGTCTTGAAATCAGCAATATTTATAATTACTTGTATGTACTAGCACCCATATTTGTTAGAAATTGCAATACTATTTGTTGGGTCACTCCCGTACATGCATATTTATCCACAAAATAATATTGCGATAAACACTCATGCCTGTTCAAATTTATATACACAGGCTTTTATGTTATATAATATGACTCAAAATGTATGGTTTGTCTTCAAACATGCATAGTATACCCTAAAATACGTATATGATATTGATACACGCATATGTGAACATTTACTATAACTATTTTAACCTAAAAGTATATTCCTTACGTATATATAAATATAATTAATCATGCATACACATTCGAACATGTAAAAAAATAAACGTTATATGCAGCGTCAAACGCTTTACATCCTCATAAAATCGTACATAGAATGTGATCGCAAATTCAAAATTCATCGAAATGAGGGATTTATTTTGAGATAAATAAGTATTTAAATCCGTTTGCACAATTCATGAATAAGTAATCAAATTAATTATTCCTAATAGCTTTGAGAAATAACACTTACCTGTGCCCATCAAAGAATGCTTTTGATGACAACATTTTTTGGATGATTTAGAATCTTTCAAATGATCCGAAGATAAGATTTTTCGTTTTTTTCGCTGCTTTGAGGATCCTATCGTAACATTACTGAGAAACGCCTTTTTTTAAAGATAGCTTTACCGTAAACCAAAGACTCCTTTCTCAGTCGCCAGATGGCAGCAGTCATATCTAAAATAAATATGAAATATTAAAACTCACATTACTTGGATACCTGGGACTCCATTGAAAAAGAAATTTATTAATCTTGTTTCTATCCATATTAGGAGCACTGTAAACTTACGAATATGATACTAAATTTCATTGTTTTTGTTGTATTGATTTACAGGAAAATTCAGATTTTTGGTATTTGGTTAATGAATAAATAGCTTTACACGGCACACTGAAATAAATTGTGCTACATATGCTCTGCAATTAATCTCATACACATGGTGATGTAAACTTAACAATGCGTACCTTCATTACAATCATAGTATATCTACCCTATATGTATATAAAAGGATTAGCTTAAATCTGTAACGTTTTTCTATCACGTGTTTTTTACCCGCTCATCTTTCACCATTTTTTCCTCATTCACAAAATATGAGTTGAAATATTGTGAAGGGATTTACCAAAGGGGGCTGGCCCCATATATCCATATAAATTCTTAGCTCGGGAATACGAATGCATTTATTTTGAGTCCCTCCTTCCAGAAACTATTGTTCGTATGCACGTGCAAGAAAAACAATAGAATGCGTCAAAATGAAAAACTTTTTCTTAAAAGTGCTCAGAAAAGTTAAATTAGAGAATTAGGTAAGTGGCATATCATCTTCGCCAAAGTAGTTGTATACATTCTTTGGAAACAGCGTGTTAAAATACGTGTAATGGCCCTATGGACAATAGACATGAAAAACGCGTGTTTGTGCTCTTAAAATCTTCACGGACAATTGTTATAATGTAAAGGGGTCATACGGCAGAGATGGGCTTTAAACGCTCTGTAGTCGTAGAATTTCAACATCTTTTGTTTTAGAAATTACTAACCTTCAACAAACGTCCTTATCAACAGTCTCTGAAACAAGAGGGAAGTGGGAAGACCTTGGAGAATTTACAACCGAGCTACAAATGTTGGGTCATTTAAAATGACAGAGTGGGAATGAAATGGGTAATGGACAAATCTACTTGCAACTCGCAGTATCAATGCATTTCTAGGGCGCTGAACAATTTCAAGGCCTAAACACTCGACGCCAGTGACTAATGCTGTTGAAATATATAGTTCAAAACAGCCCCATTTTAGAGGAAACCTCACTGTAGAGTCGAAGATGTGAATAGTGCGGAGAAGAAACGTTTCTTCATTCTAAAAAGAAGTTTGCTTTTAGAGAGTACAATGAGGTATTTATGAGATGTTTGGGGCCCACGTATCGTCTCGTAAGCTTCGTCCCGCGTTTGAAGGCATTTATAAGTATTCTTATGCATGCAATATTAATTTCTAAAATAACTATATATATACTATACACGATTGTGCTCATATAGCATGCATACATTATTTATCATATATGTATATATCCATGTACACGAATTTATCAAAAAATATACTTGTTTGTGTCTGTATATAAATAAAACAGACCCCATGAATGTAATATCACAGGTAATTAATTACAGTAAGGAAACTAGTATTGGGATTTATAATTTTATGATCAAAATCACCGTTTTTTTCCAGCTGAGTGCAGGAAAAATATCCTTTTCGCTTTTACTTGGAATACAACTCCATTAAAAATTATGGATAAAATTAGAAATACGTATTTTTTCTAAAAACCAATTTTCCCTTACTCTGAACTTTTGATCCCAATAATGTTCGATGCATTAAAAAGAATCGATAATTGGAATATCCAAAAAACTTCCACACTATAATGAATTTTCTTAAAACAAATTAAATAATAATAAATGGTGTTATAATTAATGCAGTTAAAGACAGCTAGATGGGATACTTTTTCATGATCATCTTATGGTTTTAGTAATATGTTAAAGATAAGTTGTAAGTGACTAGTTATGTATATTTAACCTAATTATACCATTATAAATCAAATAATTATAAAAGAATAGAAAATAACAGATATTTAGTTAATGCTTTTACAAGTATTTTAATTCTGATAAATTATATAAATGAGTTTGAATTGGGGTAAACATTGCAGGACACCTTACCAAGTATAGAGTGGCAGAAAACTTAGTTCGATTGTACTCACATGAAAAATTACGGAAACTTAATTTATATATTCCCGTAATATTATAAATGTAAACAGTTTATTATCTATCCCAGTGCTAGTTGTATATTATTAAAATCCCCATTTAATATCAAAATATACTAAGGATACGATTTGACTTCCAGAAAGACATTTTACATGTAGGGAAATTCAAAATTAAAGAAGACAGTATATAAACTGGCATATTGCAAATGTACATAATGTATGCTGAAATAGTTAACTGACATTTATAAAATGTGTCCAACCGTAAGGTTAAAGAATGCCTTTAAATTTCTAAGTTTTGAAAGTTTTAATATTTCTTCATACTATGCATTTGTCAATGACTGATAAGAATTCCAGAAAAAATATATTTAAACATATCCTTTTCGGTGAGTCTGAAGTGTTATCAATGGAGTTAAGAAAATCTTTTTCTAAGTGAGGCTCTTCCTCTTTCCCATTCTGGTCTCATTTAAAGGGAAAAAAGATTTGAAACTCCAAAGCGCAAAAATTATTTTTCTTTCCACTAGATAAGTTTGGTTGAGGAAAGTCAGCTATTTGGGCTCATGTATTGAATCGACGGCTCATGAAAGCTTTGCTTGAGTAAGATTCATTGCTCATTTTATTTCAAATAGAAGTAAACATTGAATTAATTCATGTTTAAGATAAGGTTCGTCTAATAGTTACTTGGTTGAGGTACATTATTTCAGCCAATAAAATAATACATATTTTAATACCAAATTCATATCAATAGATCAATTTTTTGTACTCTACATCTCAAGCGTTATGTTAAAACTAGCTGAATACCCGTCCTTCGCTACGGAGTACATTCAAATTAAATACAACGGTCAATGTATGCAATTAATGCAAAAAAATTATAAAAAAATCGTAACGGATATTTTTATAGACAAAATAATGTAGAAGAAAAATTAAAATTAAATACAACGGTCAATGTCTACAATTAATTTGTATGTTTAATATCCATAAACCATACTAATTTGAACTAATTTCTTAAAAAACATCCAGCTCAATTAGTCTAGTTGTTAAATTTTATCTTTTATCATATTTTAATATTTTTTTGTCAATTTATTTCGTTGTTATTCACGTGACGCAAAATTAATTTAAAGTATCACAAAAAGAAAAGAAACCTCGTGATCAGCATTTGATAAATTAAATTCTAAAAATTAATCTTTAAAAATTCCCCAAAACTCAGAAAATGGAGGTAAAGATTAGAAAAAGATTTCATTTAAAAGGAACTTTTATGATCTTTCTCATATAAATTGTTTAACCCTCAAATTATTATTTTAAATGCAAACTTTAAAGAATGTTACAAAACAGATTAAAAATTTGGTTTTAAAAATTCTAAGAATTTTTCAAAAATATTTCTCAGTGCACCCCTACACTATAAGAAGAATCACTATGCAAAATTTCAGCCCTTTAGGTCCAGCGGTTTGGTGTGTGCGTTATCTGTAAGTCAGTTACGGAACTGTATTATATATATATAGATAAATAAGGACTACCTTAAAAATGAAGAGGAATATTGAGATAAAAATCATATCTTGAAAACACTATTCTTTATTGCTACGTAAGGGAATTTTTACGGATAATGATTTACTACTAGTAAATGTGTTCCTTTCAAGTCTGGTGGTGTTATGAAAAGTATTTGAATACGTTCAATGAATTAACATGACTTATCATTCTTGAGTAAATCACCCCTTTCTTCCCCTAAATCTTAACCATAACAAAAAAATAAATGTAAATTCAATTTTATATTTTTAATTTACAGTTAATGTCACTGAATGAAATGAAAGTTTTTAAAACTATACTTTAAGAAAAATATTTAATCATTTGACTAAAATCTAAAGACATAAATGTCTTGTTTAGAGAAAAATTTTGTCATTAGTTTTATTTTCTCTCCGATTTAAGACTTTGGAAGTAGATTTAATGTCTTAGTGAAAATTCAGTCTTTTATGGATAAACGAAATTCAAAAAATATATCAGCATACCATTTTGATAAGCATTAAATGTTTTAAAAAGGCTTTAAGAGTTTTAAAGTATAAAAATGTATATTTCAATAAATCAATGCATGATCTAGCTGTATGGACTTTTATATCAGCTTAATGGTTCGAACGTTTAGAAAAATTATCCTAAACTTATTTTTGATGCTTGAGGATAAAACAGTCTCTTTCCAATGACCAAAAAAGGATTTACGTCGAAGTTGAATGCGAATATTTGTTGCAATAAATCACATTTATACCAGATGTAGCAAAGAAGTTACAGAAGCCTTCTCTAGTTGTTTTAAGAGACATTTTAGAAAGAAAAACGCAAAGCTACTTTGTTGTGAGCAGCATTTCGTATACAGTGAAAAGCAAACGTATTCAGTAAAATGCCCTTCAAATACGTAAAATTCTTAATTCTTGTATAAAAATATAAATATTGCGTTAATTTTTTGGAAGTGTAGTGATTAATAAATGCACAATTATGCTATGTACCTTGAGTTCAAAAATATATTTTTACCTTGTAAGTATAAAACTTGTATCAAAATTCTTATTACTTGATTGAAACTTACCCTGCCTTTAAAAAACATTCAGCTTCTTCTCATCCATCTTATCCAATGTTTGATCGCTAAACATAAAAAATGACTTTCACCCTGCGTAAGTGAAACGTTTGGATAATAATGATTTCCTACCAGTAGACATGTTTTTATGACTGTGTAAATATACGCAGGATTTTATCTGTAGCTTTATTTTTAAGAAATATGTATGGAGTTGAAAATATTACTTTTGAGTTATAGGGTTTAAACATGGACAAGTAATATATGCCAAAATTTAAAATATTAAAAATACTTAAATCTACATTAAATAAGTCAAATCCGAATTAATTAAATATATGGTAATTCCACAAGATAATACAGAAAATTGAAGTCATCCTTTTTTTTTAGAGCTCAGTAAAGGCTTAACATTGCAAGGAAGATAACTACTTTTGTAAAAGAGATGTTCATTGAAAACTACTCTCTGTATTAGCAGTATATACAAATGGAACCTTCTAAAAACCTTTGTTTTAGCACGAACAAAATAAACCTAAAAGTATTATCTAGACCATATAGAACAAAAGAAATGGGCCGAAATCTCAAAATACTTCAAAGTGGAAATTTAATATCTCTCCGTATTTTGTTAGTAGATCAAGGATACATTTTTATATCTGTGGAGTACCATCAACAGTAAAATTTGAGCACACACAAAAAACTAGTAATCTTACACGAAATGTCCTCAACTCCTTTCTGTCAGCCAATGCAGTCTGAAGCGCCATAATTGGAAACAAAAGCCTTGGTTTTCATATTCTTTAATTTTTCACTCCAGATCAATACGCTTTTTATGGGGACTTGTAAATATCGACAGGGATTTTTTTGTGCTTTAATTTAGATCGCAAAAACAGACTTCCTTTCGTTAGCGCCCAAACCCGATACAGATATCTTGTTTCCTGTCTTGAACTACTAAAAAATGACCCTCTCCCCTCCTCACAGTCTTTTTAAAGCCTTTTAATCAAGCGAACTGGAATTTTTGGAAATCATGTGCTTGTGCGAGCGTAAGAGCTGATGGAGAAAGCGATGCAGCCGTTAGATTATCGATCGAGCTGCTGTTTAAAATACTTACTCGACTTCTAACGATCACGTGAGGGATGGCTCGCAATCCATACGCAATAAGGGAAATAATTCGATAGCTGCTTCATTCTTGAGAGTTTCAGCCATAACCAGTCTTTATTTCCCGAATCATTTTTAAAACCTCAAGGATGTGTGTTTGAAATGAGACAGAATTGCGTTGCTATCATAATTAATCGATAAACATTTTAATAAAAATCTTATCGCGTATTTTATTATTTAATAAAAACATTGCTATGACTAATAAAATATTGGATTAAAATGAATTTCAATACTTCAATTATCTTGAGAAAATTTACGTCCTGAGTCGATATATAAAAAGGACTTACATATTGCACGAATTAATCCAAAAACAATGCAATAGACTTTTCTCTTCAGACTGAAACGTATTATTATTTATGCAATTTAATACAAGGCAAGATTTATAAGAATAATGCAGTTAAACCATATAAGGGAATCAAAGGCCAAAAATACATTTTTAACTGATCTTTCTGCAGCATAAATATAACTACGAAGCAAAATAAGTAAATATTTTTTGCTGTAATTATAAGATATAACCATAAAAAGTAATTGTTCATGTTTCGTATATAATAAAAGAAATATATAAATAGTTTCTTCCACTTTCAAGGAGGTATTTCATTTAAATATTTTCTGTCTACAAAATAATATTGCCCTTTGGGATGTTCCGTGGAAAGTAGCATAAAAGTGCATAGCTAAAGCATTTTGGGACATAAGCCATATGTTACATAAGCCTCAAATCAGAAACGCGAGGTATTTTAAATTAATAAACTAGTAAGTCGGAGATTTAAATGTAGAGTTTAAATAATTTAACCAAAGAGTTAGAGTATTTAAGGTTGCGACATTTTTTATTAAAAGAAGTGGTTTATAACAAAAGGATAGTTTTATTTTGTATGTCTTTGCTATTTAAGAAGAAAGAAACCCCCCGGCAAGGGTATTGTCAAAATATTTTTTGCTGCGCAGAGCATGATCATCCCTCTGCTGCTTTTCTGAAATGAACATCCCCCCCCCAATTGGGTGCATATTATATTTTATAATATTATATATATATATATATATATATATATATATATATATATATATATGTATGTATGTATGTATGTATGTATGTATGTATGTATATATATGTATATATATATATATATATGTATGTATGTATGTATATATATATATATGTATGTATGTATGTATGTATGTATGTATGTATGTATGTATATATATATATGTGTGTATAAATGTATGTGTATAAAAGTATATATATATATATATATATATATATATATAGTATATATATATACATATATATAGTATATATATATACATATATATATATATATATATATATATATATACATATATATAGTATATATATATATATATATATATATATATATATATATATATATATATATATATATATATATATATATATATATATATATATATATATATATATATATATATATATATATATCAGCTTTCGCAAAGCATCCAGTTGTACCTGCAACAGTTATAATATGAAAAACAAAAGACAAAACTCAAACCCATTACACTTAGTAATAAATTTGAAATAAGTAGTATATAGAGAATCTTCGCTCACTTCTACCCAGACTTGGGTGTATATAATTTGAAGTGGCACTCTATTTGAATTTGAACCACACACAGTTTATACATGAAACAATGTTTATTGAATTCGTTGCACATATAATTGGCTTTTACAGCAATAAGCATACGTACTACTTGTACGGAATGTATAAACACAGCTTTCAAGAACAATATATTTTTATACTCACGAACAGTAAGTCAAACCAGCAGTACTGCCATGTAAACTTCTGGCCCGCTAAGCACTAGCGCAGGATAACACCTTTTCAACCTTAACAACCCCCCCTCTTTTTCTATTAATGACGCTGCGTGGTATTTATACTAAGAGCGTATGCCGAAATTAGCATATCTGAAGCAGCTTCTTTAATTCATTAATTCAAAAGTTCGATTCTTGTGAATCGAATCTTGTGTATACCTTACAAGTATTAAACACTATCAATTTAATGATAATTTTTACTTTTACAATTTTTATTTGAATGTTTTAATCAATATAATTTTGAACCATTTCCAATCCTAGATATTATCAAAGCTCCGATGGATAAACATTGAAAATAAGCAGATGTATATGTGTGTATTGCAAAAAAAATCTTTCCGTATGGTTTTAATGGTAAACAGCACACAAACAAGATATATATATTTTTACTTATACTAAACTAACAATCTTAAAACCAGTTATTTTGAATGATTCGGTAGATCTAGAGTTAAGAAACTTTACAAGTAAAGAAACACCACAAAAAATAGTTATACACGTGAAATCGCCAGTTATACACATTTGAAAGTCTCTATAATGCACTCAAAATAAGCTCAAAATGTTATATGATCAACACAGAAAGGGGAAAATAAAAAAATGGAAAAAATGGAAATTTTATAATTAAAATCACTACTTCTTTAATATACTGACATTGTCAATACAGATAGATTTTAAGAATTAAAAACTTGGATTTTTTTTCAAATTCGAAAAACTATACAGGAAAAAAATTTTCTGCTTGATTATTTTTTTTTCTATATGTGCATTTAAAAAATTTTCTTTAAGATTAATTTTAGCTCCATAAGACTTTTGGAGTCCATAGACTCCAAAAGTCTATTTTCATTAGACTTTTAATAAAGTCTAATGAAAAATAGTTAGTTAAATTCTAATTACTATTCTTTTAAAATTTTTTGCATGCCTGTCTTTCATGCAGTTAAATTTAGCATGTTTAGTTCATATTTCAGACTCTAAAAGTTCCTAAACATAATATAAAATTAAAGTATTACAAATATTTATTACTGTAAATGGACATTTTTTTATCCAATGGTCTCTTCTCTCGCGTAATTTTTCTCATCCATAAACTGAAATTAAAATTTCCCTCATCCGCAATATCGAAGTTATGTCAACTCTTACACTTATGATGTCTTAACAGGTAATCAGGGAAATAGTAAAGGATAGAGCGCTAACACAATTCATAGCTTTTGACACTAAATATAGAATGTGCAGTAAATTTAATTTTAGTATAAATGATAAACATAAGTAAATTTGATTTGTGTGATAAGAGGTCTAAAAAGTTTTGAAACTGTTTAAGTCGAAGACTAAAGCACTTGTTATCACTAAAAAATATTGAAAAATTTTATTGTTAAATATGTGATCTAAATGAAGTATTATAAAGGAAAATTTTTACAAGCAGAGCTTACGAATGACAATAATCCTGATATTTTAATCATCAAAATAGTTAATTGGTCATTTATTTATGGATTTATCTCGCTTACATTTTTGGGAATTTTTAATTAACATTTTGTATTCCACTGAAAAATAATAACGAGATAAAATATTTAAATTATATACATGTATTTCAGTATTTGCACAGAATTTTTACGAACTCTAAATATATTGCATGTTAATTATTTTTTTAAATTAAACAGCTAATAAAATACTTTAAGCTTGTGATTATTACAGATAAATTGAATTTCCTTCAATGCGAGAATTTTAATAGCAAAATTAAAGCCATAGTATTTTGCATGTGTCATAATTGATGTAGTACCTTAAATTCTGCCTTTTATAAAAATCAATACTTGGTTATAGTTCGGAAGATTATGCAATATTTATAGATATTTTAGTGCTTACGTCTTTATACGCTAGTTTCAACCTGTAGTTTATTTTAGCATTGCCCCTCTACTGCCCGGAACTAAGCTGCATGCTTCATATATTTTGATAGATTGCCTAAATGTAACTTCACCTCTTGTGCCAGTGAGTTTTGGTGGCTACATCCAAGATGCTTGATTCTATTATTCCTGTTTATTTGTGCCTCCACTTTTGAAGAACTCCATGGTTCTAACGTGAATGTGTCTAAAATATCACAGCTTTCAAAGTGCACTCCTTTGCTTATGATAACGTTTCTCTGTTGATAACGAGATTTTATCATCAAACTTTATTTTCCCAACATTCTAAATTTAACTGTCCTTCAAGAGTTGCATTGTTGGATTTATACATACAGACGGCTATATACATACAGACACACACACACACACACACACACACATATATATATATATATATATATATATATATATATGTCCCACCAATAGTGAATTTTCTTAGTTTTCTTTCATATAATGATTAGGAAAATAAATGATAATGGTCCGTGGATATATTTTTATTGCAATTTTAACGCTGAAAAGCTAAATAATGGTTAATATAATAGTTGATATATCCCCCTATTTTCACCATATATTGTAATATGCAAGCATTGCCAAAACTATAATTCGTCCTTTTTTATTTATTTTTAAATTGGAAGATTTGTTTTTTTACTGTGATTTTATGCTGTCTAAAAATTCTAATAATACAATAACAAAAATTTCCCGTCTTCTAGAATTATAAAATATTAATGCTTCAGAGCTATAATACACAAAAACGCAGCGTTTTTATAAACTGATTATCCCTTTTCTCGACAAAGGCAGTGAAAATCATTGTAAAGTATTTTATTAATGTATTTCATGTTGAAGGTTTAATCAAAAGAAATACTATTGATATAAAAAATCTTTTATTACTTTCTTGTGCATTCCAATTGTTTTGAAGAGCATAAGTAGTTTAATTTTGATTTTGAAAGTACTTGTACTTGCCTTAAACATAAGAAAATGCAATTTAGGGCTGTTTTTCCTTTAAAATACGTATATCCGAACTCTGGTGTAATGTTACAATAATCTAATACAATACTTTTCAAGACAATCCTCAAACTGCACATAATATTTAGATGTCGGTGCAAAACTTCACCTACTTCTTATGGAATTTAAATCCTGACTTTTTGCCAAATTGAAGGGCAAATATGTCCTTGAAACCAGACGTACCTCCCTCATAGGTACAGGTGTTCCACTAGAAAGTATGTATAAGCTACAGTTGCAGAATAACCTATTTCGCGAAATAATGCCAAAAAGTCCCTCCAAGCAGCTTGAAAGTTGAAGTTTAGCCGTTGGAATTGTTTCCTTTGACCGTTTTTCATTTGATGTTGCTCTTAATCGGAAACATTGAGAATTAAAATTCCTCTAACAAGATGCCATTGCTCAGCATCACGAATTTTATGAGTCACAGATTTCTATCGCCGATGTCCATTTAGTTGTACAATTTCTAAATTATTGTTTGTAGCCAAATGTTTAAGGCATGGTCTAGATACAAACAGGACGGTGATTCCAGCAAAAATTTATGGCGGGACCAGTGTGATTGATATGCACTCTCGCGATATGTTCTGTAATGGGGTATATTTTGCTTCCGCTCTACAAATTCTTATTCACGATCATCTATGCCAATCTGGAATCATTGTATGGAGCCCATAACTGTTTAGGAACAAAACAGTGCTCATTGTGGCAGGTAATTACAATCTTAGATACAGATTCTTGATACGCTGCCAATTCCTGCAGTTACTGAGCATTATGATGTCTTTTTGGATACAACTATAATATGAATTACCGAGTATTGGTACACGACATCAGTTTCACTTGCGATTATAGACCGTGCTACGCATTCTAACATTTTAATGCATCATTTAGGTATTTCATATTATGAATAACATTGTCTTTGTCATCTACATATCACATATTGCTGCGACTCTACTAGTCCGTGTTTCAATTATTCTGACATTTATTAACCCTTGCATGTGTCACGACATTTTCAAATAAATCTCTCTCGAATTCGATTAATTCTACTAACCAGTAGATTTCTCGGATTTCTAGATACCTTTTGCTATTATCGAAGTATGACATTTTAGGATATAATCGTAAAATGTTATATAAAGTGCAAATACTGATGCAAATGAAGGATTTTAAAATGTGGACGATGATAGATGTGTTTATGTCTATACTTGTTAAATAATGTATTGCAAATTTATCATATTTAATAAACGCGTTTCGAATTTATAGTACAAGCTGTAGGTTTTTAAAACACGGATGTCCACATGATCCTATAAAAGTATATACTCAGGACTGCATAAAGGAGACTCAAGAATTCAGTATTTTATTTCTGTCTTTTTAGCCATTTGCACTGTAATAATTCATCACTGCCTAACAGAAACTCAATTATTTTAAATATATTCTGTCATATAAAGTTAATGATTACTTTTCCATTACTGAAAAGAAACGCAATTTTCAGATTCATCAAATTCAACATCTTATATTTTCAGCGAAATAGCTTTCGAAATCACTCCTCAGATGGTAAAAATCTTTGAGGATTTTTTTGTTTTGTTTGTTTATTTCGACTCGGAGGTGAAAACACCAGCAATCAAGTCTTTCCCAGCAGACGTTTTACAAAATCTAGCTTTTACTAAAGCTGTCATAAAAGTATTCTTATCCATCCTTTTTCTCGTGGACTCGGTAAAATGGTTTTGTATGTTAATCTTAAAGTTCGTTTAAATGCTGGGGAATTTCTATAGCTTTTGACTAAAATTTACAATGAATAATACATTTTCCAAGACAATTAAAATTACTTAAATAAAAATTTAACACAAATCTAATAGATACTATTTCTGCATCTTTCGTTAGACATTCTAAAGAAACAAATTATCATTTAAGATAATTTATATAAAGCTATAAAACAGAGAACTCTCTCTTATAACATTGAATAATAACCTATGATATAGACATACATGCGTATATTACGAGCTTTTGTTAATCATTAAGAATTAATAAATTTGTTTCCCACGTCAACCTATTCTATCGAAATGATTCCTTGAGTTCATCCAAATGAATGTAATTGGATGATGACGGATTGCTCGTTGACAGATCACTTTAGTGATGACTATGACGTATGAGAAGAAACAATTGTCCTGAAACACGCGTCTGGTAACTAATTTGGAATTGCGATCTGAAAATGAAATATCGAGTTGCACCCTGTTGTGTAGGAAAAAAAGAGCCATCTTTTCCATGACAGCCAAATTTTCTCTTTTGTTGCGATAAGATGCTTTCAAGCGCTCCACCCTGGCATGGATGTCTTCAGCTGAGTATCCCCCTCTCTCCAATGGAACAATTACTTTCCCGTACGTGCTTCCAACTGAAATGCCGACCCATTAAGCGTTCCTGCCATTTATCAGGATGCTGAGTGCGACTGACATTTGGGGGACAGATTTTTTCATGTTCTTTTCAAAGTGACGCTTTTTTCATCACCCATCAGAGCTTACTGTTAAATTGAATCCATTACTGATGCGGATCACACATTCCGCCTTTTAACTAAATCAGGGGTGGAAACGTTCAAGCCATTGGGAACCTCAGGGATTCATTACGACGAAGGAAAAAAATGATCAACCATCGTGTCAAACAGTAATTGAATCTTTAATTAATGATGTGAAAATTAAAAGCACTATGTATAAACCGGGGTCAAAAAGACCCCAATATTCATTACGAAATGGTATCGCTACATATTACTGTAGATGAAATTAATAAAAACTTTTTTTATATAAATTCTATCAATTGAGACGAAGTAATGTAATTTCAGTTTTTAGAATTCGGTGAATTTTTTTTAGAGAAATATAAATCACTGAGAAAGCGAAAAGTGAATCATACCATACTACATATGTGATTGTGATGAATAGCACGCCCCCATATTTATGCTTCATTCAAAATTCTAAGCATAATATAGGCTAAATTTAATAGATTTTTGACATTCAGTGTTTTAGATAATTTAACAAAACATTACATCAGTATTAGCAGTGACGAAAATTAGCGATATTAATTGAAAAGCTTATGCCTTAGTAAGAACTTTAAGCTTACACAATTTGATACATTTAAATGCTCTGTTTAGTAAAGTGAAGAGAAAATATGCAATATAATTTTTAAATAGATATATAACTTTAAACTAGATTAAAAATGTAGATTGACAAAGTTTTTTAATCAAATGCTTATGTTTTTCAAGATCCTCGTCAGCCAGAAACTAAACTAAAGTTTGAAATTAGTATAATTGGCTTAATTAAATTGATAACAATCTTTCAGAGAAATATGTTTGTATAAATCAGTATAATTTCACTGGTTTAGTTTTAGTTGTAAAGCATTTAGAGGTTAAATAAATTTAAACTACATTAAGTGAAGATAAAGCACTGCGAAATTTTTAATGAAAAAATATTTGATACCTAAGCCTAAAGCATATTATGTTCACAATGTCTTTTATGTCACTTTTTACTAACAAAACAGACAAATATGAAATTAATTGCACTCCAAATTTCTCGACTGAGACACTTTAAATTTTACTCATAACAGTTTATCAAAATCACATTTGATAGCGGAATTAAAATTTCCAATAACTTTTGATGCCATTCGCCAATTGATGTAACGTTACATATAGTTTTGACATATAGATTTGACACACATGATGTAACGTAACTATAGTTTTGGAATACTCAAAATTAATAATTAGGCTAAAGATTGCGAACAAAATTTCATAAGCAGAATTATACAAAGTAATAATCCTTTTGATGATTCACCCTGCTTCAGTACCATATTTACAGTAAAGAAACTTTAAACAGCATTAAACAGTGCTCCAGTCACGAAGGGTTGGACCAATCAAGTCATCTTAGTTTGCCTTAAAAATTCTACACTAAGCACGTTACCAGAATTTTACCACCATGTTGCAAAAATATGATATGCATCTCCTTCCAGAGACTTAACGAAAGCGTTCTCCGAGTAGGTATATATTATTAATATTATAATTAATAAGATTAGTGTCTTTCAATCGACGATAGAAGTTAAAAATGAAAACCCTTCAGAAGGCGCTCGTGGCACAAAGTGCAACTTCTCTTTCAACCTTGATTATTCCTTTTGTAATAATTTTTTTTTCAAATTGAAAATAACAATTCTGCGTTTTATGGCAAGATTTAAATTGTTGATAATATTGAGATATATTTATAATTAAAGGCAAAAGACTGCAGATACAATCACTTTATTTCAAAACTGTCCGGTTTATTGGATCTGAGGACAAATTGAGAATTGATTCCTAAAATGTCCAAAAACCTAAAAAACAATGAGATTGGGTATTTTCGTGATATGCGGGATGCCGTGTAATAGCTGCACATTTGATCGACTGCATCAACTCCTGCTTTAGTCGTACTGTAATCCAGTATAATCGCTGGCTTACCACAGTTAAATCACGACTAACAATGAATGGAAAGGAATACAAGAGTCAGAAAATCAAACCTGCATTAGAAAGGGTGTAGCTATAAATAGAAATAACATAGAACATTCAAACCTGACATGTTAAAACAAACCATTCAAAATTACGAAAATATTGAACTTTATACACGGGAGCGCCCGCTGAAGGGTTAACCTTTTCCTTACGGGATGGGATAGCATGTATCCCAAGAATACGGAACCAAGAATGAATGTGTGTATATATATATATATATATATATATATATATATATATATATATACATGCATACATATATATATACATACATACATATATATATATATATATATATATATATATATATATATATACATACATACATATATATATATATATATATATATATATATATATATATATATATATATATATATATACATACATATATACATATATAAATAAATATATATATATTAAATATATATATATATATATATATATATATATTATATACATTATATATATCCCTGTAATGGCCGTTCTTACAAAAGAGGTATGAAATTTCATGTTCTAAAGAAGGTATCGGCAAAATGGGCCCCGTAAGCTAAAGGTTAATGCCTATGATATAAAGAGGGGACTGCGTTGAAATTCCCACACAGACAACGTATGGGGTGGGTACATAAAAGACAAGTGTATCAGAGGAATGGGAATGACAATATCTATAGCTCAGAGATAGGGAAGCACCGCAGAATCGAGATAGAGAAAAGCGGTGATGGGGGAAAAAAAGGCAAGAGAAAAATAGAACAGAAAGAGAATAATTACAAGGGCAGTCGAGAGGTAGAAGAAATAAAAAATCAATTAGGAAAAAAGTGGAATGATAAGAAACGCATTCAAGGGCAAACATATCTCTTCGTAGCCAATGGAATAGAAACCGATAAGTCATTTCCCAAATTTTAAGTATTAGTGTAGATAGAAAAGTTTTCCAAAAAATGAAAAAAAGTACAGAAATAAAGTTGGTATGCTGATTAGTTTCATCATGAGAGGAATTGAATCTATGACCGGAGCTCTCATGAGTGCTTAGCTGTTATAGTTTTAGAAGTTTCATGATTTTTATACATTTTGAGTGTTCTTTTATAATATTATGAAGGATACGATTATTTTGGCCGTATGAGACTCCATGCCCAGAAGGTATGTTAAAAATACTTCATTTATGAATTGTTAGAGGAAAACTAAATTTATTAACGAGTTTAAATATAGCTTGAAAATGTGACAGAATTTTCCTAAACTTTAAACATAAGGGTTGGTAAAATGAAAGAAGCTCTAACTTAATGATCGGAAACTCACAATTTACCATCCGAATATCATTTTCGTAATACGTAAACAAACTTTCTAAAATCTTAAGCAATCAGTGAAGGTTTTAATTCTTTAGTTAATAAATAAAGGTGATAAAATATCAGTTCATTCCAATCTCAATCTACTCTGTTTCTCATTAAGGCTGCCGTGTACTAACCCTAATGGATTCGCTCACCTCAATCTTAACCTATGGAGAAAATTTGTCTACTACAAATACATAAATTCTGATAATCCAATAAAAATGGTATTTTCAGATAGCCTGAACTTTTCTGCACCTTGCAACAAGATTCATTTTATACAGTTCGTCCACTAAAGGAATTAATGAGCGTTTAAAACACACTATACGAGATTTTTCCTCCGAATCATTTAAATTTTAAGATATTATTTGCATTTTTATTAAAAACGAAAAATGCCCCACGGTGTAAAATTTCTTTCTCTATTACTGAGTATAATTTTTGAAAAAAAATTTAAATCCAAGTCGGCAATCCTTGGACAAATTTTATACATGTGTTAACAATGAGGTGAATGAATCCAATATATTTAGTACATAGCAGCACTTTAATAAGTCCCAGAGTTATGATATTATATGAAGGCCTTATTTGAATAGTGGGACAACTCCATTTTTACTCCTTTTGAGATAGAAAACCTTAAAGAGTGCTGAGAAATGACAGCTAAGTCTGATTTGTAATGCCTTCTGTTGGCAGCAGAAATAATTTGGAAGTGTACCAGTTTTAAAATAAGATAGAAATGACTTGTATGAACGTGAAAGTGAAGCTAACCCCATTTTTTTTTAAAGTGGAGTTGGCCCAGTATTCAAATAAGGCCTTCATATATGGTACCTTTTATATGTTTGTTTTTCCACTAGCAACTTTACAGAGTTCATCTGGTTGAGTATTTATGTAAAGTTTTAAATAAATCTAATAATTTTTACGAGCCAGATCCTTTCGTCAGTGGTTTTCTTTTCGAACATCGTTCATAAGACATTTAAGTGTAGCATCCAGCCACCAACAAATGATGATCCCTGAAAAATGCACTCTCCAGTTCATCCCATGATTCATTTAAACGTTCTTTGCTATTAAGCCTAAGATAAACTCCATTTAACAGGTATATTTTCCTTCCATTAAGGGCACTCCTAAAATCGATTTCTAACGCATTTCTGAAAGGAATCCTTTTTGAAGTGAGTTTTGGCTCATATCATTCGTATAACATTTCCAGACATAATATGCGAAACTTGTGTTGAAAATCAATCCAAAAGACTATTGAATCAAATTTAAGGTGGACCACATTTCCTCTTTCATGGATTTTGGAGAGAAAATAATTCGACTTTCCTTTTAAATTAAAAGTCCCTTCGTTGAAATAACTTCGGGTTTAACTCAAACTTCTCGAGAATTTTAAATTGTTATCTATTTACTGGGAGCCTTTCAAACGAAAAGCTGTGCCTACTTTCTTCGCCAAAGTTTTTCGCGAAAGTCGTCAGGTCAAACATTCCATAGTAACCCCATTAGTATTGATCCCCGAAAAAAAGGAAAACACAAATTTCGAGTCTCAAGCTTTTAGCAAGATGCTCAAATTCAATTTCACGTCTTATCCTTGATAAAGGCATGTCGAGGTCAGTGATTTTTTGGTCTGCTTTTTTCCCCCCTTTACATTTCGCATTCAGAGAAATGAGGAAGAAACGAAATGCTTTTTCGGTTTGGATTCTTCATTTTTTTCTCACTATTAGAATCCTACATTTCCGAAACTGTTTGTTTTTTCCTTTTAAAACAGTTAGCGTGTGATTCATTTAAGCAGGTAAATTTAAGGAACTTAAGCGGGGAGTATATTGCTGCAAATATGAAATCCATTTTAACACCATTACATGCAGATATACGTAATGCATTTACGAGAGCACACTTAAAAGTATTAAGGGAAAAGTACTTAACTAAAAATTCTCATTTTCAGCAACTTTTGACGCGGAGTAATATTACAAGCTTTTGCAGCACTCTTTTCCCTAAAACTCGTTTTTCATTTTACATAATTTTGATTCTTTTTGACTTTTGAAATATTTTTAATATTTAAGAAGAGGGGTTTTTCCACTGTAGTTGTATTAAGGTCAATAGAATTGTCACTTGCGCATGTATTGTTTGTATTATCTGTTATTAAAATACGCTAATTGAATGTTAAACCATTCATCATAAATTATGCAATTTTTAGGGGTCATTTAGACACGCGCATCTCATATAACTGTTACCGTTAAGAGCTATCTTTAATTGCATTAAAAGTCCACATTAAAACAGTTAACTAGTATACTCCAAAATTAAATTTTCATAATCAGTAGAAAGAAGCCAAATTTTTATCGGATTAATGAGAAAAAAAATTTTGCTGGGGAAATAAGATTTCAAATATATTTAAGTATTTTGTCATGCAGTTTACATGAAGTATTCTTTGTAGCAGAATTTTTTTCCCCTTAAAGCCTGGGCAGAATATTTACAAAACATTGAATTAACAAAAGATTGACAGAAACACGAGTGAAAATAAGGTATGAGGATGGAAATGAGGGAAAGACTGCCAACACAATTGGGACAAGAAGGAATCAAAGTAATAGTTCTTCCCTTTTATCATTCAATAAAAAAAAGGAACCTCGTCTTTAGGATAATCGTGCATAGATAATTTCATATTTAAGTATACATAAACATTATAATAATGTAATAAGTCTGAATTTAATAAAATACGCAGCACACTATGTATAACTTTACGCAACCAGTACGACGACCAAAGCGGAACTTCTTTTTTTTTACTATATTACCTCTATAAAGATAAATCCGGTATCAATGAAAATCAAATTTTAGAAAATGCCATAAAAAGTATAGGTTCAATATTTACATAAATAAAAATAGTAAAATGGATTTATTTTTTTTCACAGAGTTTGTATTCTATATCCTTAAATATACTTCTTTTAAAGTGTATGATGAAAAAACTTTATATAATAGGTAATTCTCATAAACAGAAAAAATATTGACTGCAATTAAAAGACACTTCGTTGAAATAATCACAAAAATGCACAAAATTAATTTTTCAGTAAAATATACTTAATTTATAGTAAAATTTCTCTAGTTTATAAAATTTCTTTAATGAGAATGTTCAGCCAAACTAAAGGAATATTTCATCAATGGTATGTTAAACTAACAAATTAATTTATTATAAATATTCAACGACAATTGCGTGCTTCGACTGCTCAAAATATTATGCACATCAGGCTTATTATGGGTATCTAGGATGCAAGACCTATAATTCTACAAAAGCACAATTCGACGCGATTGATAAACAGAACCCAATGAATACAAATTACACAACTTGCTATATTTTAGACAGTTTTTAAAGACAGGCCTTAAGACATAAATGAAATTTTTCGATAAAAATTTGAATGCCTTGCTTAATACCTATACGATCCATCCACACACACACACACACACACACACATATATATATATATATATATATATATATATAAACTCTTAAACTCACGGCGCAACAATCCGATGTGGACCAGGGCCGGCGGTACCCATCTCCGCTTTCGTAACCGTGGGCTTGGGGTGCCATACAGCATATGTCTCAGTCAGGTGGTCAATCTGACGTGGGACCCCCAGAGTTTAGTTCCCAAGCATGCTTGGTCCTCATTTTATCGACCCACTGAAGGGATGAAAGGCTGAGTCGACCTTGCCAAGTCACGGGGTTGAACCCTGGACCTGTGGGATGGCAGCTTGACGCTTTTAACCACTATATATATATATATATATATATATATATATATATATATATATATATATATATATATATATATATATATATATATATATATATATATATATATATATATATATATATATATATATATATATATATATATATATATATATTATATATATATATATATATATATTATATATATATATATATTATATATATATATATATATATATATATATATATATATATATATATATATATATATATATATATATATATATATATTTAATTTTCGAAGCAACATGGTTGGTCATCTCCTAGATGTACTCAGCACAAGTGTTAAAGATTAATTTGTATTTTTATAAACTTAACAGATAAGATTTCAGTAATGTACTTTGCTTTTTTTTAAAATTTTTTTCCCTAAGAATATCCATGAAGTATTTCCTCTCAGTATTCGCATGAGAAATTAGCGTAATTAGTTATCAAGAAAAATGTTTTTGAAGTTAAAAAAACATGCATAACTTTTTCTATCTACTTGGAGAGGAAAATTTTTCTTCGTTAAATTTTACAAACACCCTTCCAAAAAATATTATATCCCATGACAGGAATCTGCTTTCAAGTATTTATTGTAAGATTAACAGCTAAATGGTTATTTATAATTTATATCAAGTAATGGTAATAAAACTGTTAACATGATATTGAGGGGACAAAAAACATTTTTGTCTTTAAAGTGACTTAAAATTTTTAAATAAACTCATGGCCGCTTGAGGATGAAGTACTGAAGATTACAATAAACTAATGGATAGAGAACAAATATAAAAGAACCTGCAGTTAAAGGAAGTGTGTAACAAACATTCTTTTCCCAATCATCTGATGTCCACGAACATATAGCCAATAAGGATTTCATACCAACAGTAGTATTTAGTTTCTGAAATTAATCATCATCTCTATGGATTTGAATGACAAGGTCAACTGTATGTCCCTACTGAGCCATTCATTCATTCACGGAAAGGGGTCCTTGAAAATCTAACAGTTATCTTTCCCGTGACCATACCGGCTTAGAATATTTTCAGGATTTACAACTCGAACACAAAAGCCCAAACTCCCCCAAAATTATTTTATTAAATTAAAAAGAAATTGTCATTATTAAAAAACTTTCTTTGATATAATATAGGGTGAGTAATACAGTTTCTTATACTGAAGCACACTAATTATGCACAATCTCTTTTATTAGCGTCCGAAAAGCATTTTGATGTGTTTCTATCTATCTATCTATCTATCTATCTATCTATCTATATATATATCCATAAATAAATAAATAAATATATATATATATATATATATCCCATAAAATTTATTTCATGCACATTTCCTTTCTAAGCTTTCTCATTTGCGAAAATTGTACCTGAAACGAAATCCTAAGAGCAGTGGATGTCAAAGCAAGCGTCATTCGGCAACCTGTTAGAATTTAATAAACTTTACGGTATTAACTCCTTAAACTTTATGGTATTAACTCCATAAAATTGGTTACAGTGAACCTCTTAATTATTGGTTTCCCTTATGCATGTAAGCAGCTTAAATGCATTTAATTAAACACAGCAGAGAAGAAAGAAGAAATTCTCGATTTTACTTTTCCTCGAGATGGAAATTACGGGTTATCAATACTTCTATAATTCTAATTGATATCTTTAGGATTCTTAAGATCGCTATTTGTTATTTTAATGACGGCTTAAAGGAGAGTAGGTTGGGTTTGCTGGTTTGTAAAGGTAAGTCATTTTTTGCTACACGAGTTCAAAATAGGAACGACTTTTAAAGCCGAATTCAAATGGTTACAGTTGTAAGGTATACATAAGATTCGATTCACAAGAATAGAACTTTTGAGTGAATAAATTAAAGAAGCTGCTTGAGATATGCTAATTTCGGCATACCCGCTTGGCATAAATACCATGCAGCTTGATTAGAAAGAAGAGGTTGTTAAGGTTGATAGATAAGCGAGTTGAGGGAGCTACGACGTAAGCAGCTCGAGGTGCTATCCTGCACTAGTGCTTAGGGGGCCCAAAGTTTACGTGGCAGAACTGCTGGTTTGACTCTCTAGTTTGTGAGTATTGCAAAGTGTATTTTTATTGAATGCTAATATATATTCCGTACAAGTAGTACGTATGCTTATTGCTGTAAAAGCAAATTCTATATGTGCAACGAATTCAATAAACATTGTTTCATGTATAAACTGCGTTTATATCAAATTCATTTAGAGTGCCACTTCAAATTATATACACCCAAGTGCGGGTAGAAGTGAGCTATTCTCTATACAGTGACTGCGAGACTCAAACCTTTAGATTCTTGCACTCCACGGCACCGCCTATTAACTATTCACTTAGAGTCGCATGGCTTTAAGAAGGGTTTGATTTATAGAGAAGAAAATATTAACTATGTGGGTTTCTGTATATATATATATATATATATATATATATATATATATATATATATATATATATATCTTTTGGAATAAAAAGGAGTGAAATTTTGCTGTCCTTGAGAAACGTGTGTGATATATAAAAAAAAAACTCTTCTCGAGACTAGCTCTAGAACCAAAACATTCAATTTTATGAACAAATAATTTTTTTTATGTATCATTCCGCCTTGTAAGCTTAGAAATAAAAGTAAAGTATATGTTCTCAAAAAATTGGAAAAGTGTAACTTTTATACTAACTAGTTTCATTTAAAAAAGCGCAGGAAAAAAGATTTATATGTGGAATAGTGGCAGTTGTAGTCTATAAACATTAATCAAAATTTCGCGGTTATTAATTTTCCATTTATGAATGCCACCTAATGTCTGATTTTAAAGAAAATCATTTTAAAGAAAATCATAATATTCATAATTTGATATATTCATTCTAATGATAATTTTCTCATGATGCTGTTTTGTAATTATTGATTAAAATATAATCATCAAACATTATTTTATCAGACGTGTTCACACACTGAAACGTTTTAGGGAAATTGGCTTGATAACTGCAATAAGTCGTTCCTCATTGCACTCTTTGTGTGTTTGATAGCAGCAATGCTTTGAACCATTATATCAATAACTTTGACAGGTCTTGATATAAATAGCTCTTCATTTGTCCCGTAAAACCACTGCCTGAGATGAAAGCTAAGATGGTTGCCGTACTCGATTTAATATCCGTCACTCTTGTTGACCTCTGAGGAATTTCTATTCGATTTAGATTAGAAGCCTCTGCAGGACAATCAATCCATTCTATCTTGTACTCGTATTTAAGAAGCTGGTTCTGTCAAGTAATGCAAGATGGCTGGATTCTCTAAGGAGCGATAATGACCATTTCCCCAACGTTCCAACATTGTCGATAGGGTTGAATTGTTGAGAATAATTTTTTTCAATGCGGCAGGCACTTGTCTCTGATATTGGCCCATAAAGACCCGCGAAGTTTTGCTGACTACTTTATTATGGGAGCAATATTTAGGTGAGTCAGCACTGCTCCCTGTGAGGAGGACGACATGGTAATGACCAAGCTTTATTAACGATTTGAATCCAAGCCCACTGCGTGACAGCCCAGAACACTAACCACTATACTATGTGTGTGGCTTGTTGAGAATGGCAAGGTAGAGTTTGTGGGTGGTTTTGGACAGAAAATTCAGCGGGCCTACAACGGGACACAGAAAAAAAGCGTATACCATTGAAAACCTCCATCTAACTTAACAGTCAGAAGAAAATAATCTGTCAAAAACCGTTCGCCAAGTTTCCTCCAAATCCAAGCAACTTCATCTGATTAGAAGAATGAAAAGGGGAACTTGTCACTGAAAGAAACAAAGTTTTATTCCTTTTTCATCCGAGGAAAGACTTATAACATTGCTATCCAAACGACGCTTCGCATTCATAGTATTCCTTGATGTGCGGCATGATAATCACTTTCCTTTACGATAAAAAAGACACGCCGTTCAACTCTCTGAAGATGGTTAAAGGACTATCTGAGCAACCAGAAGCATTTAGTGTTTTAGCAACGATGGGAACGAACGCGGGAGAGTTGGATTTTCGAAAGCTTTCTTACACGGGTTCATTTGTTACATTCCGTTTTTTGGGTCTTCCTTATTATTTTGTTGTTGTTGTTGTATTTGCTCTGTTTTGCCTTTATGTCTTCATGGCATCATTCATGAGATCAATTTTACTATGTCTGGGGTAGCTGCAATGAATCCCTTCTAAACGATCCTTACAAATGACATCGTATGACCAGCCTAGGTAGGAAAGTGTAAACACCACATCCTCGGGGAATAGTCCTGTTTAATCTTTCCAAGCAAGGAATATAAAGGATATATTTTCCAAGGCCCATGCCAGTAGCAGGGTCTTGGAAAATATATCCAAGACCTGTTACTTGCATGGGCCTTGATACTGATAGTGCGACAGAATGCCTTTGCTTTATATTCGTACAAACGCATGAACTTTCGCGTGTATGTGAGACGGCAAATTAAAAAAAAAATAGCACAGGATTCTGATTAAGGTCTCCCTCCTTCATATAGGTATAGATGAATTATATAGGAAAGCCTCTATTTCCTGAAGAAATTTAGTTTTAAAAAATGTCATTGTCACCAGTCTTTTGCAATTTACGAAAAATTATTTATGGTGGATAAGGGCAGTTTTGAAACTCACCGTCTCATACGTTCTTTAAACTTACGGAAATATTAGATTGAAAACAGATATTTTTTTATAATATAGCTTAAATTAGCTATTATACATAATATTATAAGAATAACAATAACAAATATACCTATAAATATTAAGAAAATATAATTCTCTATTAGATACAGAAATTTTCACCACATTATACTAATTTTGCTAAACATTCAAGATGGATATTTAAGGCAAATATTTTCCTAATTCAATAATACATATTTAAGAGAATCACTAGACCACCTTGAATGATTAAAATTACTGAAATTTAATGAAATAAAAATATGAATATTTAAAGCTTTTACCTTTTACTGATATAAAAGACAAAATTAATGTAAGAACTTAAAGACCTTCTCTTTCTTATACTTAAGATATGAAGACAACAGTAAAAATAAACAGGTTTTAAAACAGCTAAAAATTCAGAATGCAAATGAAATCTTCAGAAGATCTACATAAGAGCGAAATATTTAGTTACATCAATACATGCATATGAAAAAATATCTTTTCACCAAAAATTTTATGTACGTAGGCGTCTAAAAGTCAATGAACTGTATAAAAAGTAAAATATAATATTACACTATTTCTCTAGATAATTCATTGAATTAAGCAACTGAAAGTGAAGCTCGCGCTTTAATCTTTTAATAGTTAATGTGACTTTTCCTCTAAGGAAAGAAAATCCTTGAGTATTACAGCGATTTCCTCTAAGGAAAACTCTCTAGTACTCAAGCTGAAATTACTTGTAGGAAAATTCTCCAAACTGTTTCTATGAACATTTTGAGTCATAGTAATATATTCATTATAAAAGGATAACTCCCTTATCAGTATTTCAGTTTTCAGTTTCTAAAAATTATCGGGTCAAATAAAAATTATGATTAATACAGCACAAACGTTATTACATGTCTCATAATAATTTAGACTTAATTTAGTTGAACACCGGCAATATATTAATAACTTCGAAGAAAATGTAAACAAGCTTGCATTGTCCATATTTTATTCCTACTGCACAAAGTTTCAAATAAATGACAATATAGATAGTATTCATCTTTACATTCAATAACAAGCATTGTATTCAGCGAATTACTGCTAAAAACCATTTTGATAGAGCTGTGCTCATTAAGGGAACATTCACAGTACGCCAAAACAAATTTCTATAAATAAATAACAAATGACATTAAAACAACATACTTATAAGAGCAAAACACCTGCAGAAAATTTATTATCTGCGTAAAAAAATAGATATAATTTAGCTGAATATAAGCAACACATAAGCAACCAATCGTTTCTTTAAAAAAAGAAAAGAGAGAGAAAAACAATCGCGTAGTGCAGATACATTATTCCTGTTAACCTATGCCTGGAGAAAAATCCATTGTCTTGAATTCACATTATTCATCTAATATTTTGCCCCGCTTTCAAGTTACAAATATTTCCATATGGGCTTTATTAAAGCGGTTGCATTTTATAGAGAAGCGACTCTTCATCTGACATCGCTCACTTTTATGCTTTTCCTCCCCAAAGAACAAAAGAATTTTGCGCTAACAATGAGACTGACACGCAGTTTCAAATAATGAATCATCCTTTAAATCAAGGGAACAAACAAGACACGCTGTAAACGAGAAAAAAATCTCGTTCTACCTCCATCCAGAAGTTTCCAATCGCGACAGAAGACATATGCATAAACATGCTGTTCACGGTTTATGTATTCGAATACAATACGAGGACCTCTTTCCCAAATCTGCTTAATTAGGACTTCAGGCGCTTGCACACGTAGAATGTCACATAACCCTTACGTCACTGAGTTGCAGTTATTTCTTCCAATGACAGATCCATTACTGTGATTCTAACATTTGGGGAAAGTCAGTCGAATAAGATGTAATACAGGGATATTTCGAACGGGAGGTAGTATAGTTTCAAATGTGCACTATCAATTTTTGCTCCGAAGTCACAAAAGATTATTCAGGTGAGTGTTATCAAAATTTTTTTAACATACTCGTAATATACATAATGCAGAATAGGCCATCAACTGGCTTCTCATTTTTATGATTCCAGTAATTGACTACAATAATATTTCAGATTGTAAAGCCACTTGGATAAATCGAGAATAAATTAACTAAAAAGATAACAAACCCATGCATGTTTAATTTAAGCATTTAAATGTTTCAATAGAAGTAACTGAACAAAATAAATGTTATTTCCAATGTAAAGATTTTTCCAATTTGCCTTCATTCATTAACAGCACATTAATGTAAAAAGTTTCCAATCACATTAATTCTAAGTCTCTTATTATGTGTGCGGTACGAATATAGTACTTTTGCTGAATATATATAAACGAATATTTGCAGAGGCATATAACTTAGGGCATTACTAGTTTTCCCTTGATCAATTCATAAGGTGATTATTTAAAATGTACTTATTAAATTCATTTACAGTGCATTTTTTTGTACTTAGTTCTCCCCCCCCCCCTTCTAAAAATTTTACTCATTTTATTCGTTAAGTATACGGAATTGTGCGTAATATTTGAATTTATATTCTATTTAGCTTTAATAGATAGCAGATTTGGAACTCAATTCCAGGAGCAAAATTTTATATTATATTATTTATATTTATACATGTATATGTGTAAACAAAAACACATGTGTTTGTTTATATGTATGTGTATACACGTATATATATATATATATATATATATATATATATATATATATGTATGTATGTGTGTGTGTGTGTGTGTGTGCATGCATGGAGAGAAAGAGAGAGAGAGCACAGCGTACTTTCATCGCAGAAATTCAGAGAAAATTTTTTTTCGAATTACAATAGAGAAGCAGCTTTAAACTACAAAAAGCACGGTTTAGACTCTTTGTATTTGTAAAAAATTAATACTTTTTAAGCATTTAATTTTTTCTTTTTTAAATTCCTCATTTTGACTCTACCGACCTGAATTTATTTTTCTCGAACGAAATCGTTTAATCACTTGTGTGAATATTGAAACGTATAAAAGAGCAAATCGTAAATATTTTCAAATATAACATAGTAACTAAGTGTTCATTTTTATTTACATACAATTAATCCGTAAAAACTATAAAGATTAAAGTTTGTATAAAAATTAGATACCTGTAATTAGTAAAAAAAATTGAAACACTTAGCTCCAGAAACACAAAAAACTATACAGGAATTCATTAACCTGTAGATTAACTGGAAGGGTAAATTTATAATGTCCGCTTCGTATTTATCTTTGGTGTAATGATAAAAACATTAACTAAATAAAAAATATAATTTTAACGAAGCAAAATTTGTATTTTTGGTCAAAGTAATTTTTTAGCACTTTAATAATTTTTTACTTTTAGATATGAAATAAAATTATTTGAATTTTATAAACACATATACAGATAAAAATTCCCTATGAAATCATTAATTCCTGTAACGAAAAACTACATGCGATCAAGTTTATTATACGCCCTAGTAAAAATAGAAAAACTATCAACATATGTTTGTTTTAAAAGGAATCCAATAGTAAATATTGCCACCCACACAAACAAACAATTTTAACATTGTTTTACGACAAAATTAAAAAACTCCATAAATATTCAAGTTGAAAAGGAATTTTTCAGTGTTTTTCTTTCAACTCAATTCATGTGAGATCAAAACACACACACACACACACACACACACACACACATATATATATATATATATATATATATATATATATATATATATATATATATATGTATATATATATATATATATATATATATATATATATATATATATATATATATATAAACTAAAAATGTAGAGGGACGTCAGAACATTGCGATTTATCTGTATGTAGATTTGCAATCCGATAAAATAGTTAATCTACATCGCTTAATAGCAGGAACTCTATAAAAAGATGCAAAACAATCTTTACCTTTAAAAATTGTTTTAAATAGATATATTGTACAGTGAATTTTCAGTTTTAATTAATAGGTTTTCCTCAAGCCGTCTGGTAAAATGCATTTTTATTTTCTTGATGAAAACAAAAAATTATCCATCCTTGTTAATTCAAATTGCAAATGTTTTAATATTCTTTTCTGGGGGCAGGAAGTGAAAACAGAGGAAAAAGAGAAAAAAAAAATTCTAAAATTTTATTTGTTTTAAATTGTCCCGGTTTTCAAAAATCGAGATTGTCCCGAAAAGAAGTTAATTTCGTATTTCTTATTTTGTTATTAAAATATCTTTAACTCAGGGGTTTCAGGAAAATGTATTACATCTTGTTTCCGCAAGACTTACCTTTTCATCATTTTTAGCGATGAGCTTGTCAAACTGAGACCTGTGTACAGAAGAACTATTTAGCTTCCGTGTTCTTTTGAAGGCAAACGGATATCTCTCTGTGCAAATTGATGTCCTCCGTGCAAAGTAAATGATCCGTAAAAAATATATATTCGGCATGCAAATGCGCATTGACTTTTTTCATAAAGAGGTTATGTTTGTTTTATTTTATTCCTTTGAATTTCTACTATTATTTTCCACTTATTCTTGTTAATTATAATAATACAGTTTGATAGAAGTATTTTTACTGTTAACATAACAAAATCATTTTATTTTAAAACATTTATTTCTACAGGGAAATTAACTAAATATTTTTCCACTCCTAGTTTATATCTAAAGCTCGATTATTTATATTAACACATCTTTATTTACGGAATATTTTATAGTAAAAAAATGTAACAATAAAACAGATAATATTTTAAGAGAATATTAAATGGTCTTTCATCATTATATTTGTACGTACTTTGCTTTAAATCCTACTTTGAAAAACTGAGATTTTAGATAATGCTAAGATTTTATATTCTTTTTTTATACTAATTTACAAGTTTTATATAAGCGGTAGGGTGGGCTGAAAAACTTTTTTTTTATTTTTGGAAACGGCTAGTTAAAAAAAAAATTGTTACACTTATAGATAAGAAAAACCGTAAAAAAATTTTTGTGAAAAGAAAATATCTTCCAATCGCGCATTCACTTTGAAATATTGAAAAAAATAAGAAAATAAATTTTTTTCAGCAGTTTTTTGAAAAGCTCTCATATAATGCATTTCAAATGCAATACTTTGCAATATATAGTGAAAGGGTGTTAAAAGACAGGGAAACATTTTTATATGCATGTTTAAAACATTTATTGTACAAACAAAACACTCAAAAGTACCACTTTTTTTTAAAAACACTTATTTTCATAAGATTGCTGCAAATGCTGTTTTTACTGCACATTTTACTTTCGTCGCTCCTATTATACCACATTATTGATTGTTGAACTCAGACACATTGAAGGCAGCTTTAGAAGAAAATTTAAGCATAACTAACCTTGACAACAGGATGTTTCTTATGTATCCATCTCTAGCTTCAGTACCGCACACACTTTGACTAGTCTCTGTGACAATTTGGACGATTTCCACAGCTTGGGTGTGATATGGAAATCTATTGAAGTCTGAAATCAATTGTCTGCCAGTTTTGATCATTTCTTCTATTTCTTCGTCCGGTACATTCCTTAGCAAAGGTGGTGGAGTGACATTACAAACATTCCATTTAATCATGTCAACGTAATCGATCGCGTTGAAGTCAAGAGTCGGCCCTCTAAAGTCTCTAATTGTTTTCCCCTTGCAATTTATCCGAGCTTTGAAAACTCGGCGTAATCCCAGTTCTCTCACATGATGTCTTTCGCCCATAACCATAGGCACAATTAAATTTTCAGGGTGTGCAAAATATGAGTTTCGTTCTATTACTGGGTCGATTATTTTTCGCAAATGTTCAAGGAGGTATGGTGTTAAATGAATATATATATATATATATATATATATATATATATATATATATATATATATGTAATATCATGCACATCACTGATTCCGGAACACCGGATACACTGCAGTCACGCAAGATGGAATACCACAGGCTATGGAGTTATAAAAGGTATAATATCACTTTAACCCAGAAATGGTCGGAGTGGAGAATACAAATAAATGCTCGAGGAAAACATAATCCACATGTTGAACCGCTGAAGTTATTAATTGAATGGACGAATACTTCACCAGGGCGAAATAAACGTAAGGATGACACACGACTCGCAGACGACACATATCTTGAATTTTGGAGAATAGGCGCGTGATGAAAGAAACACAGGACGGATGCTACACAGGAAGCACGAAGGTAGAGAGAAAAAAAGGGCCGGCAAAACCTTGCTGTGTCTTAAATAACTTCATGAGGTTGTTGTCACATAACCTATGCACTCTGAACCCATTGGCCAGAGGCCCCGAGGCCAGTTTTCTGGGCTGAGTCCCGTGGCCTGTTACATAAGTTTTGGCTCCCACGAGACTGGGGTTTAAGTGATGATATGTCAATTGCCTACTATTGCTTTTAGGTCACTCACAATAAAACGAAAAACGAAAGCTAAATTGGTTTGCTTACGCCCAAGTAATTTTAAAGAAAAATGAAAAGAATTTGAAAATTAGGAAATGTATTTTGTTTTGTATATTATATATATATATATATATATATATATATATATATATATTTATTTATTTATTTATTTATTTTTATATAAATGTATATATATACATTTAACACCATACCTCCCTGAACATTTGCGAAAAATAATCAACCCAGTAATAGAACGAAACTGATATTTTGCACACCCCGAAAATTCAATTGTGCCTATGGTTATGGGCGAAAGACAGCATGTGAGAGAACTGGGATTACGTCGAGTTTTCAAAGCTCGGATAAATTGCAAGGGGAAAACAATTAGAGACTTTAGAGTGCCAACATTTGACTTCAACGCGATCGATTACGTTGACATGATTAAATGGAATGTTTGTAATGTCACTCCACCACCTTTGCTAAGGAAGGTACCGGACGAAGAAATAGAAGAAATGATCAAAACTGGCAGACCATTGATTTCAGACTTCAATAGATTTCCATGTCACACCCTAGCTGTAGAAATCGTCCAAATTTTCACCGAGGCTAGCCACAGTGTGTGCGGTACTGAAGCTAAAGATGGATACATAAGAAGCACCCTGTTGTCAAGATCAGTTATGCCGGAATTTTCTTCAAAAGCTGCCTTCAATGTATCTGAGTTCAACAATCAATAATGTGGTATAATAAGAGAGTCGAAAGTAAAAATTGCAGTAAAAAGAGCGTTTGCAGCAATCTTATGAAAATACCTTATTTTTTTTAAATGGTACGTTTGAATGTTATGTTTGTACAATAAATGTTTTAAACATACATATAAAAATGTTTCCCTGTATTTTAACACCCTTTTACTATATATTGCGAACTATTGCATTTGAAATGCATTATATGAGAGCTTTTCAAAAAACTGCTGAAAACAATGTATTTTCGTATCCTTTTCAATATTTCAAAGTGAATGCGCGATCGGAAGATATTTTTTTCACAAAAACTTTTTTACGGTTTTTCTTATGTATAAGTGTAACAACTTTTTTAAACTAGCCGTTTCCAAAAAAAAAAAAGTTTTTTCGTCCCACCCTACTAAGCAGTTTAGTCTCTTTTGCCAACGAGACTGGGTATCTAAATTTCAATCATCTCCCATTCATACAAATGAAGTTAGACAAAATACTCTGGGTATAAATTTTGGGTTTTTTCTTAAAAATAAAATTTAAATATATATGTTGAATATTTTGATCGGTATGCTTGATTCTAGCCTAATATTTATTAAAAGGAGATAGTTACTTTAATTTTAAATAAAATATTTTATAGGATCTTGGAATGTTGAATTCTTCATCATATAATTTTTCATCAGAAAATCTCGCTAATATTTCAATTCTACACTATTTTAGAGATGATTCTTTTAAAAAAGGTGATTAATTTTTAACGGTAATTGAAAAAGATGTAAACAACTAAGAAACCGACTGGGTCTTCATCTTTAAGAAATATCAGCTCAAAAGTTGCTTACGGATTATTTTGACTACTTGGCCGTAAAGTTTTTCAAATGATATCATTAATTTATATATAATTTTGCCTCACTCAGTTTCTTGTTTATCATCTGTTTTCCTTGCATACCAACAATCTTGTGTGTATAATGTTTAAAATTGTTTCCAATTTTTAAATTCCAAATGATTAAGCTCTATAAGCAATGAATCGCAGTTTAGAACTGCATTCTAAAAATTCATCATTAGCATTATTAATAATTTGACAGGAAATTTATTCTAGATTTTAATAATTTTTTTACTTATTAAAATAATGCTAATATTTTTAATAGCATAAACTCTATTGCACTGTTTAATATAGATATCGAATTTTACTTAGCGAGATAACAATAGAAAAATTCAAACTTGGAGTTAACTAGACAATTAAAATTTTACATCTCTTCATTCCGACATATTGATTACAATGCTTCTAATTAAAATCTTTTAAACATTTGTAGACATTTCTGTTCTCATTCATTTAATGTTAGTTTGCGTTACAAATATAAAATTTCTTATGAATGAACCCGCATTTTTCCTTTCGAAACATTTCAAACTATAGATGTTGGACAAAATGAAGAAAACATGGGGACTACTTAATTCTAACCGATAAGTATGTTGGATGATTAATTTTTGCCTGACTTTTGTCGCGATTTTCTGCAGGTCCCATTGACACTTTGAAAGAATAGATGAATGGTTCGATGGATTGAATGATTGACTAATATTACTGGTGCAAATATATAGGACTTCAAAGAAAGTGCACAATAAATGTACTTATTAGATTGTTGGTCTTCTTCCTAACTAATAATTGTTTATTGTTATCATACGTAAAAAGAAGCATATCATGTATATGTACAGCTATTATTGATTTCGAGTTTTTCCACGTTCCTGAGAAATAGAAATTACAAACCTTCCATACGATGACTTATGTTTTTTCAAACTTCAGGCAAAGTTCTACTTTTTTTTACAACAGAGATAACTGAACTACCCTGCAAACTATGGTACAAAATGGAGAATGGCTAGCAATATGACTTACTGCGAGGTAGGTTTCGAAAGATCATGATAAGACCTTCTTGTGTAATCGTTCTCAAATATAAGAGAGAAGCAAGAGTTTAGAATTGATATCCAAGCAAGTTTAGAAGTATAAGGGGAAATAATAAAATGTGGTAGTGAATATATGGTAGAGGTCACGTTATAATGCTTCACATAGCTTCATAGTCGGACGGACTTAGCCGCAACATGAATTTTTCGTGATTTTTTAAGAATGGCTTATATTTTAAAAAGTTCAAAAAAAATACGGTAATTCATTATGCTTATATTTGGTGTTAAACAACCACTTGGAAATATGGAATAATAGTGCTAATAAATAATCCCATAACACACGTGAAAAGTGTTTCTATACTTCTTCACGCGTGATAAAGCAACTACGGTCTAAAACTTATAGGTCTGGTTATTTTAGCTATAAACCTCCACTGCTGATTGTTTAAGCTTTTTATTCCCGAATGATATAAAATCTCCTTTAGAACATACTTATCCTAAAGTATAAATCAAACCTTTAAGTTTCTTATATAACGTAATTTTAAAATATCATTTTTGCTATTCTTTAGACAAACCCGAAACTGTACTCAGAACGTAAAAAAAGTATGTTAAATAATTGAATTTTCTTTCGAAAGATGCAACCTCATGATTTGTATCGAAATCCAATTTTGGGCTGCAGTTTGATAAGAAATACGTATGTTTGCCACCCCACCCGATCCCACGCTGCTAAAAGTTAATGAGAAATTTAATTTCCGGAAGTTATTCCAAAGCATCATACTTTATTCAACCTGAACGCTCGTAAAAATAACCATTTACAAATGATTAGGAGCAATCACTTTTAATTTTTAATCCCATGGTTTTCTTGCTTTCTTGCCTGGAGTAGTTTTTCAATGTTATCGTCTAGTTTATGGGCGGCATTTTCAACTGGCTGATTCAAGTGGAGATCCTAATTGGATTGGCCCGGCATCTCCTACACAGATCTAATAAATCAGATAAAAATCCTGGGATATCAGGCAAAAATAACAAGTGAATCTTTCAGGCTGCAGGCTTTTTTTTTTAAGCCCAAACTCGCTTTATTTTTGCCTTTTTTTCCCACTAATTTTCTTGGCGAACGCTGCCCATTCTTTTTTCCCCCGTCTTCGTAACTGCATTTACGGAGGTGGAAATTCTTGGGAAGCTGCTGTCTCGAAGATTTTCCACTAATCGGTCGTAAATGATGGGCTCAAAGAGCACAGTCGCTAGACCGAAGAGGAAATTGGAAATGACTGTATTGAAAGAAATGTCCGATTTTGTGCTCCCATGCTTTTTAAGCTTCGCTGACAGCTCGCGGCTGAAATCGGCTGAAACTCGATAGAATTATCGGCTGATGATTAAACCACTGTTTTAGATTATTGACACATACACGGAGATGAAAGGGAGACCCTCGTCACAAAACAGTAAGGGAGAAACTTGACAAATTGACCCTCGACAAGACAGAAACAAATACCGGTTTCAAGGACACCGATAAGCTGGACCGTAAAATTGAACTTGCATCATACACAACCAAAAACTGAACTAGCAATGCAGAAGCGTAGCTTACACATCTACTTTGAACGCATTCATTCCATGTTTTTATTAACTCGCTTTCTTGTTTGTGTGCTTGTGTGTTTGTCTAGTACAAATCTTGCAATCGATTTTTAACTAACTTCGCAACTAGCTAGACATTTGAAACTTTTAGAATAGCACAGAACACGAGGACAATGCATTCTTTTGATACTTTTAGCCATCTTTAAGCAGTATTGAATTCATTTTCAGTTAATTTTGTTTTGTAGACTGGTGCAGCCATCTATCGATCGGGACGGGAACGAAAAGTTAAACGCAAGTTAACTTCCAATTAACTTCATTTTCTTTCAAGTTGATGGGATAATTCATCAAAAATTTTGTTAAAAGTATTTATTAATGCATAGAATTGTCAGGTTTATATGATTCAACAGAAAATTTAAATACACGGTATATAAAAAGTTCTTTTTATCTTTTAATTATTTTTAACTCAACTGTTCTTATTGAACTGTTTCATCTTAATACAATCTTAAGTCCTTAAAATAAATATTCGTTAAATGGAAAATTTGAACACTTTTTTTTATCATCATATTTTTCAGTTACGCTAATTGCTCTTTGGGAAAGAAGTTTACCAGGACTTCATATTTTAAAGGAATTTAAAAATTCAAAACACGAAATACTCCTAAGGCATTTTCAGCTTATTTTTAGAGCAAACGTTTGTCCGTTTTATTCGTAAGGTTTATTTTGCTGTAAAATGGGCATAATTTACTGAAAATTTGGACTTCTAAAATTTCAAAACAGTCAAAAACCCAACCGCAAAGAGTTCGATACTATCAATTTTAGCACTTGGTAACTTTAAAACGAATGAAAAATATGAATTATTCGTAAGAAAAAAAATTCTCTTTTTTGATTCTAACCTGTTTCTAACGTTTTTGGTTCTATGCAACGTGTAGCAAAGATATTTTATCAATAGTGGTAATTCCATTGTTATTCTTTAAACTTGAAAAGGT
The DNA here is from genome assembly GCA_907164885.2 of Dolomedes plantarius. Taxonomy (NCBI): domain Eukaryota; kingdom Metazoa; phylum Arthropoda; class Arachnida; order Araneae; family Dolomedidae; genus Dolomedes; species Dolomedes plantarius. The sequence goes on along the minus strand of OU015501.1, from coordinate 112,977,429 downwards.
GAAAATAAAATAAGTTGAACACCTCACTGGCTACTTCATCTCTAGGTTTTAATATAGAAACAAACTGAGCAAAAAAAAAATACTTTTTCCGAAGCACGGTTCATAAGTTCTACTCATAAGCCAAGAACTCCTTTAAATTCAAATTTTACAAAGAAAATAAATATTACTTGAGTAAGAATGGGTGTTTCAAAAATAAACTTCGAAAATCCAGATCATTAGTAGCAGCATGAAGATCATATCTAGGCTCTTTCCCAAAATGTGATTATTTCCTGCCATACATTAAAAATCCTTACATAAATTGGTACCCCTACAAGTTAGTATATTACATGTAAATTGCAAGAACCAGATGCCAATCTAAAAAATCGTGGAAACTCATCTTGAAACTTAGCTAGAACGAAACCTCAAAGTTTCTTAAGATGTATTACTAGGAGAAACTAGACAATATCTTTTGAAATTTACGTATTATAAGGGCCATGACCAAATGCTTTCTTTTAAACTTCAAAGTATTATGTAATTTACACGTTTGAAATATTAAATTTCTTTGATACTATCAGTTTGACTTAAGTGCAGATATTTTTCTCTTTTGTTCTTTTGCGGATGATCAGAAATGGGAATAATGTAACAGAGTTTTGTTGATGATGTCTCTCAAAAGGAAACTATGTGAATTCTAGCGGGTTCACTGATATTCAAATCTGTCTAACTGCTTTTTCCAAACAAAAAATACAAAAATGTTATATAACTGACCATTCTTTATTCTCTGAAATCCAGTGACATTTATAAATTTATCATACGTCACTGGTTTTTATGAGAAAATCTGTTCATTCAGGATAAAGAATATCCTCAGAGAAAAAAAAGTATCATTTTCAAAAGCAGTATGCTGGTAAGAATGTGGAAAATGAGGTTAAAAATTTAAGGCTGGATTGAATATACAGTGTGTCATGCTATTTGTCCAAAGAATTAATGCCAGCAAAGTCAATCTTCAGATAATCAACATATTCCCTTAGATGGAGCATGTACCGTTTGAAAATAATCCCATAACTTATTAAACTGTGATCAAAAACCGCCGCAACTGATCAATTTCTTCTTTAAATTCCCCGAAGTCTTCAGCTTGCTCTAAATTTCATGCCAAACTATCCTGACAGATATATCGATGAAAAGAATCATCGATTGAAGATTATGTCATCCTTTTCAAAAGATCTTCTACAGTGCAATATTTAGAGTTGCACTTCAAGAAAATTCTATGACCGCATAAATTTCTTTAGTATAATCTAAAAGTCTATATCTGGAGTCAAAATACTTAGTTATTTGAGGCACAGTGGGATAGATTTTGAAGGCTATACTCATCTTTTGCCATACGAGAGCTAAATAGAGCAGATCCTACAGTTTAAAACGGATATAAAAATGGCCACTAAAACCAGCAGAATCTAGTAATGACGAATGAAACCCTAGCCGTTATTTTCAGGATGTATTTTAGGAATAGCTATATCTATCTACTTGTATAATACATATGTGAAGTTTTCGGAACAATTAAGAAACATTTTTTGCAATAAATACATAAACAGTATCTTGTATCCATGAGATAGTCACACAAAATGTAACAGTAAGTTAAAATTGTATGCTAAATACATAGGAGTAATCGTTATTGAAAAAAATTAAATATTTTGAGTATACCATATATTGCAAAACATTCAGATTTAATATAAAAATATTTACTTTAAGGTTGTTGCTTCAAGGAACACGTATCATGAGTAATCTCGCAAAGTTAAAGGCCTGTGTCATGCAAAAATATTTTATGGTACGTAATGAGGAAGTTTCAACATAGTAGGAAATTTATAATTTAGAAAAGATGGACTTTCAAGGTTGAAAATCGAAATAGGTCATTTCAGCTCTATTATTCGTGTTCGTCTGATAGTTTGATAGTTGGTTGCTTTGTTGAGAGCTCTACGATCGACTTTTGCAACACAAGGGCTAATTAGACGAGACCTACACCCGCCTGGTTTGAAGTAAGTATTGTAATTGTTCACGAAATTGATTTGTCCCTATCAGACATCATTTGACTCAAATATTTAATTTAAATACACTAATGAGTTTGATCTTCAGTGTTATAATTTGCAGGATAAGACTCGCTTCTAAATTAACTTCATATGATTTTCAACCCAAACACAAGGAGGATAATATTGGGATATATCGGGGATATACTTTAATAAAATAATCACTTGATAAAAATCAGTACTGACTTAAAATAGGAATCCTTATCCTGTAAAGATAATGTAAGCAGGGATTACACGTGTTCAGCAGTTTAAAAAAGGCATCGTTAAAGGAGTTGAAATTACGAAATCAGATTTTGTACTATTCCAATATGAAGATTGAAGTTTTCCATTAATATCTATAGAGAGAAATAAAAAATAAAGGGCCAAAAACTATCAAATCATACTTAATCCATTTGAATATGCTTTTGAATTTTTACCATTCTAATCGGAAAGGTAACCAGAATTTAAGGTTTTTTTTAAAAAAAATTTAATTATTGTAGGGAATATGATTTTTAGTTTTATATTATTAAAATTTCAATAATTACAAGATAAAAAGAACTTTTTATATACCACATTTTTAAACTTTCTGTTGAATCATATAAACTAATTGCACAAACCTTCACTTAATTATTCTTTTTCACTTTCTTTTATTAAATTTTAATCACTTTTTAGTCGTTTCCACTATCTGCAGACTTTATAAACTGCTAACTTTTATAATTTTTTTATTTTTTAAATTTTCGCACAATATTTTTGTAAACAAATTAATTTCACATGTATTCTGTTTTAAAAATCGTCAAACGCCGTTACGCAAAAGTGCAAGCATTGAATTCGATCGAAGCGCCACCTTGCGGATTTTTTCCGAACTATCCTTCCATACAAAACAAAATTAACTGAAAATGAATCCAAACTGCTTAAAGATGGCTAAAAGTATTAAAAGAATGTATTGTCATCGTGTTCTGAGCTATTCTAAAAGTTTCAAATGTCTAGCTAGTCGGGAAGTTAGTTAAAAATCGATTGCAAGATTTGTACTGGAAAAACACACAAACAAGACAGCGAGTTAATAAAAACGTGGTAATTAGCGGAAAGAACAAGATTTTTTACTATTATAGAATAATATTAAAGCGTATCTCTCGAATAAAATTCAATGAATGCTGACTAGGAAATCATACATTTTATATTCATCGAAGGTTAAATTGAAAAAAAAAAAACAATAATCAAGATTGTAAACTTAGTATCCGATAATTTTATGCGCATAATGCTAATTGATATTTAAAACATATGTACAAAATTTATATCTTATTTTTAAAATTTCAGGCATAAAATTTATTCAGGGACCGATTCTAATGTTTATACAACTAACATAACTACCTTGGGTCAAAATTTACGATGTGGCAAGAATTCGCCTTTTGTGTCATTGAAAATGTAACTTGAAATATTCTTTTTCAAATATCATAATCTCGATGAATGATGTTAAACATAATTTTAATTAGTTATTTGAATCCATATTTTATGGATTAATATATATGTTGTATAATAATATATTTACACTGCTAGTCTGATGTTCATTCAATAGACCAGGAAATATTATTCTTTCAGATACATAAAATATCGCAATGAAGCTATAGCATCCAATTTTTATGAACTGTATTGTTAATCTTGAATATGTTACATATTTTTATTAAAATATAGCAGAGATTGCCGATAAAACGTCAAATTTTACTATTAAATTTTTAATCATGATATATGATTTAAACAATGAAATTTTAAACATAACACATAAAATTCGACAGAAGCCTATAACTAAATGTTTGTACTTCTGGAATTTTGTATACACTGTTTCATATAATGCTTATGTATGTTAAATACCATTTTGGTGTCGTCAGTCCCCAGGGACATTAGCCAAAAAAAAAAAAAAAAATTGGAGATTTGAATGTCTTTTGTATTTTCATTTTGGTTTACGTTTTTATAAATATACCAGAAACTGCATAGACTCAATGACAATACAATTACAAAAAAAAAATAAATAATGACAGCATCATTCCCGTGATATATTTCTCTTTCTATTGGGGAAACCGCATGAACGAATTTAGAGAAAGGAACATGCAAATAGAAACTTTATCTCTCAAGCTTGCAATATATATTTTTCTTCCGTCTCAGGAAATTAAAAGGAATGCCAAAACTCGGATCCTTTCTCATAATAAATAATGGTAAAATGACAAAATGGTATAGGTATGTTCGTAAAAAATATCCTGAATTTTTCTTTTTTTTTTTTTTGGCGGGGGGGGGGGGGTTAAAGGATGATTTATAATACATATAATGATATAAAAACATATTTAAAAATCCATAAATTTCCTTTTTAAACTAATTCCATTCAAATACAAGCATGATTAATGTGCTTTATGAATGGCTAAATGGTATTAGTTGCCGTAATGCATACGCATTACTTGTAAAAGTTGGATAAATGAATGAGGCGTTCCTAGGTAGAAGATATGACCACTCACAGTGAGGATGGATCCTTACAGACGTATTTAGAACGACGTTTTCGTTAAGTCTTAAGCAGGGCCCGACTTTGACGCAACGGGGCCCTGGACAAAGAAGACTTTGGGGCCCCCCTTCAAGGACAGATCCAGAGGGGGGGCATTCCCCCCCTTCAGGACCAGATTTCTGCATGAACATGTGGGACACTCACTCAGGCCTTGGATAAATCGGGACCGGAAATTGAAAAAAATTTTGACCAACAAGTCAAAAATTTGAAGAAAAAAAATTAATAATAATAATAATAACAATAATCATGAACTAATTTACTTTTTAATGTTAATAAATAAATTCATGAAATTTTTAAAAAAATTCAAAATAGATCACAGTCTGGAGTTATTACAACCCCTCCTACTCCCCTCAGAAAAGCATATGGATATAAGCATGTTTTCACTCTACTAGGTGCACTGTGCCCCACCCAGGATTTTTTTTATGTATCCGCCACTGCTCCCCTTTACTGTATTAACCAAAAACCAAATTCTCAAAACTATGTACAACTTAATACTAAATTTGGGGGGCCCTGGTCAAGCACCCCACTTGCACATGTGGAAATCTAGGACTGGTTTTAAGAGTAAAATCGTTCATTTCTGCTTAAGCGTCATATTTATATTGTGAATAGTTTTTAGGTGGGTGGGTGTAACATGCCGAGAAGCATCACTCTCGAGTTGTGTTTAATGGAATTTAGATTCGAAGAACCTGAAGACAAAACCCTCTTAACAAAGTCCACCTTTATCACCATCTCATCAATATTCTCAGTTGCATGAAGCGTGTCGTTATAGTCTGCGAACGAAGTTAGAACCAATGACATCTCACAACAAACTCGCGTGGGTTTGGATTAATTCACTACATTAACTCTCACAGAATACAGTGGCCACTTTTAGTGTCTTTTGAGATGGAACATCCATCGACTTCTCCAGTTGAAGCCCTATTTCGGTGCCTAACAGTGATCATTGCGAGACTGTATCTTGTTTCAACTTTTTGGCAGATTAGCTAATGCCCAAAATCATTGCCGGCAGTACACTAACCTGTCAAAAGCGTCTTGTTCCATAGCTTTCCTGTGCAAGCCTTGTTTTCGTTGCAGCAATACAGTGCCTCCGATACAGAGATTTCAATGGTACACAGAGGACCGGTTGTCGGATTCATACACTATCTTTATTTAGTAGCCTGGATATAGTGAACCACGGTAATTTGCTCCTATGCTGTTTGTTTTAAAAATTTCTTGCTGTCTGCTGTCAATACTTCTTTGTCTGTTGATGCAGAGAGCAACAAGCTTTGGGTTTTTTTTAGTAAATGACTACCATCGGGATCCTGGTAAGAACGTACTTGGCGTAATGTATGTCGTTAATACACTCAATACGGTACTCTTCAGTAGCACTCCTCCCACTTAGTAATTCCATGAGTTTCCTAATATTTCGAACTCTAGTAAAATTCATCCAGATGTATTCGATTGATCAATTCGTTGACCTTAGATAGTATAAAAACAATATAATGTCTGTAACAATAGTGCTGCCTGTGCGGTTATTTTCAATATTACTACCGACCTACCGTTTTTAATTCTTTAAAGTGCCACCATGTTCTTAATGCTCAATATCCAGAAATTAGCTTGCAGAGTTTCAGGGTTATTTGAATACTTTTTCAATCCACCCCTATTATATATATATATATATATATATATATAGGAAGGGAGAGAGAGAAAGAAACGTTATTATTTATTGCATGTAGTAAAATTTTATATGGATTCTAATTTTTTGCTCCATAAAACAATAATACTGGAACGAATAAAAGCATAATGCTATAAGTTAATAAGATTTTAAAGCTTATATAGTAAGAATTTTTTCACTATGAAACTTAATGTACCTTACAGCTCTTTCCTATTTATTTGAGGAAAGAAAACCTTCAGTTTTAACCATAGAACGTACAGGAAAAAGTCCGGCTGGAAGGATCTTCCGGAAGCACTTTTGTACATGGGCCTCTTTTGATCACTGCGTTCAGACAGAAGGACGTTCATTTTTGTCTAAGGTCCTTCCTGTAGGAGGTCAGTCCTTCGAGCGGTCCTTGGCGGGACTAGCCAAAATCATCCCATTTTTTGGCCTCTATGCTTCTGATTTAGGTATATATTCTACATAACGTTTTAAAAAATTAATAATAAAAAATTTATTTGTAGCTGAAAGCTTGATAAAATAGACAAAGTTAAAAGAGAAATGAAACATTATATTTATCAATGAGGAACAAAGGTAACTCGAGCATATTCTTTTTTAGTAGAAATCCCAATACCATAATACTTCGTGTTCAAGAAATTATTACCGAATTACCTTCTACTCCAAGCATTGTCGGTGTTTGGGCCATCAAAATAAGTGGCCGCAACAAAAATGCATACTCCTTGTACTATCGGTTGCAACATCGTGTCCGGAAATGAGAAAAATCAACACTTTGTGGTTAGCATAGAAAAGAGTTGTTGTTTCACGGCAAAATTCAGCGTTGCCATATTTTCCCGCCTTTTTTTCATTCCGTCTAATTTTTTCCACTGAGTATGAATTTCGTACTTAAAAACTTGGACTAGGAAGGGAAGTTGTTGAAAACGCCTGTGCTGGTAGACTTGAAGTGAGTTTTACAAGCTAAAGGTGCTTTTTTTAGATAGCAAACTTCCAAATTTTCAAAGTTTCGTAAAAAATGTTGGAATTAAAATTTTTTTACTTCTTTTTTATGCTAGCTTAAAATTTTATGCACTTCCTCGTGGTAGCACCGTCTGTCCTATCGAAAGGACAGGAAACTATATCCTCTATAAGCTCGGGAACTTACGTCCTTCCGCAAGGCCCTTGTACCTTCTATCATTAAACTAAATTAGATATGAATTATTTTTGAATTTTCTTAATAATAATGTTAAAAATAAGAAGTCGAAAAATAGAAGTCCAGGTTCCTTTATCTGATCTTGCTACGTAAAACATAATCGATCAACGTAGTTGCAAAGATATCCTAATTTTATTGAAATCCTAATTAGATTCCCCTCCCCCCAATTTCATGGTTTTTTAAAATCATATATATGTACAGCTCTAAGTGAAGTAAATGACACTGACCAGAATAGCTATCCAAAAAGCATATTACGGGGCCAAAGTGTCAAAACTACGAGGAATTAAAGATCAGTCTTTAATTCCTCGGAGCGGTTATTAAATGAATTCTTCGAAATATTTTAAGAAGAAAAAAAAACTGTCGTAATGGGAGTATGTCTGTAAACGATTTGAAAACTAACATCAAAAGCCTTAGCTGCTCTCACCGAAAGCAAAATTTCCGAAAGGAATATAGTTATTTTCTTGTGGAATTATTAACTGCATGTGCTCAATTTCGCTTCTCGATATAAGGGTTTATATTAAACGGAATTCTTACTTCTTAATTTGTGCAAAGAAAATGATGAACATTAATTTTCAAGGCACGGGGCGGCTGAATATGACACCTTAAGACTGTAATTATAAACTCTGATATCAATATACCCCAACTAAAATTCGAGAATAAAAATGAGTATTTTGTCGTAAAAAAATGAAAGATTCTTATGCTGTCGTATGGTTTATACTTTAACAGTAGTTTCACAAACCCTACATACTGACAAGGTTTTAGATTGAATAGAAGAATATTGGCATCAAATTAGATTCGATATTAAGTATTCCTTTTCCCAAATACCTTATTCAAGGCCTAAATCCAAGATGCAACAACTGCTTACGCTCAGATGATTATTTAAAAACTATATTATGAACCATTTCTATAGGGAATTGCTACATTCAAATTCTCTCCATTTTATCAAATTCGTTTATTAAACATAATGCGGTAATGAGTAGTGGCTCGTGTTTATTATTTTCGCCCACGAATCCTATACTATTAGGTGCGAAAATAAGTTTTTTTGGTCATATATTTATAAAAGTGAATTCTCTGTAATGAATCTAAAAGTATGACTAAGTCATGGTTCCATATACTTTTTATTACACTGATTTCTTTGTGATTTACAAGAGACGTTTCTTGTTAAATAGAATGCACCTTTCATATAGCGGTTATTAATAACCATTACCGCTTGTAAATTAATTTTTCTTACTTGAATCTCATGCGTAATTGTTTAGATTAATAAAATATTTTTTTTTATTTTTACGTAAACAGTACAGGGAGTTGCTGAAACGCTGCGGTAAATTTTAGTTCCGTATTTCCCTAATATTTTTATATGTTCTTCAACCGTTTATTTGTGTCTTGGCGCTAATATGCTCATAATCTAGTATACATAACCCTGCGTCAAAACAATAGCACAGATTTTTACTCCTCCGACTACTATCCCTTTTGGAATAGCTTAAATATATGTATCTGAATGCCATAATAAGCTATAATAAGCTGAATACCATAACAGTGTTATTCTCGGAGCTCAAGAACCTTGCATGAAACGATGCATCAAAGCTCTCAACCAAACTTCACAACTGACACCATAGATGCGGGAAATAACATCTCCCAAGACTAGACTGGTCCGTCGGATTTCCTAGATGGGGAATCGTGATTCATTAGTTCCGAGAATGCATTTCCATTGCTCAAGAATCCATTAGCGCCACCACCCCAATCGAAGATTTGCGTTGATCCTGCAGATATTAGACATGGGTGCGGCTGCAAGACAATGATGGCCTATTTATTTCAGCCCTAGAAGAAAAACTTTAGAGCAACATTTGATTCCTCAGGTATTTGGAAATTTAATCATATATATCGTAACCAACGGCATATTTTTATTTGGCATTACATCATTCCAATCTTTTTATAGCAACCATTACATCGCATTAGCGTAGATGCTGTTCAAAAGCTTTTCTTATTCGCAAACATTCATTCCATCTTCATAGACAACCTATAATAAGAGAGAAATTTACTCTCACTGCTAAAGGTATTATCCCTTGACCACTTTGAATGGCTATACTTTGCTATTTTTCCTTTTAGACCTTAAGACCAGTGCTTAGGAGCGGATTGTCTCTTTTCCCAGAAGATTGGACAGAACCTTTTATTTTACTAAGTTTATCAAAACGAGTACTATTCGATTAAAGCAAATATTATCAAAATGTGAATCAATGGGGAAATAAACATTAATGTAAAGAATTTCAATATTTTACATCAAAGATAAATTAAATTTAAAATATGGTAATCAGGTACAAAAAGGGATAGTTTAGCTCTATTAATAGTAAGTAAACAAAAGAGTGTCAAATTGGGAAACAGATTAACAACAAATAATTATGCTTACGAGAATAGGTTATTTTCTTCAGAGTAAAGTATATACTCTGAGGTTATTTAACCCCAGTAAGGAAGAAAAAGAACACCTGAATTACAGCTAAAAATTTTATTTAAAATTTGATTTTACCTGCCTATTTTACCAAACTCTGTTTAAAAGGCACACATAATGGGAGAAGGCATAATCAGGTTTTTTTCTATTTAAGACCTCCCATAATTAGATTTTCAGATTAAAAATAATGTATTATAAAAATAAAGGTGAAATAGTTTTATATAAAACTTGCTTTATTTTTGTAAAACAAAATTTTAGCTCATATGATGGATTTGACACTTTTACTTATGTTTCCTTTGATTTGGCTCTGTCGGTATATACTCAAAGACACATGTCTCTTTCCAACAATATTGGACAACCTTTACATAGGAAGACTTAATTATTCGGATACAAATTAGCTGATAATTATCACAACTTCAACACTCTTCCTTTCAGCTCTTACTAATTAGTTACAATCAATGGGAATTAAGTTCAGGTATACATAACACTTTTAATTATTTTATGTTGTTATCAAACATGTACTATACTGGTACTACTATGAATATTTCTTAGAAACTGTTATAAAATGTAAAATATAGGAAAGATTAGAGAAATATTTAACTTAATATATGCTTGACTAGGCAGGATAAATATAATATAAATGTATTTTATTGAAAATAAATATGCTCTCAGTTTGAAGGATATCTCTAAGAATGAAGTATAAAATACATGCAATTTGGGTTAGTGAACCACTTTTTCATTGGAGAAGGACTGCGGGGAATTCCTTGCGAGATAATCATCGATCTTTTATTGATACATTTCTGGTTGACATATTTAACACAAGACTCACCGATATCTTTTTTTTTGACAGTCTGTTGTTTTTTAAACTATGTCATAATTTACACCAAATGCGAGTAACTGCGAGTTTGAGTATGGATAAGTGTTTCTGACTTATTATACATATTTGTTTTGTTTTGAAAATAAATTTGGTAACATTTTATTTTGTAATATTTTTGAATGTGCTCAACATCCTTCCTATACAGCCAAAATTTCTGGTACTTCTTATGTCAAATTATGTTGTTACCTATGCTTTTCTGTTGTCATAATACGATCGATAATGTACATATCTATTTTCAAAATGTAAATGGTTGCTGTATTCATTTGCGAAACTATATGAATGTGGAATTTTTCCTCTATAATCTAATTCGTCGTCAAAGTCTAAAAATCGTCTGCACTCAATACTGAAATCGTATACTTCAACATTCTCAACCTTATTTTTATCTAAATCAGCGGTGTACAACCCGTGGCCCGCGGGCTGCATGCGGCTCAAAGAAGTATTAGTGCGGGCCAGAATGAGACCTCAAAGCAAAAAGAAAAAATATCAATAGGCCGCCTCCGAGATGATGGCAGGCGGCTATTACAGATCCCGCTTTGTTCATTCAACAAATCGACAATACATAATTTAAAATATCTTTAATTCTATACAAAATTCCGCATGCAATTTCTGTATATTAATTTCATTACAAAAATTAAATGTGAAGTTTTTACAGTTTTAATATTTTATATTTGTAATGAAATTAAAATTAGTATGCACAAGAGTGAAGCACACTAAGAGTCAAATTAGAACCAAAATATCGGATGAACATCCTGAGAACTCCTTGAGAATCGCGACCATTTCAATTGATCCAGATATTGATGAATTAGTTTCTCAAATTCAATGCCAAATATCACATTAATTTTATGTTTTCTTTAAAAAAATTTATAATGAATTAAATATGATAACTATATATTATACTTTTTTAGTCATCAACTATTTATATTTTTGTGTGGCCCAAAACAATTCGTCTTCTTTCAATGTGGCCCAAGGAAGCTAAAAGGTTGAACACCGCTGATCTAAAGCTATGATGCATATGAAAATTTTAAATGATGACAATTCATGAAACTATAGGTATTCCTATGTTTATAAGGTCTTAGTAGAGTAATGATTAATTTTTAAACCTTCCAAACGATGTTAAGAGTAAATTTATAATTCTCATTTATGTCTTAAAGCAAGAATTTTTCCTACCTTTTACTTCAATAATTCAATGCACTGGAATTATCCCGAGAAATTTAAGCTCTCATTTGTATTGGTGCTCACAGTATTTTTTTTTTCAAATTGGATTGACCTTGCCTCTCGGGATTTATTACCTAAAATTACCAGATGTTTAGATTTAATGCGGTTCAATAAAGTAATAGGCTGGCTATAAAAACAGTTTGTTTTATTAAGAGTTAATAAGTACAAGCCAATTAACTACTACGTTAAAACAACTTGCACATGTACTTCTGCTTTCCCCTTGCTGTTGCCAGTGCATATAAAACGTTGTTTTATTGTATACTTGTACCATATGCAATTCTTTCATGCAGTTAAATATGCATTTGGCTACTCATCCCACACGAATCACCAGTTTAAATTTACTTGAACTGCAGTCTTGTAGCCTAGAGAGTTTGGAAATCTTGAAAAAAGGAGTTCTTTTTATTTACAAACATATCAAAATATCGAATGAACGGCTTTTAATATTTTTTTAGTTCTTTTTCAGCGAAGTTGGTTGTATATAAGTATTTCTTAAAAACTTTGAGCCGTAAGAAATTGTTCTTACACTGGAACAGTTCAGACACTGGTTTGGAATTTACTTTCTATAAACAGAAAAAGCACACCTTAGTAGAGGAAATACATTTCTTTACAAATTTGGGAATATTTGTTATCTCTACGTTTGATGATATAACTGCATTATTGGGATACCTTTTTTATAACTGTAGTATTGGGTCATATATTTAGTATTATGGTGAATCTTCTCTATGCCTTATATTATGGAACATTATAAATATTAAGCAAGGCCTACAGAACATTGAAGACTATTTCAGTGGTTCTTGACGTCTTTAAGATTCCACTCCTGGAGAGGTAGAGACAGCATGAAACGCTCTTACAAGAGTATAATTGATGAAACTTTATTGTTGCATTTGGAATCAGATATATAATTTTGTGTCATCTAGAAGTAATAATGCTTTGGACAGCAGATGTTTCTAACAAAATAGCTAAAAACCACATTGAGTATGAAATGATCATCAATTCTACCTGCATAAAAAGAAAATAAATTTGTATTTAAAAATGCGAATTCATCACGTTATCCTAGAGGGTATTTTGTTTAATGTTCAAACTATACAGATTTTATCACAGGTTATAAGCACTTTATTCGGGTTTCATGTAGATCCTCAAAATTTTCCATTCGCCATAAAATTCTCAAAATCTCACAATCGTCACATACGTTTAAAGACGTAGAAAGAAGGTAATGCTTCTTTTACCTTAAACACAGGCCTATCTAAAACATACCTAATTCTTCCCTTTTAAATTTTTTTTCATACCTTTAAAACAGAATATCCCCCGGGATTCTAAAAAACGTTCTTTTGAAGATCGGGCGGCATTATTTTATAAGCAAACCTTCTGAATGTTAATAGGGAAAAAATTCACGACACTCTGGCGTATAACAAAATTATAACCTTTTCAATACGTTTGAGCGCCGGCGTTAAATAAATTAAAGACAAAAACTTCCGTTGTTGTAACCCGGGATAAGTTTTGAAGAAATTGAAAGGTAGATGCTTCTTTAGAAAATGAGATAGCGTTTCTCCGAGGAGGTGGAATAACAGAACTAATCCTGTTGGTAGGGAATTTCTTTTCGAAATTTTCGGTAATTTTTCTGCACCACTGAAACTGTTAACCAATTCTATCAACCACAGCTGTTAACATATTCAGGGCTCTTTCATTAAACTTCTGAAAGCGTGGTTGGATTGGAACGGGCGCTGCTCTTTCGTTTCCCTCGCACTCGAAACTTCTCACCTCAGCATTTATAGGGTGTGTGAGGAAAAAATCTCCCTCCCTTGAAACGAAATTAATAAAATGCTGCACTCAGACTTTTGGCTGCGGCGGAAGGAAAGGTTTGCAAGTTTGGCAGCTTCATCACACTTGTGGCGATGAAACGAGTTGAAAATATTTCCGATTTTGACAATTCATTTAGAAACCTTCCTCTTCAAATTACTTTCGGAGATATTTCTTACATCGACTCTTCTCACTAGTTGAGTATACTATTATTAGAATACGTTACAAATTTTTGATAGAGATCAAAAGAAATAAAATGGCTATAGACTTGTCAAAAACCTTTCGCCGGGATTCATGAGATAAACCCATGGAATATGTCTCTAAACTGTGTAAAAGTCTCGGTCTTAAATTTCTGATAGATTTGCTCTATCGATTTTTTCCCCGCCACTAAAATTGATGGACATTATGTTTCTTGCAAAAGATATTTCATCTGGGCTTTAAGAATATATTGTAAAACTAAAACATGCGACAGTATTGTTACATTTTTATCATATCCTCATTTGTTAAAATGATTTAAACAAATACTTTCCAATATTCTTTTAACGTTGTTATAACGAGTGTCTTACATCTGTAATATAAAATTATATTGAGTTTCTCTGTAGTTTCCACTGTTATTTATATTTTATTGTTGCTAACACGAATATCATAAAAACTTGAGCTTTGATTCTTACTCTACACCACCATTATAATGGTGGACTAACTTAAGACTAGAATAAAACATCTAGGTTTGTAACTTGTAAAAATATAGGATGAATGCCCGTATTATGACAATGCCCCGAATTTAAAACCCTATTAGCTGACGTTGGAAAACAGAACCAATGAAATGTACAAGTTTCTTCTATAATCATGTGTGATTCATAATGACAGACACTGTGTTTATATTGCGAAATGATCTTGAGGGTTTCTTGTTTTAAGCCACAGCTCCGCTACTATTGAATCACAAACTGAAAAGGATACAATAAACCTGTTTATTTGAACGTGAAGATCCAAATAGTACATAAAAATAAATTCTTATGAAAATTCCTTAAATTACAACCTAAAAATCACCATAAGACACAGTTATGTTTCATTTGCTAGTCGAAGTAATTAAGAATCCTCCACCAAAACTTAAGTTTTAAACTGTTGTTTATATATAGCATACCCATCAGAGTAAATTAATTGTACACTAAGCTGAAACAGTATGTTTTAAAATTTAAAATAAAGTATTATTAATGTAAGCAAACACTTACTCACAAAGACATGCTCAAGAGGGATAGACAGTTCAGTGCACAAATAGCATGCAAGTACTTAAACAGTAGTAAAATTACTTAGGTTTATGAAACACAGCAAATGATTTTAGCACACCAGTCGGTTGCTGAACTAAAAATTTGTTATTTATGTATTAATGGCAAAAAGATAAATCTGAATGTTAAGCTCGAGAATATTGAGGGCTCAGGAAGGATAAATGTCGCAATTCAATGCTGGGGCCTCTACTAATAGCACTATTGAATATTTGAAGACTCAAAACGAGTCGCTTGATCTGACAAGTCTGGTTCCCAAGTGATTAAGATAGATGAAATGGTCCGAGTGTACAGAACACGTCATAAATCAATGAATCCAGCATGTCAACAAAAGACTATACAGGCTAGTGGTCCATCAGTAATGGTACGGTTTGTATTAAGCTGGCAGAAATTAGGACCCGTCATACGTCTACAACTCCTTTGACATATGAATGCTATGTTAACATCCTTTCAAATGTCTTACACTCATTCATATCATGCATTCACTGTCATGGGTTTGGACGTCCTCCTATAAGAGAATGCACCACCAAATTCATCCACATCCACCAAATTATGATTTGAGGAACAATCCTCCAAATTTTTGAACAAGAAATGGCCCCTTGTCCCCCATATCTCAACGTTATTGGACAGATCCGGTATGCTATGCAATGTTCCGTTCAAAGCAGAGATCCATCCTTTAGGGATATTATAGAATTAGAGGCTGCACCACAGGAGGCATGGTGTTTATTATCTACAGACTTCCCCAGGAAGCTCATGGAGTCTGTGCCCCGTCGCTTTTCCGTGGTTCTACGATCCAGAAATGGAACTATCAAATATTAGACAGATATCCCAGTTTTTCTGGCCCTTCAGAGCATATTGAGCAGCCTATTGGAGAATCAGCGTTTTATGACAAAGGCGGGCTCCAACCACGTATTTTTTTTGACACATTCACTTGTGTGTTGATTTTTTTGGACAGCCTATTTGTCAACAGTTCAGCTCATGCCTTATCAAGCAGCCGTTTCTCAAAATCAGTCCATAGTATCCTCAAGCATCTCTAATCATCATCATCCTCACGTAGTAAAAGATGATCGTAAAATCAACTAAGAGCATTCATAATGACATCTATGAATATTCGAGACATTTATTTGACTTTTGATACTTTTAATGTAGGGTTATATGCCAAATAATAACTCTTTTGACATCCTCAATCTGCAGATTATAATGAAGGTATTTTCGAAATATCATGCATACGTTCATTCAACAGTGATAAATTTAAATGGACAATTTATAGCTGAATGGGCGTTCAAGAAATTTGAAATGATATACATTTGATGTCATTTATTTGCAAATAATTAGGTGATGTTCTTGAACATTTTGCATACAAAGAGTATAAAAGGGTAAAAGAAAGGTTATTTAGATGAATGTATTGATTTTATAAAAATTATATTTTTGGGCATGACTATTTTTTCTAAATACTCTTTAAAGATTAATATATTGGAGCTAAAATGATTTTTGTAAAATATGTATTTCTGAATATAAAACTTTAAAAAGACGTGAAATAAATCTAATTGACTGATGAGTGTTTTAAAGTAGTGCAATTAACGTGCATAAAGTTCGACAAAGAAAATACTAAAGAGCACCCTACATGTCATATCTTCAAAATATAACTATCAGTAATCTTCCAAGACAATCGAAGTTCGCAGTACTTACCGTATATTTCTTTTCACTAGTTGCCGACAAGCTACAATCTTCTTTTTCGTAAGTTCTTCCCACCCCACCAGAGGATCTCAAAAAGACACACCGATGAATAACAAATTTCTCTCGGAATAAGGATACTTCCGAGAAATGGGTTTTCTTGTTGCTGTTCACGTATGGCTGTCACGAGCTGGGAAGAAAAAATATATCTACAGTTTATCACACGGCTGAGAAATAATGTTCTCCGAACGAGGGTATATAGAAGTTTCAACCATGCCAATTTTTTGTGTCTTATAAATATAAAGGGCATTAAACACTTTTAAACAATTTAAATTATTATTAAAATGCTTTTTGAAAGGAAGAATATGGCGTCTCTACGCTTTTTTGAAGGCAATTCTCTAGCACGGAGTAAATACTTCCCATGCAATAATTGTTAAAATGCTTGAAACCATGAACATTTTGCGAATATGGAAATTATACGGTAATAATTATAAAAAATGGACAGCATTGTTATGCGAAAAGATGTTTTTACTCTTTATAATTACTGCAACTATTCAAAATTATTATAGTTTTCCAACAATAAATTATATTTTCCAAATTTTGAAAGTTTTAAAGCTTTAAATTTGTAGCTACTTGTACGAAGCGTATTTTAAACATCATTATTGTTTTGATCTACTTGCAGGTAAATTGTACTTATATTATTGAAAAGAGAAAGTTATTCCCCAGCTTCACAAATTCCAGACTCTGATCCATAATCTCCCCAAAATCAGCAAAAATTCAGAATAATCTAATTTGAGAAACAAGTCAAATCCAGCGAAGTTAGTAGAAATGAAATTTAGATGTGCAATTGGGGCATTTTCTACATCCAGTTGATAGACCCTGTAAAATTTCTTTTTTTGTCACTGACAACTTAAAGATCTTCAATAGATCCTATGTATTCCTTTCTCTCCTTCTTCTTCATCAGAAGTCTATAGCTATTACCCAATGTACTATCACTCCCTGTTTAGTAACTTGTAGAACAGTAATTCCTCAATGTTCTTTGATATCGTCTTGCCCCGAATTCCTCAACATGCTTATTTGTTTTGAAATATAGATGAAGTGTTATGAGTTGCATTCTGAAGTTCATGGAGTTTTGATGGTATTAAATTCAACAATTTGACGACCCTTTTACTCCCTTTTCTACAAAAATTCTTAATTCGATTGAGATATTTGGATTAATAATGGCAAAACAGCTAGGAAAAGTCTTCTCCAAGCTTCTTCAATTATTTTAACTGTTTGAGTCCTCTTTTATGATAACCTTTCCAGAGAGAAAACATCAACGCAATAGAATGGATTTGATCAGCAGTATTTACGCTACTTGTAGTTATCAAAAGTTTTTTTCATACACATCCAATGAATCAAAGATTAAAAAAATGTTGCTATCCTCAACTTGCAGACTCGTAGCTAGGCCAGAAGTATGAGCTTTTACAGTGTTAGTACCTACAACTCCATATCCTTATAGAGTGCTTAGTTGAAACATGAATTCGCCGGATTATAATCTGTATTTTATTCACTTCCCAATAATTTAGGTTCTTAGCAAAGTGGGACATTTTACCAACTTTGCAGTATATAGCAATGTTTTCCAGACTGGTCTGCATTTGTGGCTTATGCGATGTAATGCTTGGCTAACTATAAATTGAAAATTAAATTTACATGATTCCTGGCTGACATTAATTGGAATCTGAGAAATCTGCTATTCATTGATTCGACTGTTTTTTTTAATGCGGAGGCACTTGTCTTGAGACATTCGCCTTTTGTTATTCACGGCGTCTTTCTGGCTATTTTATTATGGGAGCAACATTTAGGTCAGACAGCACTGCTCCATATGAGGGGGCAACGTGTTAACGACCAATCTTTGTTCGGAATTTGAACCCAGGACCACTGTGGGGAAGCTCACGACGCTAACCACTGTTTTATTTGAGTATAGAAGACAGGATCAGATACATTCCATTAAACTCAAGCTCCAGTAAAAGTTTGCTACTACAGTAATTCCTTGCCCTAAGACAAAAGTATTTGTCTCAGGGCAATGTCTTAAACTCAGTAACCTAAAATAGCTGCCGAAGTAAGCAATTATTTCTCTGCTTTTCTAATTCCGGCAAAAAAAAAGTCCATTTGAATTTGAATAGAGTATCTTTCAACTTCTTATAATTAAATCTTAAGGCTATTGTTTATTCATAAGGCATAATGATATGCTGATTCCTTATGTTTCATACTAACTCATTATGTTTCATAAATCTATAACGTATTACAAAATGCAAGTTTGCTTTAAACAGTGAAATATTAGTTAACAATAACTATATCAGATTTGGAAAATACAGTTTGAAAATGCCCTAAGGGAAATTATTCATGATCTGAAAGCGAAATGCCTTTCGTGGAGTAAATTCTCAAGGGAAACGAGCGAATTTTCTTTGTCGTTTACCTCTTAAGTTTTTATTACATTTGACATCGTAAAACCATAAAAAAGCAGTTTTGCGGATTATCCTTTTAAAAATATGTAACGATACGAGATTTAAGGACTTAAATTTTTGTTTTAGTTTTGCTGCAGAGTAGTATATGCATTTTGCTAAGATGTTCTCCCCATCTATGCGTTTAAATGCATTTTTAAGGAATTTTTCATATGAAAAGCCTTAATATCACGTATAAAAATTACATTTTCATTGTTAAGTTTCCGATTCATAGCAATTACAGGAACCAATCAAATCACAGAATATTTGCAGTATAAAACCTTATATGAATTAAACAATCTAAAAGGCAACTTTCCGTTTTATTTACTAGAGATTAAATAAGTTTATCTAAGAAATTTATAATCGTAGGAAACTACATAACTAATAAATGTTTTGTGTGAAAATTGAAGCTTCATCTTTAGAATCTGAACATATATCTTGAAAAAAAATTTAAATCTATGTTTTTTCAAATGAATGAATTTAAAAATTTACATAAATTACAAAAATTTATTTTTAATAAAATCCCAGGTTTAAGTGTCATATATACTGCAGCCACTCAAGAAACATATTCTTTGCCTGAAAATCCATCTAGATTTTGTCAAATAACTGAACAAAAATTGTGCATTGTGACGACGTGCTCCAGAATTGTTCAGATTGAATCGACTTTAGCCTAAAATGTTAAAACAGAAAGATTGAAATTCCCCATATTTCTAGATTGTTAACAGGCGCTAAAATTTGAAAGGTTGACTACATCTATTCTGCAGTTGCCTTTATGGTAATTCCTTGTCATTATAATCCCCAAATTTATTATTTAAAAAGAAAATAATGTCACATGTACGTACGATCTACCACTTTCACACATAAAGAGTTACATTGAAGTTTCTTAGTGGTATTCCAGTGTTGTTTCACAGAACTAGTGAGTTTGATAACTAAATCACCGCCTCATCGAGTAATACTCGTCTGAAAAATTAACTGAATAACTTTAGGTTTTATTCATCTCAATTAAATAAAATGTTAATCAAAAATGTAACAATAACTGACCGATTAGTTCCTAGGTAAATAAAATTCTTGACTATTATATTTAAAGCATAGCAAGAACCTTGTTTTAATTCGCAACACTTCAATTACCTACCCTGAATAATTTTGAAATACAGATGATCTTAAGGAATTAGCTGAATTAAGAAATATGAAACCGAAATATGAAATTTCTTTAATCTGATTTAGTAGTAGCACATTTTGCTAAATGTTCTTTCCCACAGAGAGTAGTTTTAAGTGAGGAGTTTGAAGATTGGCACTTGCAGTCGTACAATGGGCTTATGTTTACTTGAATTTTCCCTACTTTGCATTCATCACATTATATTCTAGAGAAAGAAGAGGCATTTTCTCCTGAAAACTTTCCATAGAAAGCAATCTAATACATTACAATAATCGAAATTTTGTCTTCAATTCCTCGTCTTCTCTCATTCCGAGTGATATGTAAAACAAGACATAGTGTCAAAAATGCTCATTTTAGTGGGCAATTATTGTGATTAGTTTAAAGCCTTATTTAAAGATAAATGTTTATGTTGTTGCAATATGAGATATTTAAACTCAATGAAATGCACTTATCAAAATTAGATTTTAGGTTTTATATTCTGAAATATATTGTAATTGATCCTATTAACTCCGTCTTATGCTTTTGGTGCACCTTTCCAATTCCAACCGTAATTGAAAGCCATTAGTTGAGTATTACAGGCTCACATACCTGAGATATTTTAGTGACAGTAATGTAGTGAATAGAGCTTCGTCGTTCAGTAAACTGTGCTAGGATTACATCCGATTGAAGTAGTTAGAATTGTTATAGGTATAAACTTTAGACAGGATGTACCATATTGTGCAAGTACTTCTGCTTCATAGCGCAGCCAATAAATTATGAACCGTGGTTTCGACCGCAAATAACTATATTTTGTCAAAGCAATCGACATGTAAGCAATAGCAGATATACTGTCTGGGTAAAACAAAATTGATGAACGTATTTCAGAAACACCATTAAGCAGGCGTACTTGATTTGGTGCTCAGAATAAAGATCTGAATTTCATAATTTACTCTGTTAACTGCCACAACTCCCACAACTGCAAATCTAAGTTGGCAAATGAATATTTTAACGCTATTAGATATAAGTAACTTGACAAAATAGTTAGATTTTCAAATTATTATCTATTACCCTATTTTGCAAGTTCAAATTTCGGGTCGCATTCTGTGAGGGTTAGTTTAAAAGAAAGTCGGTAGCCCTGGCATGACTAAACAGGGAGAATGCTTTGCACGGACCATAGTCAGATATTTACAGGTAAAATCTTAGTCTGTAATTGTAAATCTTCTCTCGTAACATCAACTACTTTTTGTAAGTTCATACTATGATATTCAGAAGTATCACTCAAGCAAATACATCATATGTATTTACACGAGAGTGTGTATGGGGAACTTAAAGGTACTCTCCATCATTGGACAAGAATGAAAAGCAGAGGCAAATCTTTAAGGAAATTACACGTCCTGGTGGTTCAATTTTCCACAATTTTCCACAATTTCCCTTTAACTTCAATTTTCCACATATTGCTAGTACGGAATGAATTATCTGTTGTTTAATGATATCCATTTAACATTAGATTTAGAATTAAGGTTACCTATATATACCAATGTTAAACTTATTATCAAGTTATTATGACTAGCTTCATCTTTTAAATGAATTTGGCTATAAAGAAGCTAATTTTATACGTCATAATATATATCTATAAGAAATGGATAAGGATCTTATAGATAAGGATATCTATAAGAAATTCGTAGAGTAGTAAGCGTAATGGTCTTTCTATGAAAGGCATATATGAACTTCAGTACTCTTGAAATGCGTGGAATATTTATGCTTTGCAGCTTAATATATATATTTTCATTAACTAAGGTTTCACATACGTATATTTCTCAACTTAGGATAGTTTAGCAATATTTATGAGATCAATAAAATGATTGAATCACTTACAGATCTTTAAAATATAAATCCTTTAATAAACATCTGATAAAAGGAAATTCTGAAAAGTTGAAAGGAATCTTTGATTTAGCTTATCAATTGATTTCGGGTGTAGAAATATTCTGCCTTAATTAAAGCTGTCACATCTTTATAATGAGTAGGAAGTTAATTCGCTATTCCACTTGAGCACCAAACAAAAGGATATATATATATATATATATATATATATATATATATATATATATATATACATAAACCGGTAACATGTTTCCCACAGGGCTACACATTAAAATCAAACAAATAAATGAAACTTAACTGTATAAGATTTTCTTATCCAGTAATGACTTATCGGTAGCAAACCGATAACCTGTCGCTGAGGGGTGCCAACTGCCTAAAGTAAATCTAGATATTATGAAAAACTACCCTTCTTTCAATGAAGTTCGGCCATATTCCGTTTCGGGTAAATTTAAAATCCTATATTAAAAATTAAGTTTTGTGATAATACAAATTTCCATATATGCACAATATATATATATATATATATATATATATATATATATATATATATATATATATATATATATATAATATCTCTGATTTATTAAAATAAAATGTTTTCAAATAATAACATATTCTAAAACAAAATGAAAAATTGATTGATATCTACAGGTAATATACATTGATATACAAGGTGCGCCCATAAAGTAACCGGACAATTTTATATAAATAAGAAAAATATTACTCACCTTCAAATAAATTTATCTCCTTCAAAATAATCGCCAAAGGAGTCTATACATTTTTTAAAACTTTTCTTCAAGTCATCGAAACACTGTTTATAGACGTTGAAATTAACCGTTGGCAAAATACCCGTAACATTTGATTTAATATCCGAGACATTTTCAAATCTCTGTCCTTTCATTTAAAATTATTTTAAATAATACATTATAATACAAATAATGCATAGTATTATTTTAAATAATACATTATAATAAACAGATATAAAAGAACAGGAAAATTTAATGTTTACGTCCTGACACTTGACCATCTGTTCTCCAATACGTTGGCCAATATATTGGAGGAATATTATATATATTCCAATATATTGGCCAGGCCGCCAAAATGTTCGTCGCGGGCCGCAAGTTTGACACCCCTGGTCTAGAGGGATCGATTTTCTTGGTGGCCATTAAATTGGACCGCCCCTTACTATCGTCCAACGTCAATACCCATGTAGGATGAAGGTACAGAAAACTCCCAGAGTTAATATGCTCCACAAAATGCAATCGGTTGATTGTTGTTCCCGGTGTGCACGATTGAAATCACGAACACCTTTATCGGTGACTCTGTATATAAAATGTGGGCATACATAAACGTGCATATATATATATATATATATATATATATATATATATACAAGATGCGCTCATAAAGTAAACGGACAATTTTTTTATAAATAAGGAAAATATGACTCACCTTCAAATAAATTTATCTTCTTCAAAATAATCGCCAAAGGAGTCTATGCAATTCTTCCGACGTTTCTGCAAGTCATCGCAACACTGTTTATAGGCGTTGGAAATCACCGTTCGCAAAATACGCGTAACATTTGATTTAATATCCGAGACGTTTTCAAATCTCTGTCCTTTCATGGATTTTGCATTTTTTGATTACAAAGGACTTTCTGTACAACAATATCTTTCTAAGTATTCAATTACAGTGATAAATCACCCACCATATTCTCCCGACTTATCGCCAGCTGATTTTTTCCTTTTTCCGAAGCTTAAGATGGCCATGAAAGGACAGATATTTGAAAACGTCTCGGATATTAAATCAAATGTTACGCGTATTTTGCGAACGGTTAGTTCCGACGCCTATAAACAGTGTTTCTATGACTTAAAGAAACGTCGGAAAAATTGTATATACTCCTTTAGTGATTATTTTGTAGGAGATAAATTGAAGGTGAGTAATATATTTCATATTTATAAAAAAATTGTTCGGTTACTTTATGGGCGCACCTTGTATATTTAAATATATTTATTTATTATTTTTTCTTTTTTTTCTTGAAGATAGCCGGAGAAGTTCTATTTAAAATGTCAAAGTGTGTTTTTACAATCTAAATAAATTATGGCTAAAATCATTAATGTAATAAACATGTTGCTGTGAATGTTTCGACATCTTCACCTGTGCCCTTCAGAATCTCGAAATATTATTTTGTTCAATAATATTAAAATAAGTTTTAAGCAAAAATCTGTCTAAAATGTAACCAAATTTAGATAATGTTAGGTTTAAAATAACTTCTAATACTTGTATTTACACAAAACTGCTATATTTTCCTAATGAAATAAATATGTATTTGAAATTCGACTCTTAACAAGTTTAAATTCCTTATTTCTTTAGAAAAATATATGAATGAATTTTAAAATGAGTGAAATTTATTTATACAGTGGAATCTCGATCTATCGTTTTTCAAGGGACCGATTGAAATGAACGATAAATGCGGGTAAACGATAGATGCGGAAACATAATAAAGCAATATGATCGTTGGGACCGGATAAAATGAACGACACATACGGAAAAACGATGGATCCGAAAACGATCGATCGAGATTCCACTGTATTCAGTAAAAATGTCTTTCAATGAATGTACCAATTATCTATTTTATATGAAGTTTTTCAAGAAAGGGAATTCCGAACATTTTTTGTGTATCGCATATCGGGAAAATTTGGGACTTATTTATAAACGTAGAGACATATTAAATGGTTTCTGAAGATTTTCCTTTGCTTTTAAGGGTTCGAGAAAAATAGATTACTATAACACAGAAGGTTTATCTTCCCAAATTAACTCCCTATAGAAAATAGAGAAAAGTGTAGAGCTAAGATATTTGGAGGCAAAACAACTGAAGAGTGTTCAAGTCATTTTCTGTTCCAAGATACATTTTCCCTTCCTACCTTACACTGATTAGCGGAGCCAAAACCTGAAAGATAATTTGTTAAATCAACATCAGATGAATCGGAATTTCGTCTAATGCAATTGCAGGATTCTATCGATCGGAAAGCAAATTGAATAGGTGATTCGAACATCTGGGAATTGCGACTGAATCCACTCTCAACTTGGAGCCCATTGCTTAAAAAAGGACTTTTGCAACGAATAAATTGAAATCGGTGGTAATTAAGTCAAGACGGATTAAGATAAATGCTGGTTTTCTCCATTTCAACAAAATGTTGTCAGATCCTTTCTTCTTCTTAGGTTCTAAGGGAAAAATTGGAATTAAATATATAAATCTTATTTGACGGTTTTAGCCTTACTCAACAATAAAGGATGCATTCATTTTGAAGAACATTAAAAAATTTTATTTGATCATATTTGTAACAAACTTTAACTTACTTCAAATTTATAGCTGTCAAAGAAAATTGCCACATATAAAACTTGCATAAATGGATAGTCTTAATATCCAAATGGAAATTATATGATTCGAAAATACAAATTTTTAAAAGTTACAATAAAATGATAGTGTAGGATATACAAGGCTTCTATAGTAGAATATCTTATGTGATTAACTTCCGTATTATTGTTGTCTTGATTTCATTAAATTAAAATAATGTTTTTTTTCATGTAACTCAGATTTTTTAAATATGATAGAAGAAGCTTAAGTGATTTTTGTCTCGCTAAGTGTATTTTAATGAAAATCATATTTTATTCTTTTGATAAATTGCTTCAATGATTTATCAGGGATGAAATTAGGACTCCGTTCAAATTTTAATCTATTTAGGATATACGTTATGGTTAATGATATCATTTAAAATTAATCTTTCATTCCTTTAATGTTACAACCTTAGTGTTAGGAAAAATTGAAAAAGGCAAGAAAATTTTAAACGATAATTTCAATTTATGTAGAGAGTTTTTGCAGTTTTAATTTTTTATAACTCTAAACTACCACAGATTTTTACTCTTAATGGAAACATGGTATAATGTTAAATGCGAAAGAGGATGGACATCTTTTTGATTCTTTGAAACGATACAACTAATTTTTCTAGGTTACTGAGAACTATCACTATTTAAAATAATGTGACAATAATATTAGAGCACAATATGGTCATTCGTACGGGCAAGCTAAATGTGATAATATTTTACTGTCAATCCACTTGGATCTCGTTGTTCCAAGAAAACCACAACGACGCCTTAAATTTCAGACAGCGAAAATTTAATGCTTTTCTCACAATAAAACGAACAAAGTTTTGGTTCTCTCTGAGGAAAGTGTCCAATTCTGCATTTCTCACAAAGCCATTTAGATAGATATGAATGCTTTTAGACTAAATCTGCGAATGAACTGCTAAACCATTTATAAACCAGTCAAGTATTTTCACAACTGAGAGCAAATGGGAAACAGAGCTTTCCATGTCTATCTTCCACTTTCTGTGAGAATTTTTGCTTTATGTAAAAGGGTGAAAATGAAGACACATATTTGTTTAAGATCTGAACAAAAGCCAGCATTTATGATGGCGCAGTTTATTATATCCTTTTCCATATTTCCTTTACTTTGTATATCGTTCAAAAGAAAGGATCCTTTATCAAAAAATTTAAAATTTGAAGCAGTATATATTTTGATGGGATTTGAAAGCTTACATTTTTTATCAGCTATGGTGGAATATTAAATGATATTGAAAAAATTGCGATATTACATGTTGCATCTGAAAAGACTTTTAGTATCGAGCCAATAAAGATTTTTGAGAGTGACATGCGTATACTGGGAGAAAAATGTTACTTTTTATAATCTACGTAAAATTTAATTCCTTGTAAAGGTTTTAAACATTTAACAGGCATGCTTAAAACCATATCTAGTTAGAAGTTCTCTGGAATAAATGTTAACACGTGAACGCATATAAATACATGGAAAAGTTTGTCTAAGTATCATTAAGTAGCTTACGGAACAGTTAAAATCATAACAGATTAAAATACTTCCCTTTTAGATTTAATATATTTTATAACTCTGAAGGATACAGAGTTTATAGTATTTTAGCTCCTTAGACAAAGTGAATGGTTGTTAACTAATTATTTCTGGATAACTATTAAAGTAAGATTAGATTCAAATCCGAATTTTAGCCTCCAAATGTTAAAAGTTAACTTTTGGGAAAACTCAGGTGATATTGAAAGTGATGTGAAATTTGAAAAATCTAAACTCTTTAAAACTTTACCCTTTTTAATCTATTACTCTGTACTTAGCCACAAAGAATCTGATATTTTGTTTTGCATATATATTTACATTACTTTTCTTACATTCTCTACTAGATTTTAAAAGACAGATGTAAAACTTAAGAATTCTATTTTTTTAAATGCGTTGTTATGAATGGTACATTAGCAAATTGTTTTCATAAAAAAAAAATTAAATCCATCGTAAATGAATATTTAAAAAAAAATAAATTTTTACAACCAAAGTTAATTACTGGACGCTTTAACTTGCAAAAAATATGACTGACATAATTCAATAGTAAATTAAGCGAATAACTTGAGAAAGGGTCAGAAGTATATGTATAAAGAAATCAAACCTCAACTATGAGCAATGTAAAAAAAATTGAGGATCATTTCAGGTTACATAAATGACTAAGATATATAAACATTTTTTTCCTAGTGTATTTGGGAAAGTGACGTTAAAGGGGTATTTTTTTAAAGAGAATGTCAATTTTTTTTACATTGGGATGCAACTATTTTACTATAGAAAGAAACTATATAACAGCTTAAAAAATAAATTTTAATGACAGGAGTTTTAGGAAGTATTTGATTCTGCTTTGCCAAACTTATACTGCCAATAAGACACCTTAAAATTAGGAAAAATATATGCAAGCAATTGAAAATATCAGATAAAAATATTTTTGTAATTTTGGAGACATTTACTTCTCCGTATTTATAAGGAATATTACTTTCCGAATCTATTACTTTATGGTGGCATTCAGTACTTAAGAGCTAGAATTATATAGTAATAAATAAAACTAACTGAACAGAAATGAAATTTGAAAAGTACAAGGGTGTCCGTTGAAGTTAAATGTTAATAACGTAATGAACAATTTTAAGCTCACTTAGAAATGTCAAACTTAAAAAATCATTGACGAGTATTTTAATTTGTGGTATCTAAAATCAGTTTATATTGGTTAACTTTAAGTAAGTTTTCTGATTCTACAAACTATGAATTCTACGAGTGTTTTGGCACAAGTAAACTCTTTAGTAGATGACTTTGAATATATATCTGACAGCACTGAACGAGTACTTTCCTTCCACTACAAAATATTGCGAAAAACTGTTAAATATACGGGCTGGATAGTTGGGATCTTTTAGATCATAAATTTAAAATTGAACCAGAACTTGCATTTATAAATCTGTGTTATATATTGTAACGAGTGTCAAGTATTATTAAGAATTTATTAAGTTTTCCATCACGTAAAAGGCTTTTGGTAGACAGAGGATTTCTGCTTTTCACACAAAAGAGTTGTATCATAACAACATCAAACTTTCAAATGATGTATACTGCAAAATTTTTCAAATGAAAAATTTTTTGTCAGGAGGAAAAAAGCAGAGATAAATTTGAATTCTCTCTTGAGGTGTAAATAAATAAACACATTTTTAGAAATATGCTGTATTAAGGAACAAGTTATTTCTTTCAATATTTATACATTTTCTAATTTTACATTAGCTCTTCATTTAGTATGAAAGATTTTGGCGGATGATTCCGAAATTATTTTGTAAATTATTTTAATTAAATTTACTTGCAGGGCAGTTAATTTTTACTTTTACATTCTTTATATAACATAATAGGGATTTTTATGGCGGACATTTCATGGCGGGGTAGAAACTTAACCTGAGACCATTTGCCTTTTGCAGAGATCACGTTGGGTTAATTCAACAGAACAGTGAAAACCTAGAATAAATATGTTTATTTTACTTTCATATGGAATATCATTAACCATGAAATTATCATGCTTTGATGCTAATAATATACAAACCCAATAAAAATAACTTTACATTAAATCAGAAATTTTAGGCATTACAAGAAAAGGGCAGATGCTTCATTTATTCGAAAACAAAATTGATACAATTTTTTCATCAGCGCAACAAAATATTTTTATGTTAATTACATAGCGTGTTTGCCCCAAATCCTTGAATACTTCCATTCACAGATACATAATGATAATTTTTTCGGTCATGTTCGTCAGGTTTGACCTTTAGAATATGCTGTTCGAGAGTTTTTCACTTAGTATTAAATCGTGTTTCTCAGCTCACTGACATTCGATGACGAATGAAATTTGGATTCTCTGATAGAACTTTAACAAGATCAGAAAGCATGCTCCAAATTCTATTCAACGTTTTTAAGTTAAAAACTCCAAATGCTGGAGTAAAAATACTTTTTGTGATGCGATACTAAACACCCACCCTGGACAATTTCGCAAGTATGAAAATCTGGTTTTCAAATTACTCAAGTAATAGCGTTAGATTATCGCATTCCTCAAGAATCGTCTAACGAACGGGAAGTAGAGACAAGTTACATGTCAAACTCTCAGATCTTCCTGAGGTATGGGGGATAAAGGAAACGGAGCAAATATTCTAGGAGAACTGTCGCCTCCAGAAAATATCTCATATGCTGTTGCTAGTCCAATACATCACTAAGTTACAGTGATGAAGTTAAAATGAAACAAACCAGGTGTAGAATGCGGCATGTCAAATGTATTCTTATTATGGAGTACATTTGACAGATTATTTTGTAAGGATAGCATTAGTTAATACACATGCATAATCTCAGATGGCAGTAACATGCATATTAACACATCTCAAATGTGTTGTGAGTGATAGCTCGAAAGTGCATAAGATTGTTACATGATTATGAAAACACTGTGAAATACCTTGCAACGTGATAAATATGCCTTGAATATGATAAGTGTCAACGTGGAGAGCGCGACAAGATTCAGGACTTACCACTGCGGTGTGAACGAGCCTAATAATAACGTATATTATCGTAGGAAATATCTCCTCATGTAGTAATAATAGCTCTAGGTATGATGGTCCTTTAAACTAAAATGGGGAAATGAGGTATTCTCCATACATTAACACATGCTGGCTGTGCCAAAATCACTATTAAGGCAGTATTTTTGTTAGATCACAGTAAAAGTACTCGTGGATGTTTCCATATGATTATTTTTGTCACATTGTGTATCTCTTCGAAAGGTATACATTAGAGCATAAAATAAATAGGAAAAAATTCATCCTGTACTTTAAAAAAAAGTTGTTTCAGGGGAAAATAAACAAATGATGACATAAAAACCCTTTACAAACAGGAATTCATCTCACTCGTAATCCTCAGAAGTTGTTAGAGTGTAAAAAAAAAATTATATTGCTCTTCTCATTCCGAAGTCAATTTACCACGGAAAAAAGTATTCTTAGGTGGATGTTTGAAGAATAGGATGTTGAAGAGGATAAAATAATTTTCTTTTTATATTCTAGATTTACAATAAGATATCAGATATATTTTTGAGGTAGATTTACTT
The DNA here is from genome assembly GCA_907164885.2 of Dolomedes plantarius. Taxonomy (NCBI): domain Eukaryota; kingdom Metazoa; phylum Arthropoda; class Arachnida; order Araneae; family Dolomedidae; genus Dolomedes; species Dolomedes plantarius. The sequence goes on along the minus strand of OU015501.1, from coordinate 112,946,731 downwards.
ACTAATAAAATATCACGATTTCTATCACACCTATTAGGAAAATATTTTTCTTAAATTACTCAGTTATTGAAAACTATATGTATATCTTATCTTGAGATTCTAAAATTTTGCCTATTCAGTCATTCAGTTGTTCAGAATGATGAGAAAAGGTAAACTAAAACATCTCCGAATTTTCATTTCAGTTATTTTTATCTTAAACTTTAAGAATACGATAATATTTTTAACATCTGCTTAAATATAGCCGTCAAATTTCATTTTTGTTTCACAAACCTAAGTTTGTCCCTGGGGGAAAATTAAGATGTCTCTGAAAAATAAAATGGAAAAGATAATACATGGCGTTATGCGTCAAGTATATACTAATTACGGAACTTTGCATCCTCTGGGGTTAATACTGTTCCCACATAATTCATTTTTTAATACTTCGGAAACGGCTTTATTAATTCTTAAACACACATGAAACTATAATTAATAACGGATGAAATAAGATTATTTTAATTGCTGTTATTGCATTTACAAAAGTATTTATAGAACTCCCTAGGCTTGGTTATTTTCCGTATAAACGTATTGCTTTTATTTCCTTCCAAAGTTTAGCAAACTTCAGCTATTAAATAAAAAAGAAAAATCTACTCATCCATCCACTTAACACAATATAAAGCTTTCTTAGTTTTGCTTCAAGTGAAAGTGATTCTCCGAAAACATTAATTATTCTTCTTCACAATTTATTAAGCAAAAAATTTTGCCATAAAATTTATTTTTCTTTTGACGCTGATTTTGCGAAACTGGTATCTGATAAATTTAATGTTGTTACTCAATGATACATGAAAGTACAGGAAGGATTTTTCAAATTTATTTGATTACTAACTCAAAGAAATGGTATTTAGAATAAAAGTGCAAAGTTATTTTATTGAGAAATTTATTTCAGATCTCTGCATGATGAATGGAAATTCATCTTTCTTCTTTTTTTTGTAGTTGATGATATCAAATTAAAAAAAAATATTATTCCAGAACTCTAAAGAATGAAGTAACAGAAAATTTAAACAAAATATCAAATATTTTCTAATCGGGTTTTTTTAACTTTAGAACAATAAATGAATTTAATGAAATATTTTCTACTTTTCTCTGAAAATAATTTTCAAAATTTTTATTGCGTATCACATTATTATGTATGTTAAATAAGATTTATTTTAACACTGTTTTCTTTTCGTCAAATGAAAACAATTTCTTTTTGTCATAAATATGTGCCTTTTATTCCCTACAACTTATTTAAAGCTTATTTAAATATTTTATGCTTTATTAAACACACAATATCAAAATTTTTACAAACAGAGATAGCCGGGTGAGGACGAAATGGCTAGAGTACTGGTTCTCATTACCAGAGTTTGTGAGTTCGAGTCCCACTACTGGCATGGTTGTTTGTAGCTGTTCAAAGTCGGTTTTCATCAGAAGGTCCTGGTCTAATTAGCCCCAGGGTAGCGCAAAATGACCGTAAAGTTCTCAACGAACCAAACAGAAGTACAAAAGAAAATGTATTTCCAAACGTTGTCCACTCCTGAACTATAGTGAAATGCTAAATAATGTAATCCAACGTCTCTCTAAGCGATTTCACAGCAATTTGTTTAGGGTCCACCAAAAACCTTCATTAAAACTTACGTAGAAAGTCTCCAGATTTGACAAAAAAGGAATTTATTTTCCATGATTTCCATGATGCGGTAGTTACATCCCTCTAACCATATGCAAGAACAGACCGAAAGCACAATCACATCAAGTATCCTTCTAGGGTAATTCAACCATAGATTTGGTCACTTTTATACCATTAAAAGCTTCTCATCAAGCCATAGATTCAAAATACACAATAGACACATCAGTTTCATATGTGCAATATATGGGTGTTGTTTTAGCATTTTTATCATTTTTTTGTATAAATGGTTATTTTAAAACACTATTATTTTGTGGGTACCCTATGTATATGCATAGAATGAAATTTACTAACAGTTTTAAAAAATAGATCAACACTTAATACCAACATTTATAAGAAATCAAAATTAGGTTACAGAAAATTTTAGAAAATAAAGGGGATTTTAGTGAGAGATGTGCTATGCAAACAATGCCAATCAAGAAAATATAATTAAAAAATACGTGTGAGCATAAAGGTATAATTCTTAATAGCCTGATCTTTAATATAAATTGACTGTGGCACTAAACACAGCAGAAAATTTATGGAAAAATAATATTCATTTTATGCTATTTTTAAGTTGAATATTACATTTTTTTTCTTAACAGACTCATATTATTCCCTCCTATTTTTGAATTGATACAAATATATTTAATAATTGTACTCGTTTTTTTCTTTTTATTTACTTATCTGCTTTAATTACTTTAATTTTTTTTTACTATTGATTAATTTTAGTTGCTTCTCCTCGAGCATGCGCAATAACTGAAATATGGTATTTTTAGAATTGTAGTCAAAACATTCTTTATCTAAGCTCATGAAATTCTTAACAGTACATGTAGAAGACAGCAACAAAAACATGGAACCAATCTTTTATTTGGCCGGCAGTGAACCTAGAACCAGTGTGAACGATTACCCAGCTCACTCTCCTTTTCCCTAATCTTTATGCTAATTATAAATTTATGCTCTTCCCGCGACCAGCTCATGAACTATTCATACATCATATCTCGTGTGAAATCAGACTTTTCCTCTTTACTTATTGTAGTAAAACGAGGTTTTTTTCTCTTTTCAAAGCTTTTGTCTAGCTACTGGTTCATCTACGTTCCAATGCATACTTCTAAATGTGTAGTTGTTAATATCATGATGACAATCCTACGCAAATAACAATTTCTTGAATTCATTTTTGTAACTCCGTGTAGGACCTGTTGAGTTGGATGACATGGTTTGTCCATATCTTGAGGTGTTAATAAAGGTACTGTTCAATGTTTCCGTTCAGTTAGATTCAATCTTAAATTCTGAAAACTTTTATACAATATAGACCACTTGTAACTCAATATCATACACGATTCATGTTAGAAATTTTAAAGTTAATATTGCAAGTACTAATGTTAATATTGTACCGATATAAAGGTTTCTTTTCGGGGAGAATTTACTAATTCTCTCTATTCATAGTTAATCAGAATTAATTGTTCCCCATAACTTCAAGAATCAGTTTCTCTATTTTTTTTTTAAAGTGAGCTTTTGTTGATAGCATTTTTGTTTGATTTATCTTCTTTTAAAAATACTCATATTTTTCCTCTTCTTAGAGCCTATTAGAGTTAAATAACTGAGTTCAGCCCAATTTTTTTAATATAATAATGTCTTTTTTTTAGACAAAATTTTTTTAGTCGACGGATGTTAATAAAGAAATTTGATAAGAAACTGCAGTGTCTCGTCTAAATTTAATAATGAATAAACTATGAAGGTCAATTAATCCTTAAAACTAGGTAACCCGGAGAGGTATAAAGAAACTTATTTTACTCTTTGAGTCATATTTTGCATGATTATTCTTCCCATACTGGCGCTATGGGCCTTATTTTTAATTTCGCTGTATTGAGCTTCAGACTAATAGTTTTAGCATAATACAGATATGTACAGTACTAAACATATCTATATGTTTGATGAAATTTTAACAGGAATAAGAAAACAAGTTTACATTAGGTTCAGAAATTGAATGTAGAGAAACAATTCAAAAATCAGCTGGAGAGTAGCGTAAAATTTGCCTCGCATATAAAGCAGTGACGTCAATTCGAAAGGCGACACATTTTGCGAGATGTGTGAGTAATTGTTTGGTTTCTTTTGTTTGAAGAAATGTATTTGATTTCCATTTCAAAATGCTGCAGAGGTCGATGGCGTTTCCTTGAAGATGACAGCGACAGTGTAAAACAAGAAAAATTCTCTTAAAGTTATCTAAAGTGAGACGTTTGCCGCTTCATTAAACTGATGGCTCCAAAAGAGGCTCAATCTATCAGCGTCAGCAGCTTCCCAAGTTTTCACAGTAATTGACTCAATCAGTTTTCAGAGCTTCCAAGTGGAGGCAGAGAAAATATTTTTTGCCTCTGCTTTCGAGGATATTAAGAAAAGGAGCGACCAGGCGTTGCGAACAAAAACAAAGGGCTGGAAATAAATTAGATACACATTTGTTTTCAAGGAAATACCTTTCACATGAGAACATTTAAAGTATAATGGAATCTCGCACGAAAATATTATTGCAGTGGCCACGTGCGAGAGTTTTTTCTCCCGTCTTCATTATCCAGTGGAAATGCATTCGGTTTGCATCAACAAAGCAATTTTCTTGCTAGTGTCTTTGCATTTACTTAGAACGTAGTTCTAATATTAATCATATCTTTGCTCGCTTAATTGATATTATAAATCCAACACGCAACCACTTGGCGTTGTTCGAATATTTCTTATTTACTCTTCAAAAGAGCTGCAGAGTAGATTTTGTTTCCTTAAAACAATTCATTTTGGGGACCTGAATAAATCAGACTATGTGTTTAATCTTTTTATAATGCACATCCAAAAGAATGGAGTATGATAGTTAGAATACTTCTTATTTACTCTTCAGAAGAGCTGCAGAGAATATTTTGTTTATTTTAAACAATTCATTTTGAGGACTTGAATATATCAGACCGTGTGTTTAATAATTTTTTGTAATGCACTTTTAAAAGAATGGAGTATGATAGTTAGAATACTTGTTGTTTACTCTTCAGAAGAGTGACAGGGTATATTTTGTTTCCTTAAAATAATTCATTTTGAGGACTTGAATACATCATAATGTGTTTAATCTTTTTACTTTGCACTTCGAAAAGAAAGGAGTATGATAGCTAGAATACTTCTTATTTACTCTTCAGAAAAGCTTCAGAGTATTTTGTATCTTCAAGACAAAGAATGTTAAAGACTTCCATATATCAGAAAATGTATTTAATTATTTTATTATGCACATCTAAAAGAATGGAGTATGATAGTTGAACATTTCTTATGTACTCCCCAGAAGAGCTTCAAAGTAAATTTTGCTTTCTTAAAATGATAGTTTTGAGGACTTGAATAAATAAGAAAATGTTTTTAATCTGCTTATATTTCACATGTGGAAGGGTGGGGTATGATAATGACATACATTAGAATACAAAATACTATTTAATAAAGAAATATTTCTCGTAATTTCTAGTATTATACAAACACATTGTTATAAGAGTATTTATTATGCAGATACGTTTGAAATAATGGGGCATTTTCTTATTCGAAATATATTTTCCAAAATAGAGAACCATCTTGGGCCAAAACTCCTATAAGAAAAGGGAGGAATAATAAAATAACAATTTTCCCTAATCAGTATTACATTTTATACATATTTTTAGTTTCTAATTGTTATAAATACAATAATTTTTTGGCAGTACCTTGTAAAAAAATTACCTATTTGATAAAATTTAGGCACGATTGCTGCGAAAGATTAAACCATATGATTAAAATATGAGCTCTAATTGATTTATATGCAACTCGATTAGAGTTACGACTAAAGAAAATGTCATAACTACTTCGAATTCCAATAACAATTCGTCCCTCGTATTGAATACCTTGAAAAATATTTAACTATGTAGACTTGGATGTTTTCAACTGACCATTCTAAACAAATTGTTTGACTGCGAGCCTTGACGATATTTTCTTTAATGCATGCCGTGTCTATTCTAAACACCGGAGGAAACTCGTATTCCCGTTGAATGTTATACTTTATAGGGCTTGTATTGCTGATTGCCTTACGTTCTTTATCTTCTGAAAAATCTCAACCAGGTAAAAATTGTGAAAGGCACCGTGTAGAAAATTATCCTGAGAAAGGGTTCAAAAGCAAACTTCTGGAACACGGGTTTGAAACTAAAAACAAGATTTCAGTACTTCACAACTTTTGTAGTAAATGAGATATTTGAATTTAAAAGGATCATTCAGCCAGAGGCAAGATGGCATGAGATATAAACCAATAAAATGTACCATGAATTATGCATTTGTGTATGAAGTGAATAACTCAGTTGGAAAAAAATGCCCCCTCCTTATCTATGTTTTTTAAATGTAAAGAAACCAATCGTTTTGAATATATCTGACGTAACAAAGATGGTATCATCACTAAGCAAAACTGTATAAAAAATATAAAAATTTAATGATACATCAAAAGGAATAATCATATCGAATGTATATATCCCAGTGTCCCCAATCACTTACTATAATATAAAAATAAAAACGAAAATAGATTCGACTAAACCCCTTGTATCAAAAGACACAAAAAGAGACATGTAACAATGCTATTAATGCAAAGTGTTTTGAAATCTTTTCGACACGGCTCACTTTCTTGCGATTTATTTCGTTCTCAGTAATACTTCTGAGAATTCTAGCAATTAATATTAATAAAGTTCATAATTCATGTGAAAAATAATGTCTCAAGTAAATGTATTCTTTTGCCATTGATTTTCTCGTTTAAGCAGACAAAAAAAAAGAGAAAGAATAAATGTTCCACATTCATAAATATGTAATAATTTTTACGTTTGGGATTCTCTAAAACTCTTCCTCTGGGATAGCTATTATATTCTAATAAGCTCCTTTAGAGCTTTTAAACCAACAATTTGCATTTATGTATTTCAACAGAGGTTAAAGTACAAAGTGTTGCAGAGTAAGCATAAAATTTTTGCATATTTAGCATTCCTGACACTTTCTATTTAAAGTTTATTTCGAATGATATTAGATGTTTACAATAGGATCAAATAAACCCTTCTAATTAATATATATATATATATATATATATATATATGTATATATATGTATATATATATATATATATATATATATATATATATATATATATATATATATATATATATATATATATAACAAGAAATGATAACTAAATTCTTGTAAGAATGAGAACTGATCGGTGAAGTCGAACCATGGATAGTCGGTACCGGAGCATCAGACAGTAGAAGTGGTCGGCGAGTGGAGGCAGTCACTATGGCCAGAAATTAAGATCCGATGCCATGAAAGAAAGAGGCAGTTTGGTCATAATACAGTTTTTTATTCTTGGAAATGTTGCTGGACATCTTTTAACAGGATACCTCATTCAGAACAGTCCGGATGCTATCGGAACAGCATACCATAAAACAAAAGAACGTAGAGCTAAAAGTTGTGCATGTTTCTCCGACTCGAGCAGAACGCAGAAGACCCGCAAAAACCCTAGGTTCACGCCCTGAGTACGGACTTGCTGAACTTTTAATTGGTTAAAAATTGACACCTGACTTTAAAGCGTCATATGGGGTGATGGTTCGTCATGGTTCTTGAACAATCTTCTTATATAAGCTTCCTGTCCGCACATGGACTTCGGGGAAAATCTAATACATTGATTTTGTATATCTAGATCAAAATCAAATTGAGGTATAATGTTCTGTTGCGGTAAGACAAAGTTAATGAAGGGAAACGTTATTGTTTCAATTTCCACCCCCCCTCCGGAAAAGACTTGCGAGAGGGGCCGGCTCCCCCAGGAAGGCTCTCCGTCAGGCGAGAAATGCGTATGACAAAAAGAGTAATTTTTAATAATAATTTTGAGGAATAATTTTGAAAAAGTTTTGGTTCAGGAATTGAAAATTGAAAATTTTGTTTAACTATCATCCTTGTGTGTCCGCTCAAGTCATGAAAATATCCCATAAGAACTATACCTTACAATTTTAAATCACAACATAACACAAAAATAGGAACACGGAATGTTGATATTACTAACTAAGAATGTGACATATAATATAATATAAAATATTTCAATTTCCTTCGCATAGTCCTGGCTGTGCTGTAAGTAGAGGTTCACATTTTCAACACATAAATTATATAACATTTCACAGAAATAAAATGATATGAAGATTTAAATATACTAAAATTATTACTTTAGGATGTCCATGGTAACACTTCAATATCCATACAAAATTTAATATATACTTAAAATGGAATGTAAAATATATACTTTATCATGGACTACACTGTATCAGAACAATTGTTTTTAAAAAGGATTACCCAAGACTTTAAAAGGCAAAAAAGAATTAAAATTGTCATATTCGGTGGTTTCCCCTATGAGATCCAGAAGTTTCACACATAATAGGTTTCTAAGAGGAAGTTTAAACAATATAGGTTTTTTTTGTCAATTTATTTAATTTCATTTAATTGGACGATATGCAAAGTTTAACCACCTAAAAAGTGAAGTCAAGGGTGTCAGGCAAAAAAAAAAGGGAAATGGATATCTGGGTCATGAGGTTTGTCATTATTCAGGTTTAGGCTCCATGATGGGTAGAAAATTCAGTTATTAAAATTCCTGGAAAATATCTTCAGAGGCTTACCTATAATGGCTCTTTCAAATGCACCATGGAAACAAATTAATAAGGAAGGCATAAAAATACAGTTCAACATAGCAAACAAACTAAATAAAGGCAAAAAGGCAATAAACATTTCAAATAAGTTGTAAAATTGTTCAATTAGAAAAAAGCAGGTTTTAAAATAATTCTTTTAAAAATTGACTTAAAAATTTCAGTTTAACCAATAACACTCAACAACCTCATTCTTAGTTTTGGAAAAAAATGGATTTATACCACTGTAACAGTGAACTTCGCACAGGTTTTCAGTAGTGACAATCTGCGGTGTGACAATTGCTCCACAGAAGTCCTGGGAAAACACACTAAATTCAGGCTAACTGAGCTACCATTGGGTTGGGTTGGTCGTAGGTGGCTTTGCGTTCGGGATCTAACCGACTCATTTGGATTTATATCATAAATTGTGTTCTGGGTCTAACAGAATCACAAGGGAATTAAATTATAATTTGAGGGTATGTTATCGGAGGAAACTGATTTTGACTTAATTCGAGTTCTTTAATATTTTCAATATTCAAATTTAGTTAGAAGAGTGCACATTTTGGTCATGTTAAGGTAAATTAGGGTAAAAATATAAAATGTCATAGTAAGGATACACAGGATCACTTTAACACATATCAGGGAATTCAAATTTATTTTCCCTGGATTATTTTGAATAGATGGCTTGGTTTTTCTATTGCAGGTAGTTCTGGGTTTATTTTGAGAGTATCCGGATACCAAAATCATCAATCATTAAATAACTTAGGCCCATCAAAATTCAAAACATCAAAATATTCATTATAAAAATAGAGAACTTCAAAAATACTTTAAAACAAATACACTAAATTACTTGTTGGTACCTGAGAGAATTTGTTTAAAAGTTCAAACAAAGCTTATCTGAGGTTATTAACCACTTCTCAGTCCTAGTTTAACAAAAACTCTCAGTCATTATTGATATTTAAAGTCCCACATCTTTCCAATAAATGTACCATAAGAATACAATATGAAAATTAAAAGCATTTAATCCCTAAAATATACTCATTCTACTTTAATATCCTCATCAATTATTAAATTCAATTAAAAACTCATAACACAAAAATCACTAATAAACTGAAATCATTAAAAATCACTCAATGGAAAAAAATATTATATTCAAACTATATTAAGTCATGCTCAAATCCTATGCGAAAATCCAGAAAACGTAACCTTTAACACGGCAAAGAAACACGAAAACAAAAATATATCATGATATAAATAAATGAAAACAATTTCAGCCTCTACGCGATCCATGTTTACCGATGTAATGCTGATGATCAGAAAAGTTATGGCTCTTGAGTTGACCTTCAACTCAAAAATGTCTACAGTTGTTTACAATAGAGAGTTCGTCAGCGGATAAGTCTCACTTTACTTTCTCTTCTTTTATTTTTCTATCCGCGATGATTTAGAATTGGGTGCGATAAACAGATACTTACAGAATTTATACACTTTCATCAAATTACAACTATATTATGAAATTTTTAATAATTACACTAAAAGCACTCAATGAAACTAAAATACACAATAAATGAGGTTATTATGATATATCAATAATAGTAAATTAGACCTTAATATTATAGAATCAAATTATCAATACACAGTTATATAATCAAAATTCAATTTCTTCATTTCTTATTGTTCTTCACCTGTTCTGAAATCTGTTTATTTTATGAATTATATCTAAGAAAACATATTAAAATTACTCATATTCATTCAACTTTTTCAACACAATTCTAATATTCCAATAAACCTTCATACCTCAGATGGAAAAATATATATTTGTCATACCTTACTTTAAAAACACATAATATCAATAAGATTTTATTCACTGCACTAAAATCTCCTATAATATTTCTTATTGAAAAATAACGCAATTAAAATGTTTCACCTTTTTTAAAAATACTTCATAAATATTATCTTACCTGCATGTTACCAATATTATTTTATAAATCAAGTTTTAGAAAATGAACCTTTTTTTCCCTAACTATTTAGGCATATCATTATTTATATGGGGTCCTTGGCGCAATCAGACAAATATTCCCTGATATCCAAGAGTCCTTTGAATGTTCTGGTTTTACTGTCCCGACACAGTTCTGGAACACTGCATACTGTTTGGGGAGAGTCAAAATCACTACGTATAATCCACGAAACTAGATGAATGTTAATCACAAGAACGGAACGCAACACAGTCTGGTCTTCATTAGTGAACTTCCAGTTGAGAATTACGCGCAAAATCTCACAAACAATAGCCAACAGGGTAACTTTCCGATCCTCAGGAACAGGAAAAAGTCTCATTTTCGACTCCGGAACCTTTCGTTTCTGTATATGGCAATCTCCAATATTATTAGGATGAAATCTCCGGTGGCATGTGGGAGGATTTCTGGTTTCATCACATTTTTTTTCTTTTTCGTTTTCGTTTCAAACTCTTCGTCACTCTTATTGAACTAGAAAATCGATTAATCGAAGAATTGTCTAATTTTCTCGGAAGCACACATTGCAGTCCATCTGGGGTCTCTCCTGCGCATGCGAAGATTACTCATGCGAGACTTTTGAAATGATAACTAAATTCTTGTAAGAATGAAAACTGATCGGTGAAGTCGAACCGTGGATAGTTGTTACCGGAGCATTAGGCAGTAGAAGTGGTCGGCGAGTGGAGGCAGTCACTATGGCGAGAAATTATGATCCGACGCCATGAAAGGAAGAGGCAGTTTGGTCATAATACAGTTTTTTATTCTTTAAAATGTTGCTGGACATCTTTTAACAGAATACCTCATTCAGAACATCCCAGAGGCTGCCGGAACAGAACACCATAAAACAAAAGAACGTAGAGCTAAAAGTTGTGCATGTTTGTCCGATTCGAGCAGAACGCAGAAGACCCGCGAAAACCCTAAGTTCACGCCCTGAGTACGGGCTCGCTGAACTTTTAATTGGTAAAAATTGACACCTGACTTTAACGCGTCATATGGGGTGATTGTTCGTCATGGTTCTCGAACAATCTTCTTTTATAAGCTTCCTGTCCGCACTCGGACTTCGGGGAAAATCTTATAGATTAATTTTGTATATCTAGATCAAAATCAAATTGAGGGATAATGTTCTGTTGCGGTAAGACAAAGTTAATGAAGGGAAACGTTATTGTTTCAAATATATATAATTTCATTTCTGTGTGTATCTTCATAGGTACATATATACGTATGCGTATTAAAGTTCCCCCAAAAATATTAACTCCAGGAATTTTTTTTTTGTTTTTATAAAAAAAAGTCAAACCTGAAACAATAACCCAATTATCTCAATGTTTATAACATTTTAAAATTTCGCTTGCAAAATTTAGTTTTATAGTGTCAATAGCTTGCAGTAAATGGACTTGGGTTCAAATCCTGACTAAGTGCCTTCTTGGGGAGAGCAATATTGGCTCACCTGTAGAATGCTCCCATAATAAGTTAGTCAACTAAATCCCAGTTTAAATGTTATAATATCCTCAGCACAAAGGTCTGCCGCTTTGGAGAATAAAAAGGTTTCAAGTGTTTTGATATTTTGAATGGTCTTACTGAATAATTACTCTTCTCAAAGAAAAAACGATAGGCTTATATTTTCAGAAATTACCGACTGGTACCGAACTGTTTCATTTTTGTAGAACTTATTTTATCAGATGAATTATTTTTGTATTCAAAAGCGTATAATATTATTAGAAAAATGTTCTCCCCTAATTTTAAATGCCATTTTGTTCCAAGAAGTACTGTTCTGTAAATTAGCTGAAAGTGCCAGCATTCTGTTCCAACTTCTACGTGCAAAAAAAGCAGCTGCACTCAGCTAATTGATATCAATTCTCATTCTTTTTCCTCCTTCCTGGAAATGTACTCTTCAGTATCGATTCATTTCGTTCTAAATAATATCCTGTAATTTTGAATTCTTTGTGAATGCCTCTCACACTCTCCGCAACAAAGACATGAAAAAATAAATGATGGAAAATGGATTTTATGACACTGGATTGGGAGGGAGCTAACAAAGCGTGAATGATCGAATGCTGTCTTCCTACAGACACACTTACGACTCCAAAAGATTTCTCCGGTAAGCTCTTATTGTCTATGTCATTGGTGAAGGGAGAGAAAGGCGTAGAAGATAAATTTACTCTTAAAAATATGTTACGTATAACACTTTACCTCAGAATATACCATGCAGTTTTTCAAGAAGATCTTTGTTTAGTGGACAATATATTTTGATACGACATATAAGCATTCACCTTTTAGAGATTAAATTAGTTTTATTCTCTGTTATAAGTAAAAATTTCTACAATTCTCCACGGTAGTTTGGGTCGTGTTTCCAATTATTACCTTATATTGACAAATGATACTGTAAAGTCTTTTGTCATTTTCTTGTTTTATGAAACTTATATTTTGCAAAGTGAAAAGAATAAACACAGTTTAGGAGTAGATACTTTTAATGTAGTATACCTATTGGTTAGTATTTGTGGTTTAGGAGCCCCACGGATGAGAATAAACTAGGTTACAAACTTTAACTCCTCTGACTATAGACCATATTTAATACATATAAGTAAAACAATGCTTTGTAGTGAAACACGGTATGTTTTATAAATAAAAAACTGTGTAAACGAGGAATAAGCGCATCCACAATTTTACATGCGCACACACAGTACACATACTCATACAAAGGCAACATATATTTAATGTTCCAGCAGATAACACGCACGATTCAATAAATGACCTTCATTTAAAAATCAGTAAACTTATTAAATTTATAAAATACAATGAAGTCCTGTTCAGGCCTGTGTTTTATTAATTTTGATAATTTATTACAGTTGTAGATGCTGAAAATTCTAAAAGATTCGCATTTTACTACAAACTCGAAACTGGTTAAGTAACTGAAAGTTATACACTATATACCCCGGAATGTCAAGGCTCGACAATTTAGTATTGGAACTTGCTTCAATTTACTCCGTTTGTTTCCTGCATTTTGAGATTTTTCTAACATTACTAAAGACATATATTTTATTATTTTTTAAAGAAGTGTACCAAATAAATTTCACTCCAAAGGAAAATAGCTTCATAAACATCAACTCAACTTTTATTTAAAAAATGACAAATATATATATATATATATATATATCCATAGAAGAAGGAAACATTTAGAAAAATGTTTGAAGCATTAACGCTAATTTCCATGTTTATTTTGTCGCTATTTCCGATCTATTTTCGAATTTCTAACAGTTGCTCACAGCATATGCTAATTGAAAAACGGATTATATAAAAATATTTAGAAAAAAATTTTGACATTACAGGATTCCTTACATCAAGGTTTTGGCAAAAGTCCCAGGACTCAATCTCCCTTTACTTTTGAGTAAAAAGGATTTTTTGGCTCACCGAAAAGTTTGGAAACGAGAGAGTTAGCTTGTTAGTAAAATGCAGACTCAAAAGTTTTAGGGAATATTAAATGTCTAATACTAGAAAATTTGTAAGGGGTTTTACTAACTTAAGATGCATGTAATTAAAAGTGATAAAAATAATTTAAAGATTTTTATAATAGGCTTGAAAGTTTAGAATGCATTTTTGAGGTAATTGATTCTCCTTCGTCGATTGCATATCCAAAGCGTAACCATCGGCGCCACGAAGCTGTCGGAAGGTGAATTATTAATTCTAATTGTGTGATAGTTGCTGTCAGTCTCTTAAAATTAAAGTAAGATGTTAGATCATGTGTGCCAAATCTGATAAGTTTATAATAAAATGTTAATACTCACCTATTGTCGGTTCCATAGAAATAGCTTATTAATAGACCTCCAGTAATTTAAACATTAAGATGACTATTTATAAACTCTCTGCAAGACATACCATGAATCTAAGGAGAATTAGAAAGGGGGGATCTAAAATACCTCGGGCCATGTACTGTTTATTTTATTGTGGAGTTTACGCTATGCAGAGGGACATTAATGCTAGATTTGTTTTAATGTGACCAACCTTGGCGGGTCATATATAATTATAGGTTAAAGGAATGAACTAGGGAGGAGAAATATCACTTAGATTTAAAGTTTTAATTCTAATGTGTTTAATTTTATTGGAATCAATTGTATTTGTAATTTAGAACGACTCCAAAGTATTCGCAGATAGTAAACTTAGGGATAAAGGCGTATTTATTGTAATAAAAGGATAAGCGATTGTCAGTGTTGATCCGAGGTTTCAATCTTTGTAAGCAATGTAGGACGTATGAGAGAGTGAGATGCTTAATTCAAGAGGAAGAACAAACTGTAATTTTAATCTTCTTTAAAAAGATTTTCAACACCCGATATAATAAGCAACATGGCTGTGTCGAAGAAAATAGCAGTTGTGTTTCTAAAGGATGTGAGCTTTTGGGAATGTCTCCTGATAGACATCCAGTAAAACACTGAGTAAAAAAAAATGCTGGATAGGTTTCAAAGTTCATTTAGTTTTCTAATAATTTTTCTCTTGCTCGTCTGTCGTTACGAGTTTCAGCCGGTGCAAAACACAGCTAGTCGTGACATAGCCACATATAAGTAGAATAGTATTAATGCGCAGCAGTGCTCTTAAATTTATTAAACTCGCTTTGTATTCAATTATCGATAAGTTAAACTTCAGGGGGTCCGAGACAAATTCAGTCTTAAACAATATTATAGAGCTTTTAGAGATAAATTACATAAACCATAAGTTTCTACGTTCAAACGTTGTCTGTTACATTTTTGTACTGTTCTTTATAAGTACACCCTGCTGTATAACACGTCTTTACAAATATTTATGTCCGAAGAACAATTATCCTCAGGCGCTATTTTTAAAAGGATATATCTGAATCTCTAACCGAAGTAATTTTGTAGGGCACTCCATTGTTCTTTCTTTATTAAACTGTTCACAGATATTTTTTGTAAGTTTAAAATAGTAATACTGAAAACATATTTCCTAAAGCAAGAATTACAGCAGCAAATGGTTTTGTCACCCGTTAAAGTCATACAAAAATTTTGATAAAATTTTAATAAATACTGAAGATAAAAAACATTTTTTTAAACCTTTCTTATGAACCATAGTGAATACAATTTGCAAAGCAGACATATCGATTCAGCATATTAAAAAAACCCTAAAAATTATTTAAATGTTAGATTTTATGCTTTTAAACAAAATTTCCAGCTGTTTAAGTTTTTTATGTAGACGATGATCTTTATATAAAAACACATTCAGGAGGAAAAGTCCTTACAAATTGAGAACAATTTTGAAAAATATACTTCTGAATCCCGGACCTTTTTAAATATAGCATGATAAATTTTGCTCGAGACAATAATTACCATTTCATGATTTAATTACAACAGTGAGTGATTGATTCGGTGTTTGAACGATCCTAGATATTACCGGTGGTATTTTTCGTTTCATTCTCCTTCCTTCTATTCTGATACCTCTTCAATTTTTACAAACCCTCTTCCGGTATCCAACGCCCTCCTTTTCTTAGATTTTCTGTTGGGCGAAGAAGCGCCATCTCATCATCGTATAACAGAATGTAATACTTCGTAGCTAAATTGTTTTTTCTTCTCGGGAAAAAAGACGTTACTGATGCCTTTAAAATATTATTGGGTTCCACCAGCATTGGACTTATGGGGTCAATTTTGCTTCATTTCGGTTTTCCTATATAATATGTTTAATAACAGTTGAAAAAGTTAGATAGCTTAAAAATATTAATAAGAAAATTTTTATTAAATGTCAATTGTCTTGAAAATTTCATCCATGGTAAAATTTGTAAAAAGACATAACAGTGCTCAGTGAACTTTCCCTAAACTATTAGTGGTAGTATAAATGTCCAAATAGTGTAAAATAGTTTAATAAACTCTTAATTAAACAGAAAAAGTATTTTTGACAAAGTGTCATGCTACTTTGATTCAAAAGTTTAAAACAAAGCATGCGAAAATTTAACTATTCGATATTGTACTTAAAAGGTGCAGTTGTAAGAGATAAAATAAAATATGATAAGGAAAATAAAATTTTCCGAGATATAATGACTCCTGAATATGCTGATCTGACTTATCTTTCAAAAGCTAGAGCTTGCTGTGCGGTAGTTTTTGATTTATTGAAGTACTTTAAAAAATGTTAAACACATGCACACTCAGAGTCTGAGTACGTACGGCTAATGTGAGTTACATACATCAAGCACCTGTGGACTCAAAGGTGTTTCAAGCCAACGATTTTTCTAACACCGATTTTAAAAGGAGACAAAACTGTTGTCGAGATAAATTTTCAATGTTGTTGAAGCACCTGAAATTCCTCTAGATTTCCCTCTTGTAATAAATTTGATTATTCTTGCTTCAAATCCCTCTGAAGACAGATCCGTATTAGAAAGGTTCACTTCTTGCCAGTTCACTGATTGCTTCCTCCAAAGAACATACAAAACATATAATGAAGAATTAAATTATTAAGTATATGTAACATAAAAATTTCCCTTCTTTGTCAACTGCAGAGACTTTTTCAATTTTCTTTCCTTTTTTTTTATTCTCCATACATGAATAAATTTGTCATACAGCATTTCTTTTATTAATAAACTCGTCAACGAGAAAACGGAAAGCTCATGAAATAGTCATAGTTTTGATATATTTTGACAATTTTCTCCATACTATTAATACAGAATTTGGTGCACTGAAGATAAAGTTTTAATGAGTTACTCAAGTCTAAACATCTGCAAATAGTTTCAGACGTAAATATTAATATACGGATATAAAGCGCAATATTTTTAGTCTTAAAATTTAATTTTTGGATAATTTTATACGCAAGTAAACTTTTCGTTATACATTTCATACTTTAAAGAACAATTCCGTAGCAAAGTAAAATTTAAATAATTTTTTTATTATTTTAAACGTTAAAGACAGAAAGAGACAGAGAGAGAATAATATATGAACGAATAATTATTACAAAAATTTTATCTTTTGGAGACGTGGGCACAAATTATGATTGTGTAATCAATGCTATTTTTCTTTGTTCAGATTTTATTGATTTTAATATTCTTATAAGATATAAGCTTATTTAAAGCTATTTTAAACTATATATTTAAAATTTAAAATAATACTTTTAAAATTTAAAATAATACTATCGGGTGCTTCAGAAAAAAACAAAATTACCTGTGCTACATTTATTTTACCCACTCTCAGTTGTAACGTTAATGCCTCTCAAGTATATATATATATATATATGTGTGTGTGTGTATATATATATGCATATATATATGTATATATATGCATATATATATGTATATATATATATATATATATATATATATATATATATATATATATATATATATATATATATATATATATATATATATATATATATATATATATATATATATATATATATATATGTGTGTGTGTGAAAAATATAGCCATTTTTTTATATCTCTCTTTCTCTCTCCACACTCAGAGACCTCAACACACACAAACATAGATGTTTGTCACAAATCTAAATTTAAAAAAATATTCATTTAAAATTGTAAAAAAAGTACCATTTTTGAAAGAAAGCAACACTATTGGATGGGCATCAAAAATTTTATATATATATATATATATATATATGTGTGTGTAAGTGTCTTACAAAACTAATCAGAAATACATAAATAGATAAATGAAATACACACACCTTTCTATGTCTATTCGATTCGTATAAAAAGTAAATATATACTCTCGGATTTATTGCAAACTCTTCGATTTGAGGTCTAATTCCAAATATCCAATAAATCTTTCTAAAAAGCTTACTGAAACGGAAAAATGTACTCTATCGTGGTTAAAATTCCTCCTGATGGCCATCATTCTCTTACTCGGTATGCTCATGGATAAAAAATATTGAATTCTGTTTAAACAACCATTTTTAGTTTGACTGCAGTAAGAAGCACAAATCTCTTGTTGAGGATCTATTATCCGAGACTTTCTTCCAAATATGTGGCAGCAAATTTTGTTCGGTTCTGTTTCTACTCTAATGATCCTTCGTGGAATATTCTTTTAAGGCTTTGTTGACCTATAATCTTCCAAAATCTCTTCGGATGCTGATGAAACTCTAGTTAGTAGATAGTGGCAAGCAGTCTCATTTTATATAAGAACGCTCTAATCCAATTCCCCTACGGCAGCAATTTCTGCTTAACTGTGCTCTAACGGAAGCTAATTTCGTTAGGCCCTACGTAACTAGGTTAAAGGAACCCTACCATGAACTTTAGTTAAGACTAACGCCTCGATTACAGGTCACTGAAGCGTGCTTTTATATAAAAGTTATCGTAGCGTTTAATACCTAAGGCAATGAATCCATGCTCGGGCTTCAGTGTAGATTGACTCTTGAGCTGGACTGCAACTCGGGTGAAATGGTAGTGGGAGAATAAAAAAGGGGAGTTCTTCATATTAGTAATTAAACTTGCTATTCTTCTAGTTGCGGCGTGTTAGAAAGTGACAGATAAAAGTTAGCTTAGTAACTTACAGACGGCAGAGTAGAGAAGGAATTTTACAAAATATATATTTTAGGGTTTAATTGGAGTATCTATTCAAATTAAGGGAAAGGAGAGTTCAAGTACTCGTAAAATACGCATAAAACGTATGATTTCTAAACAAACCCTCATAATACGTGTTATATATTCATCGATATAGAGGTAAGAACATTTAAGAACTCCTTCAAGAATATAATAAATGCATTGTTTTATGCAGTTTGAAAACATTTTATTTTAGATTAAATTTGGGTTGATTTATTATAATTATTTACAACGAAACCTATTAAAACTATATTATGTGTAATTTAAAACTTTTTAGAATAGTTTTCAACACTAACATGCATTTAAGGAAATCACAAAATTGTTGGGGAGTATAATAAAATAGGATCTAACAGTAACATATTTTATTAAAGTCGTAACAGTAACATATTTTATTAACAGTAACATATTTTATTAAAGTAATTACATTTATTAAAGTCGTCTAGTATGTTTCTATAAATTAAATTTTATTTGAGACATAACGAAACAATTCTCCTATTTTATCTTAATATCTTAGATTTGTAACATTGTAAGGGTAATATTACATAAGATAAGTCATAATTTTCTTTCACATTTGTTGTTTTGAAGAACAATTGCTAAGCAACAGCGTGATGTGCGGAATTAAGTAATGCTCTGAAATGAATTTATATACGTCTACACATCAGATTTTTGAGTGCGCTAAATTTAATTTCATTAATAATCTAATATCAGTAATATGTAATTTTATTTCTTCTAGTTTCAATTAAATAATTTAAATATTAATAAATTTTAGAAGAATGATTTGACAACAAATATATATTATGATATCGCAGGTTACTAGCTTATCATACCTAATTATGAGAAAATAAATTAGCTGAAACACACTTTGTGCATTAGTTTTGTTAAAAAGCTGCAAATCACGATTTCACTAAAATATAAATCATCATTTCGTATTCATACACAAGGAAATAAACAAAATTTCCCAGGTGAAGCTATTTAGAATGTATAACATTGATTTGAGCCTTATTCATTCTATCATTTCATTAATCCTATAATAATAATTATTTTAACTCTAATCCTTATGAAAATGAATAAATAAATATCTTTTGTCTCGGTGAACATTTTCATTATTATGGGCGATTGCAATCATGAATTGAAAGCAATTATCGGTATTTTTTGATGCCTTGGAAATTAAAATTTTCTCATTTTTATATGACAATGTGTATTTTAAGAATCATCTAGTCTCTGCATTCACGAGAGCATTAGTTTTCCCCAGAATGTTTAATTCTTTTACAAATTATCAGAAATGCTCTAGATAACTTGTAAAGAATTAATTAAAAGAGCTAATACGTGTGATAAATCGATTGGTATCTGACACATTATTAGATATATAGAACATCAAACACTTTATAAAAATTTTATATCTTACCTTCTATACATTCAAAGTGTCGATATAATTTATAGAACAAGAGAGCAAACTCGAATTTCATTTCCTTCCAATAAAAAAATCACTTTAGAACTGAAAAGGGAAGACAATACCAACTCCATTAGAATAAAATCTTTAAGCTATTAATACAATGATTACCTCCAGTGCAATTGAATTTTGGTCCATATTATTGCCAATCTTCGGTAGTTTCAATATATATTTCGAAACCTACAATTCTAGTTATGAAAATGTGTCTTTCAAAGTTAACAAAATCAATCACTATTTCTATATCATTTATGTTACAAAAATACCTCTGTCTTGTAGAATTTCAACATTATGCTAAAACTTACTTCTCTGGGTGTCTGAAGTTTTGGAAAATTTCTTAATCAAAAGCTAAATCATTGAAAGAATTTCAAATGTAAGAAATCAACACACATTACAGAGCAAAAACATCTAATTTGATTATATCTCAATAGCTTTGACTTCAGACAAAATAAGATTGAGAAAAAAATTCAATCCTTATTCATGAACTGATATTTCTTAATTTCCCCTAAAATGATAAACATTTTCAGTTTACATTGATTTTACGAAAGTTTCGTCTCTATTTTGTTAGTTTATTACATGAATATATATATATATATATATATATATGCACTGAAGAGCCAAACAACTGGTACAGGCGTGCGCAGTCAAATAACGGATGCAACCAATCAGATATGCAACCAATCAGCGCAACGCGATGCGGTAGGCAGCGCCTACATAAGACAGGTGTCTGGCGAAGCTGTTAGATTGGTTCCGGCTGCTACAATGGCAGGTTATCACGATTTATATGACTTTGAACGCGGTGTTATAGTCGTCATACGAGAGATGGGGCATTTGAATTTTCGCGCATGACCATTTCACGAGTGTACCGTGAATATCATGTATTCGGTAAAACATCAAATCTCCAACAGAGGTGCTCACGGAAAAAGACCTTGAAAAAACTAGACAGTCGACGACTGAAGAGAATCCTTAAACGAGATAGACGTGCAACACTTCCTCAAACTGCTGAGGATTTCAATGTTGGGGTATCAACAAGTGTCAGCGTTCGAACTGTTCAACGGACCGTCATTCATATGGGCTTTCGGAGATTCAAGCCAATCCGTGTGCCGTTGTTGACTGCACGATACAAAGCTTTACGTCTTGCCTGGGCCCGCCAACACCTCCATTGGACTGTTGATGACTGGAAACACGTTGCTCAGTTTGACGAGTCTCGGCTCCAATTGTATCGGGAGGATGGATGTGTACGGGTATGGGGAAACCTTACAAATCCATGGACCGTACATGTCTGTTCAAGCTGGTTCAAGCCAGGGACTGTTCAAGCTGGTGAAGCCTCTGTAATGGTATGAGACCTGTGCAATTAGCATGTATGGGACCCCTACTACGTCTAGAGACGACTCTGATAGGTGACGGGTACATAAGCATCCTGTCCGATCATCTGCACTCATTCATGTGCATTGTGCATTCCGACGGACTGGGACAATTCTAGCAGGACAATGCGACACCCTCACTCCCCCCACTCCAAGAGTTGCTACAGAGTGACTCCAGGATCACTCTTTTGACTTTAGACACTTCCATTTTCCACCTAAATACCGAAACATTAACATTGTTGAACATATCTGGGATGCCTTGCAACGTGCTGTCAGAAGAGATATCCACCCACTCGCACTCCTATGGATTTGGGGATTGCCCTGTAGGATTCATGGTGGGAATTGCCTCCAGGATACTTTCAGACATCATCTAGTCCATACCACGTTATGTTCCCGCACTTCTGCTATATATATATATATATATATATATATATATATATATATATATATATATATATATATATATATATATATATATATATATATATATATATATATATATATATATACAGTGGAATATCGATCTATCGTTTTTCAAGGGACCGACTAAACTGGACGGTAAATGCGGGAAAACGATAGATGCGGAAACATAACAAAGCAATATGGTCGTTGGGACTGGATAAAATGAACGACACATACGGAAAAACGATGGATCCGAAACCGATGGATCGAGATTCCACTATATATATATATATATATATATATATATATATATATATATATATACACTGAAGAGTAAAAAAAACTGGTACACCTGCCTAATATAGTAAAGGGTCCCCACGAGCACGCAGAAGTGCGGGAACATAACGTGGTATGGACTAGATGAATGTCTGAAGGTATCCTGGAGGCAATTCCCACCAAAATAATGTAAACACTAAGAAACATCATGAAAACTTTTATTCATACGGCGCACGATCACCTTTCTCATGTAATACCACCTGATTCTCCTTGGAATTGGATTATACAAGTCATGAATAGTGGTTAAAAATATATTGTACTTTTCTTCAGGGAAAAATCATGAAAGTTCCTGTAGAGATGCTGTGGTGGATATCGATACTTGGCTGCTTCCGCTTATACGGATCACAGTGGTTTCATGATATATAGTCAGAGGGATTGTACAGGGCAAGATAAGCTATTTAACGTCTTTTTTATGCTCTTGAAACCAATAGTTGATAGATTTAACTGTATGTATAGGGGAATTATCATCCTGGAGAACGCCATCTCCTGCAAGAAACAATTTTTGCACCATAGGATGAACTAGTGAGCTAAAATTTCGACATAGTCCTTCCCATTCAATCTCCTTTTAGGGTTACAGTAGGGCCTGAAGAAAATCATGAGATGCAATCCCATACTATGATAGATCTACCTCCATGATTGACAATTGAGATGAGACAGCCAGAATCTTACGCTTGTGTAGGGGTTCTCCAGACATACGCACGTCCTGTTGCGAGAACAATGTGAACACTGATTCGTCGGACTAAATGCCATTTCCGACATATTACTCGCACAGGATTTGAGCTCGTGTCACCATTGTGGACGATATTTTGCATTGGCATCTATTACAAGTGGCTTGGAAACAGGTACTCTTCCGTAAATGCTTTGTTTGTGAAGTTCCCTTCTACCTATAATGGTTGATATTGGAACATGCAGATGCAGATTAAGCTCTTCTGTTATTTTGGTTGCAGTTGTTGTCTTTCTTCGTGCCAAAATCCGATTCAATACCTCATCCGTCCCTTTCACTCAGCTCTCCCTTTCGTCCACTATTCTGTT
The DNA here is from genome assembly GCA_907164885.2 of Dolomedes plantarius. Classification (NCBI taxonomy): domain Eukaryota; kingdom Metazoa; phylum Arthropoda; class Arachnida; order Araneae; family Dolomedidae; genus Dolomedes; species Dolomedes plantarius. The sequence continues at coordinate 112,923,259 of OU015501.1, read as the reverse complement.
GGCAAGAAAAGTTTTTCCGTGCACTCTGTATGCTGTCATGACTTTCGATACCATTGCTCAAAAACATCCATTAGACGGGGGTTTTAGTAACAGATACTCCAATTTAAACACGCTCCAACAATTTGCCCTTTTTGCAAGGTCTGCAAAGTTTGACATTTTGCGCTGTACCCCCCAAAAGCACTATGCCCTTAGCTTCATTACTGCTACCTGACAGTAGAATAATACATACACTATATTATAATAAAAAAATACCGGTGGCCAGACGTGTTTTTTAAGGACTACGAAGCACATTCATAAGCACTATTAATAATGATAGGTGTTTCCATTATTTTGATAACCACCTGTATATATATATATATATATATATATATATATATATATATATATATATATATATATATATATATATATATATATATATATATGTATATATATATATATATATATGTATATATATATATATATATATATATATATATGTATATATATATATATATATATATATATGTGTATTATAATACTTATATATATATTAAAAACTATACACTAAACAAAGCTTATAGCAACGGGAGAAAAAATATTTGATGTTTTACTAAATCGATAAAATATATGTCCTGATATATAAACATAAAGAGACATCAAAGATGATTCTACATTTTTAAAACCTTAAAAAGAAGAGGTTTCCCTCCTTTTTCACTCTAATTGGATTATGATAGACTACAGCGTATTGTAAAAGCCTAAATTTTTTGTATGGATCGAATGGAACATCAATACAAAATGAAAAAAAAAATAGACACGATACAGCGGCTTATTTTTTGTCTTGTTATGGAATCTACAAAAAAGGAAAAATTATCTGTTACTTAAAATGGGAACATTCAAGAAAGTTCTTATCATTAGAATAAAATATCCTGATCGTACAATTTGATGAGAAAAAGAGAATGTCTTTTATTGAGAAAATTTACTATAAAATAGAATTTAATTCAACAATGTAAGTCAAATGAATGAAAAATTTTTAAAGTCAAAATATAAGAACCCTAATACGAAAACAACTTTGAATACAAATAAACTGATAACTATGTATAAAAGCTACAGATATTTTTTTTCTGCAGTATATATATATATATATATATATATATATATATATATATATATATATATATATATATATATGCTATTTCTCAGTCTTCTAACATATTTTCATAGTTTGTATTATTTATTTTGGTTTAAAATATTGGAATACAGTATTATTTAAGTTCGGAGACCTCTAAACTAGAAATATTGAGTAGTTGTAGATTCACAATAAGAAACTCCATCTTAAAAAAAAAGTAAATAAATAAAAAGAGAGAGAGACTAGAATATAAAAATAAAGAAAGGTGAAAGGGAATATAAAAATGCGAAAGTATTTTACTTAAATAGTTTGGTGTCGGGTTAGAAATAAATTCCATAAAAATTAATTATAAGGAGAAAACGGGAAGAATATGAGTTTTAAGTGATTTATCCTGCTTTGGTTCTACGAATAATTAAAATTTTCTTTTGATAAACTTTTCAAATTCATATCAAAATAATTACTTAGATCAAAACCGTGTTCCATGATCTTTATATTTTAGATCTCGTTATTTTTACATTAACTAAATTTTTTCTTTTATCCAAAACTGAACAATTTTTCATTTTGACTTTCTAAAAATGTTTTCCCTAATACACATTTTACATATACCGCTTCCAAAATCTTTTGGGTATTTCAACTTTTGCACCAATAGGGATTTTTGAAAAATCGCCCAAGTAAATGACATTTTTTTATTTCCTGTACAGTATTCGAAGCTAATATTCTTTCTTGCATACTTTGAAATAATATATAATACTCATGTTAGATTTGATTATCTGTAAATTAATATATGTATGCACATGTTATAAAATAGTTTTTCTGCTCTATACTTTCTCAAACGTATCCGTTTGTACAATTTAATATCAGTCACGCTTCTGTATTAACTTCTCAATTATTTTCCTCCCAATTCCTCTCCCTGCAACGTTTACTCTACGTTTATCGCTGTGAAATCTACAATGTGTGGTAAACGTGAGTTTTAGATTTCCCCCTATAACGTTCCCTTGAAAATACACATCTTCTCAATTCAACCAAACCCTCAATAGACAACAGATTTCTGAAAGTACACGAAATAAAACGCTTACACAGACGTACTTTCTAACCCCCTCCCCAGCACGTGTTAAATCTATGGGGACTACTCTCTGTGAACAGGGGTCTTAACTGTGTATGGAGTGTCGGGCAATAGCTTTTAACATATAGCTAATATGAAACGTCTCTTTCTTTTTTTTTATTAGAAAGCTCACCTGGGTCACTAAATGACTGTTAAATGTTCATATGTCCTGATGCTTTACAAAATAAATTTAATTAAATTATGCCTCTGAGATTTTTCATAAAATGCGTACATTTATTTTTTATTACAATTATATTATAAATGAAGACAAACCGAGAAGCCCAAGAAGTGCTGACAATAAAAATTTTAACATTAGGGTTTTTAATTGTTTAATCGTTATATATAAATTATGACATTTAATATCGATTCGGAAAGCTAGCACTTGATGAAACGGTGGTAATTAACTTTTTTCATTCGTCATCTACTACCATTATTTACTGTTTTTTTTTGCTTAATTTGTTTTATAATTACATGAATGGACTAGATCTGAATGATACTCTCAACTTCGAAAGTCTTTATAGTTTAGTTTTTAATTAACTCATTTCTATTTAGAAAGGATGTTTGAGAATGTGTTTTTACTTTAATATGAAATATATATTTATTAACTAATTTACTAATTCCGTTATATACATAAATCAGTATTTCAAAATATATTTTTCTTTGGAAAGAGTTGTTTGCGGCATAGTTTGTTCGCAACGTACTATAAAGTTTTTAAATAATTAATTGCTCTCGTTGAAGAAGTTACTTATTTGAGGGTAAATGAAGTTATTAAGAGGACTGTGACCCGAGTCTCGAAACACTAGTTGTTAGAATAGCAGAGTGTCTTAGAAAACATTCCCCGCTTCCGTAAAATTATCGAAATTTAAGTTTTTACCTTTAGTGACGAAAACTTAACAGAAGGGGGAAAAGCTGTTTAATATCTAAACAAAACTAAGTTTGGAAAGAAAATATCTCGCACATGCAGCTTAATTATTCATAGAATTCATCTCTAGCACTAATGATAAGATCAATATTTCTCATTAGTTTCAGCTGCGAAACTTTCTTGCAGCAGAGAACAAGAACAGTGATTGTTTCAAACAAACCTGCTATTAAGCTTTGCAAGTGAGGGGCAATTGCTTGAAAACTTTTCTGAATAATGACTGTTACATGTTTAAGTCACATGCTAGTAACCTGGCGTAGCAGAAAGTCGCGATCAATAACCATTCACACGGAAGGCTGCGTGAAATGCCACTCTCTAATGCAACCTCCGCTTCCCTTCCGAGTCATCTTAAGATCCATCCTTTTACACCTTCCCGACTTGTACGAAATGAATTTTTGATGGCCTCACACCAATTGGAATTGCATATTAATGTCGATCACGGTATTGGATGACATTTAAAAAAAGGGACCTTCTGTCAACCCACGTGTTAAAACGGAATTCACTGCACTTGTACTTGTTTTAATTATTGTGGCACTTTACAGACTATGTAACCCACACTGCTTACGAGGCACATAGCTTTTAAGGGGGTCCAGGACACAAAATTGTTTGAATTTTCGAAAAAAAATTTATTGCATTAAAATTTTTTGTGTTGTTTGGCGCTTAAAATGACGTTTAAATTATGTTTCTATCTTAATTAGAACAGGAGAAATTATTATTATTTTTTTTGCAACATTCTATTAGTAGCCAATCGTTGTTTAAACCTGTAAGTATGTTTTTCTGCATGATGGGTGTTTTCCCCATTTCTCGTCTTTAAATTGCTATAAGTCAAGAACCGTTAAAGATAAATGGTTGAAACTTGCAACATGTCTTTTTCAACTATTTTAATTTAATTTTGATTCAGCAAATTTGAAAAAACTATTTACTTTTGAAAATATGATTTTTTAAAAATAAGTTACATAATTTTTTTTGTAATTTTTAATCTAAATATTTTTAATTTTTTTAAAAATTAATATTTTAAAAAATGAGGAATTAAATTAAAACTTAAATATTTCTGTTTAATTACATGAAAAAGAATATTAACTCGACGAATAATATTTCGAATTATAACGATTTTAAATTACCCCACTTTTTTTAAAATTTTTAAATTAAAAACTTTTTAAAAACATTTTGAGAAGTTTTATGAAAAGATTTTGTTTACAAATTATATAGTTAACCATCACAAAAAAATTCTAAATTTTAACTCAATAAATAAATTTTTTTTAAATGTGTCCCGCGCCTCCTTAAAAGACTAAACATGACCAATAAACTTTTCTGGGACTAACTAAGAGGTTTTATAACACTAATATTGATAGCATAACATGCTATCAACATTAAAATTATAATTAAATATAAAAAAACTGTATTACAAGAATAAAAAATCGTTACTATAAATCTAATTACGATGGTAAGTTTAAAATCTCTTCTCACACAAAAAACAAACAAAAAAACACTGGATTCTGATTAAACTGGCACTCCTGCATGTAGGAGTTGCTTAATTATGTAGAAAAACTCTCTAATTCCATGAGAAATGTAATGTTAAAATATGTGTTTATCTGCAAATCTGTGGTTATCTGCAATAGCAATTTATGAAAAATCACTTGTAATGGATAAGGACAGTTTGAAATGCATTGCCACATATAGATTGCATGTTGATTTTAAAATATAACTAACTGATATTTCATTTCCCTATTCATCAAATATATTTTAAATTGATTTAAGAGTAAATGGAACTCAGATGCAAAGGAAAATGGCTATGTAAAATGTGTAGCCTAGAATTCAATTAATCTTCTATTATTTTTAAAAGAGAAATAAAGAAACGTATTCAAATAAATCTTATTTGAATACGTTTCTTTATTTCTCTTTTAAGAAGAAAATTTCTTAAGCAATTAAAATATATTACAAAAGAAAGACAGGAATTCAGGAATAGAAATCGTTTTAAATCCCGTGCATGTGTGTAAATGATACTCATTATTTTAAGGAACAATTATTTATTTAATTACGTAATTAAGATAAAAACATCCATTTTTTTTTAAATTTTTAATTTTTGACAAATTTAGCTTAAATAACGTATCACTCAGATTCAGATTTAGCTTTGAATTCCTTCCACTCCATTCCAAATATAAACTAATAGAAATTTAATCATTCATTCCAAAATATTATAATCGCAAAAAATATGTGAAGTATTTAGATTTTTAAATTCTGAATACTTTTCAAATTTTTTTTGGATTTTATTTCATATAAATATAATTATGAAAGAGGAAATGACATAAATGATATAGTTCTGTTATACAATATGCAGTTAAAGGACATGTTTGTCAAAGTTAAACACTGCAACTAAATATAGAAAATTTCATTTGTGAGCACAATTAGATTCAACTGTAAAATCCTTCTAGTGATTTCCCATTCAAAAATAACCTTTTTTTAATTCCAAAAATTTTCTCAGAAAAAAATCTTATTAACTAAATTGAAAATTTTCGGAGACTCCACTCCCATGCATTTTCCATGTCTTCAATGATATCATCTATTTATCACTATTGACTTACTTGATGGAGAAATGCAGTGTTTCTGCGTAAAAAGCGTAGGGAAATAAAAAAAACAAGAAGAAAGTCAGTAGATTCTATTCACTTGAGAGACACTAAATAATAAAGACTTCCTTTTTTCTAAAAAGCAGACATTTTACAAGCCTTTCACTTGATTTAAAAATGCAATTTTTCAAAAGAGAATTGGTAATTTACATACATGTCTCTTTGGAAAATGCTTTAAATAATAAAAAAGATTTATCAAAATATATTTTTTCTATAAGCAGTTCAACAGATTTAAAATTTTCAATGTATTGTAAAGGAATGCGTTTCGAAAGAAAGTGGATAACGACTGACATTGATAAATCCAATAATTTACATGCATCTGACTTTTTATACAATTTTTTTATTACAACTTTCCTACCCTCTAAATCATATGATCATACCCCCCCCCCCCTTTTTAAATTTATCATAGTAATTTGACGAATATTTAATTGAACTATGGAAACATGTATGAAAAATAGACGATCCTTTACACAGTAGAATAAGTTTCATACATTTTAATCATCCCTGACGCTCAAAATATTTCATGTTATACATTTTCTATTTTAAAACACGGGAGATAGCCATAGAGCTAGAGCGCTGTTGTTCGGTCCAGAGTCTGTGCATTCGAATCCTACAGTTTGTGTGGATGTTTATAGCCGTTCGGAATAGGCTTTAAACTGTAAGTCCCGGGGAAATTAGTCCTTGTGCAGCAAAAGTTGACAGTGCTCTAAACCAACCAAGTAACCTTTTATAGAGGAAATCCTTTCATAATATTCCAATCCTTATTTTATATCTATGTTACTGATTCAAGTACTTCCTGGCTGCTAACAAAAAATTCACCCAATAATTTTAACAATATCCTAACAGAATATAAGCTTTGTGAAAAAAATTCTGGTTTAGTTCACTTTCGGTTTTTGTAATGTCTATGCGAAAAAAGTATTATAGAAGAGAAAAAACATTACAGAACATTAAAAGAAAACAAAATATTTAGGAGCTATGAAGTTTCTTTAGGTAATATTTAGAATTCACTTGCAAAAAATATGATTTTCTCTCGATGTCATTTGGCAAGTTCAAACCCCACTGTTGGCATGGATGATTAGATTTAAACAGTAAGTGTTTGTCTCATCAAAGTTGATTAAAAAAATTAACTTATTGCAATCATTGGGGGGGGGGGGGGTTTGCTACGATCATACAAGTTCTAAAGCGATCACACATGAATTGGATCTTTATAAAATGTACTACTCTTTATTATAAAAATATAATGAATTCATTTAAGGCATCAGTACACAATCACTACACCCGTGAATATTAACAATATAAATTTTGAGCTTTGTCAGAATAACTTCAGTAATATAGTCTACAGAAAATTCCATACATATATCTTATAAGCTTTGGTAATTTACAATGCACTTCTTTTTACATTATACCCTTCAACCTGTATTTCTTATAAAGACACCAATTCTCGGTCATACAGGGGATGAAAACCTGCAGAAAGGCATTATTTTTAAGTTACCTCTTTAGGTCAGCGATTGAGAAATATATGAGCAAGAGAAGTCATGTATTGTGCTTACCTTGGTCTATTAATCCTCCTTTAAAGGCATCCTATTACCATTTTACAAAATGTACTGATCTAGACAAGCATTGTTTTCAATTAGATTCTTTATCTCGGATAATCCCCGTGTCAACTTAAAAAAAAAAAAAGAAAAAGATCAGTGATCAGGTTTCGCCCTTAATCTCTATATCACATACCTCCCCAAAATCCAGTAAAGCAGTAGAAACATTGCATTTTGTAGAATGAGCTTTGAGAAGAATTATTATGAGCGGGGAAACTCGCATGTTGAATTCAGTTATTGGATAGAATATCTGTGTAAGGTATACATTGATTAGCATCTAGTTCTAAATTTTGATAAATATGTGACACTTCTCTCTTCATAACGTAGTAATCTACCTGATCATAATAATCACAACATCGGGCATGTTGATGCAACTAGCCCGATTACTACCTTTAGCATTTGTGAGATTTTCTATTTTAAAATAACTAATACTCCTATCAACACATATTACGCATAAATTATTAATTTTTCTATTCGTCTGAAATCTAAACAGCAAATTATTTTAATCAATTTAAATACCTATTTTTTCAACTCGAATGCGTACTTCTATTAAATTGAATTTTAATTCAATTTTAAGCACTTGGCGCTTTCAATATATTTCGTACACAATCACGCAAGCTTGTTGTCGAATCTTTTTAATTATATTGATGGCTATATACAATTTTCTCGTGAATTGTTCGAATCATTAGTTTATTATACATTAAAAGCTTAAATTCACTCGATCACTTAAATGATTCTTGGGATGGAAGTCATTAATGTGAAATGAGATTAATGTAAAATATCTTTCTATCTGAAAACAGCTCGTCTTTCTTATATTAATGATCCACAGATAAGTGTCCTATGTGCACTCCAATTGTATTGTACTGAGCTAAAGCGCAACTTTAAATTTCATCTTTCAAAACAAGCTATAATTTTAAGCGTAAATTAGATATTGTATCTTTGTTGTGTGCAGGATTTAAAATCCATTAGAAGAAGGATCTGATATTTCCTAAGTGCTTTCAGCATAGACTCTTTGATCCCCTTATCCATTGTTTGAAATTCACACAAGTTTCCTAAGTGAGTTTTTCAGAAGCTTTTATAGACGAGAGCAAACTGTTCATTTTATTAGTTTTGCTGTTATTAATTAAAATAGCTCCACACAATTTATTCGTAAATTAATAAAGTTCTCTCGGGCAGATGAAAGTGGGTTTTTGAGTAAGAGGAAAATAATGCAAGGGATGGGAACAAACATAAAGCAATTTGCTTTATCTAGTCTTTCAACATATTCATAACTACTGGATAAAAAGAAAACACAAAAATCTATTTTATGGAAAATAAACTTAATTTATATTAAATTTTTTGCTGGTTTTTCATTTTATGAAGCACATTCCATTGGATGTATACATAAATATCCCCCGTGTATAACTTAATTAAGAAATTAAAACAATATTTACAACAAAAATCAGTCTAATATATTACAGAAGATATAGTAGACTGATTCTGAGTCACAACGTCGACCGGTATATCTAAATACGATTTTTCTCTTAGATAATTCTCATAAATTGCACCACATATTGATGAAATCTTTAAATGAATTGGAAACAAATTTTTTTTTCAAGTCACACATATTTACAAATGCATATATAGTATATTTCATCACATATTGATGAAATCTTTAAATGAGTTGGAAGCAATTTGTTTTTTCAAGTGACACATATTTAGAGATGCACATATACAGGGTGTCCATAATTGAAGTCCCACTTTCAAAAGGCTGCAAAAAAAAGAACCACTGGTCAGAATGACTTCAAATTTGAACTGAATATATTGGAAGAAGGGGGAATAATTAGAATAATTTGGCATAATTAAAAAAAGTTCTTTTTTTATTATGCCAAATCGTTTCCCCCTTCTTCCAGTATATTCAGTTCAAATTTGAAGTCATCCTGACCAGTGGTTCTTTTTTGCAGCCTTATGAAAGTGAGACTTTAATTATAGACACCCTGTATATTGCAACACATATTGATGAAATTTTTAAACGAGTTGGAGACAAATTTTTTTAGTTACACTTATTTACAAATACTATAATGTTCCCTTTTCACTCTCTGGGGTAAATTAAACTAACTTAAATAGTAAAATGTATATTAATGACATTTTTAATATAATAACCTTTCTCCAGAAAAACATAAAATATAATTATTACTACTTACAACAAATATTAAAACCTAATAAAGCCCACTAATTAATAATTTATAAGAACTTAATAAAATGATTATTTTCAGTTAAATATTACCACTTTCTTGCAAAAATATTACATTTTTCAATTGTCCTAAGTTTGTTTTTCCTCCTAAATAGATCTTTGAAACCATTGTATATGCCATGAAAGACAATATTTTACCATCAAAGTTAATTCAACCATTTATTCTATAACCTAAAATAAACTATAGAACATGGGCAGTTCCCTCTTACTCGCTTTATAATTACTAAAACCTATGTCATTCAATCGCTTTATAATTCAGAAGTCAAAAAATATTTTTTAAAGTGACTAATATCTAATTATTTAGTTAATCAAAGTGCTTTCTAACAAATTTAAGTATTTAGAAAATTCATATTTACGACGTTTGTGCGGTAAGTTCCAAATCCTTGAATTATGATTCTTCAATCTCATAATTAATCATTCTTATACTTCGAAGCTACTTTTTAGTGTTGTTATAATATGCGAGTAACACTGTTCCGTTCCTCATATTGTTATGAAACAATAATGTGATACAGCGGAGGAACATAGCGGTGAAGGAATCTAAACAAAATATGACATTTGAAATCTCAAAGAGATAAAATGGAAATTTGTTTTAAAAGTACAATATAATTTTAAAACTTATTAATCTAAAGTGAAAATATATATATTTCAACTAACAAAACTTACATGAGGTAAAAAATATTTTTTGGTTTAGGTGAAATAAAGAACTCAAAAGAATAAGTGGCCAATTTTTTCCCTTTCTAAAATGAAGTATAAAAATTTATTTCTAGACATACCTCTTTCTAGAATAACCATTGAATTACGTGGTTTCACAGTGTTTGATAAATAAAACCTCTCCGATCGCAAGAATATTTGACAAATTTTCTTTCTATCTGATGTCTTCTGCTAAAAGTTTCCTTGACCACAATCTGGTCTAGAATTTTCAGTACTGCTATGAGAAACAAATACCAGAATTTCAATTTTAAGGTATCATTTTCTGTTTCAAGATCATATATAGTGTACTAAGTCCACTAAGTATTTATAATTTGTGATATATCATTATGAAAACTAAGTTTACTTCTTTTATATTTATTTCGCAGCATTAAATCGTTTATTAATAGCCTGCGTATAAGGAGAAGATTGTGTACTTCGAATGCAACAAGTGTTGTATTTCTTCCGATTTTGAATGGAAAATGTCTAGCCCAAAACACTAACGAGTCAATCACGGTTACAGTAAATGTGTTTTTTTTTTAAAGTTTTTGGGATGAGCTTAATATTGCTTCATTTATTGTTGTTACTTACTGCAATTTTGGAACTTAATCCATTACACTTGCAGCAGTGACTGCTGTTCATTTATTTAAAGGGGAACCGTATAGGTGGCCAGCATTACCCCCTATAAGTTGGTCCCATAATTTAGAACCGAGTCAAGTGCCGAGACCGGAACACTTGACCCCGCATCTTCAGAGGTAAATTTGAGAACTTGGAGGAATTTGCAGCCACGACGGATTTAACGTGCACCAGCAGCCATTAGTGTACACGGTGTACACTAGCAACCAACCAGAGACGTTCAGATCACTGGCCCGCTGCCCTTACCAACTGGGCCATCTCTTCCTTTATTGTATAAAAAACCTTAATATTTACCTTGTAGGATGAAATAGTTAGTTATTCGATTACATAAAAGCATTGTGCATAATTTTGAGTATTTTTAAATAGTAAATATCTTGCATTATTATAAAATCTAGAAATTCCTATAAATTTTGAAAAGAGGAAATTTTATCTAAAATCCATAAATGTAATGGATATATATACTAACAGCTGTGATAATAAAAATTCAACCTTCTTACAAACAATCATTTGCTTTAAACAATATCTTTATACCTTTGATTATAAAATGTACCTACCGAAGTAAATTCTACGTCAAACCTTTGAAGATTTGTTATTCCGAATTTAATTTCTGCAAAAGCACGCCCTTGAATTGAAGTGATTTTGGGTATCTGTTTCACGAGAATGTTTCACAGCACGTATCCCATCGTCCTTCACGGTATTCAGCTTGTCTCAAATATATTATGTGTTTCCACGCAGGAATTCTGTTAGGCGTGCAATTTATTACCTAGCTGCATGTGCCTCGAAATAAAATCATTTACACACAGAAATAATACCATAAAACGTAACAAAAGTTTTACTGAAAGAACCGCTTCGTATTTTATATTATTTCCTCTAATGTTATTAAGAGTATTATATTCATAACGAGAAAATTACTGAAATGTATTCCCATGTAAGATTACTTATTTCGGATATAATCCTTAACTTAATGGCAATGTTTGTATACTTCTGAGAAGGAGACGTTACCATTCGAAATACTTACTTCGTACTTACTATCTCATTTAGATTCAGATAAATGCGCTATATATTTCAATTATTGATTAACCAGCTGACTAAATATAATTTTGCGTGATACTTAGTAAACTATTCAATACCATGTGCCGTATGTGGCTTTTTAGTCAGGAAAAATGTGAAAGATTCATACTTTTTTATCACTTAATTCAATAGATCAAAATTAATCACTTGTTTTTTATGCTACAAAGATAATCGATGCCAAAAATCTGAAGAAGTAACCGGAATCCATGTATTCATTTCTTATTCGGCGTAAGTCATCAAAAGAGCAATGACTATTTATATGCGGCTTTCATTTTAAAGAGGAAGTGATTTGTTGTAATGGAAAATGTTAGAAAAGCTCGTTATATTCTACGTCAAGGTTTGCGCTTTCGAAATGAGTTGACAAAACTAAAGAACTTCCGCCTTCCAAACTGAACTTAAATCTTATTCTCAGCATTAATCTTTTGTGATTTATGCTATTTAGCCTAAGAGAAAAGGAAAAAAAATATAACTATTCTTTCGTCGCAATAATCATGTAAAATTTGCTACAGTTCACTTTCAACCATAGATTATTCAGTAGAAATCAATGTGAAGTGTTTGGTACATTGAATTGAATTTTCATTTTCCTCAATAATGAAATATCCTTCAGAGCGTTATAATTTTCTTGTTTCAATAGTTATGATCTGGTCAAACCATGGCCGAAATCATAAAAGGTAGAGGATTGGAGTCTCATTGTTGGTATTTTTGTCTGTAGTCGATCTGCTTTAAACTGTGGGTTCATATGTGTTTTGGGAAAAAGATCACCATAGTGGAAATAATCTATCTTAATACTTGCTTAAATTAAACAAACACATACAGGCTGCTATTCAATAGGAGGCTTGTCATCGTGTATGTAGAATTTAATTGAGTAGATTAAGTGTAGGTTGAGTGTGATTGAGTGGAATATGCGTATAAGAAAACGCCTGCCGAAAAGTCATGTAAAATGTTAAAAGAGGCAACTGATTACATGCAGCATATGCCTCATTTTATTCTGCACGCAGCAATGTAACATATTTACCAAATATTTCTAAGAATCAGATTAAAATCGGTGTTATTCAAAGGAAGTATACGTATGTTGGTGAACAGAGCAAGACATTTCATCTTGGGAATGTTTAAATACTTTAGTGTGCATCATCCCGTTACTTCGAGACGCTGGACAAAGCTCCAAGTGCAATAAATAGATGACCCATTTTGAATTCCACAAGTACAACAATCCCATTCGATAACACTTATACATCGACACATGGCAAATTTCTACTTATTTCATATCAGTTGTATTGTTCAGTTTATTTCTGTGTTTCTTCTAAACGTTTAGTTGGTAGTCTAGCGACATGCTGTGTTTTTCTAAGAGATCATGTCTTATAGCAACAATCCTTAGTTAAATTCTCGTTCTATCAGAAAAGAGATATGTATCTTTAAATTTAAATTTTTAAGCTTTCAGCTATGTTTGGTATCGGTCCCATTGTATGGTTAGGTTTAGTATATATATATATATATATATATATATATATATATATATATATATATATATATATATATTTATATATATATATATATATATATATATATATATATATATATATATATATATATATATTTATATATATATATATATATATATATATATATATATATATATATATATATTTATTTATTTATATATATGCACATTTCTCCAATAAAGGTACGTATTTTTAGTACCGTGTTTTCACATGTCCCGTCACAGGGGAACAAAAGGCTCGCAGTTTAAAAAAATACTTTTTGTTTTATATTAACATTTCATTCGCAAGTTTCTTATAATATCGGTCAAGTTAAGCCAAAATAATACTAAAAAAGGGTGAGGATACGCCGTATCCCCGTGTACCCCCAGAAAAAAAGCCCTGTATATATATATATATATATATATATATATATATATATATATATATATATATATATATATATATATATATATATATATATATATATATATATATATATATATATATATATATATATATATATATATAGGAACCGAACTCCGAAATCGGCCAATTTTCGTTTTCACTTGAGAAAGAAGGGTAAAAACAAGGGAGTCGTTGTTAAACCAATACTTACTAACGCATTCCAAAAACGAGGACAGGTTGACCTCATTGACATGCAATCAGAGTCTGATCGCGATTATAAATTCCTTTTGAACTTTCAAGATCATCTTACCAAATTCCTTTTTTTACGCCACTGAAAACGAAAACAGCTGAAGAAGTTTCTTATAATTTAATGGACATTTTTTGTATCATGCTCCCTCTATTTTTCAGTCCGATAATGGACGTGAGTTCTCGAATAAAATCATAAAAGAGCTTGCATATATGTTTGAAGCAAAAATTGTTCATAGAAAACCCAGACACTCTCAAAGCCAAGGCTCTGTAAAACGTGCAAACCAAGATGTTCGTGATATGTTGGTGACGTGGAGCCAGATAATCAGATAAGTTAGTGGGCAGAAGGCTTACGAATCGTTCAAATGAAAACAAATTGCACCTACCATTGTGGACTAACCAGAAGCCAATACGAAGCTCTGTTTGGTGTACCACTTAATAACTCAGGAATTGTGTTGTTCAATGGACCTTGAGATTGAAGAACAACTTGAAGAGGTTTTGGCCGAAATTCCTGAAAGTAAACATGAAACTGATTCATCAGATTCTGAAAAATCTGATGTGTCTATCTTACAAAAAGGGAAGAAGTTAATTGAAGAGAAATGAGCTGATTGTGACAAAAAAAAAACCTGAAAATTCAAACTGACGAAATGCTAAGAGACAGTGACGCTAAATTTCCTCCCATGAGTGTCGGTCAGAACGTTGTGTTACAGATTCCAGAACTCGACAAAGGAAGAACTGCGCCCAGAAATGTGATAGTTGTGAAAAGTGAACGATGATGGGCTATACAAACTCGACACGAAATCCGGAATATTGGAGAAGTTATATTCCAGAAATGTATTCCAACAGACTGAAGACAACTTCATATCTGAAAAAGACGTTGCAAGCTTCGTACACTCAGTTCGAATTGCAGTTACCCTGGAATAAGGAAACTCACAAGGTTCTGTCCACTACAAATGTAGAAAGCAGTGTGACAGCAAAAGATGCAAGTGCCTATCAACTGGCATCAAATGTAACTCAAAGTGTCATAAAAGTTCTTCCTGCAAGAACAAGTAACAGTGCATTTTTCATAATTTTTTCCTTCGTTTATTATTTTACTATGTTTTCATTTCTTTCACTATGGACATACTTTTTTAACTGTGAGGTTTTAAAAATAGTCAATGCATATCTTTAAAATGACTTTTTAACTCATTTCATTCATTTTATTTAGTCAAATAATTAGAGTTAAAAATGATTGTTTTCTGACTTTGATCATTCATCAACTGCCCATTTGCAAAGTGAGCAATTTAGAATGCTCAAAGTGCGAAATGAAATTAAGTTTCGTACTCTGCGCACTTCTGATTTGCCCATAAGCGAAATGATCATTTGTAAATGACCCAAGTCCGAAATAATGTAACATTTCGGGCTAGGCACATTTGTATGTGTTCCATTCGCGTTGTGAGCATTTTTTTCGGGCATTGTTCGATTTCGGAGGTGGGTTCCAACATATAGGTTATATATATATATATATATATATATATATATATATATATATATATATATATATATATATATATATATATATATATATATATAATTTCCTACTTATAGACACATAAATACTTAAAGTAAACAACGAAATCGTCTGAAAGTGAGGTATTGGACTCAAGAATATGGGGGGCAAATATTAAACCTGATATTCTTAATATTGAGGCATAGAAACAGCATCATCAAATGCCAAACTACTGCAGAAGCATGGAAGAAATAATTATTTATACCTTATATAAACTAATTTTTTAAATACTAGAATTTTTTTTTTGAAACTTCTAAATTCAAAGTGTGAAAAGTTCAAGTGTTACAGTAGCATATTTTTTAAATAAAACATTTTTACTTAAACTCATGTATTATTGTTTCAAAATTAGTATCTGAGAACAGAAAGGACAATAAAATATTTCTTTTCTTGAAGGGGTGCATCAAATTTTATAGTATCAACCCGAGGGAAATTATGATCATTATTACATAATCATGAAATTGTTAAAAGATTCGTCTCTCTTGGGAATTATAATGATTTTCTTTAAGGGTTGGAAACTCAACGGTGGATCTTTTAATCTGTAGACGGTCACTCTTTAAAGGAGACTATTCTTTAAAAAGTTTCATTATTTTCTGTCTATAGGTTATTCTGTTTTACGCTTTTATTTAAATGTTCTATTTTTGAAAACGAGTTTTTATTGTAACAGCCAGAAATCTTTTTCAAAAATTAATATTTCTGTTTAAAAATGTTATAAGCAGCTTTAAGAAAAAATCTTTAACTCTGATGCTAGAAATTAAAAAAACTACATTTCTCACATCACACTGTTATATATATATTTTTCATTAAATATACCTAGATAACAAAAATGGGTCATAGACAACCAGCTTCGGTTCCCGGACTGATAAATTAACCACTTAACTACCAAGCCATTTCATTAATCGAAATTACAAACTTCTATTGAGAAAGTTTTATCAGCGGAAGCTGACAATCAATGAAACTCCGTTTCCCCCATAGGTGAAGGGAGGGTAACTAAATTAGTAGGGCTGGAATCCAGCAAAATGAAGACCAGAAATTTTGATTCGCTAAAATGCTTCTAAATTTGCATCCTAACTGTGCTCTGAATACATATTGAAACAACTCCACGGCAGAAATAATTGAATTATTCTTACCTGATATTATACTCTAAACATTGAAACCTAAATTTATATCTCAGAATTCGGTACCACCCTCGGCAACTAATTAATGAAAAGTGTTCATTGAAATCGTGAGAGCTTTTGATAGAAACAAATTATCTCTAACCTCTCTACTCCATTAAAGGTGATTATAAGGGGCCACCATCTCTTAGCTCGCGGCAGAGCTTTCGATTTTCTTCATTTGCAGAAGCCGGAACTCGCCCTCTACAAAGATGTTACTCACAATAATCGCGACGTCATTTCCAACCACCAAAGGAAATGTTTATGACTGCATTTCGATGGCGTTTGATTGCTTTCGAATCATAGCAAATATCGTGCTCCGGAATTAGTTTCTCCGTCTCTGTACGTCATACGAGGACCATCATTTAATCCAAGCCCGTTACCTGTCTTCAAATCCGCTCCAGATATCGATCATTTATCACAATATATGAATCTATAATTAAGAGACAACTCTGATTCATTCATGATATTGTTAAACATATCTTTAGAAGAAGGATTGCAATATTCGTGCCGATACTTACCTTAGATTTATTTACTTATTTCCATTATCTAGCATGTATTGAGGGAAAATGAAGAGAAAACTTGAAGATACTGGATATGATGCGAAATTAAACTGAAGGCGAAAATTTATAAATTTCGATACAGGTCACCTTTGCAGGAGCCGGCAACACGAACAGAGTGTTTGCAAATAATTCTAAATATGCGATATTTTTCAGAAATACATATTTTGTCATCTGGTACTCTAGTAATCAGTAAAGAAGAAACAATACTTACAAACTTTTCCGATTTTCGATTCCAGTTTAGCTTACATCTACTGAGTAAATTCTAGCGTTATATTCATTTAATTTGTATTTTATTGCATTGCATGGAGGTGCATCAAGCGCATATCAAAGCAACTTTTAAAATTTTGATTTTTGTCCTCTTTGTTAAACACATTTGAGTTTGAAATAGTTATCCAAAACTCTTTATCTATTTGAGTTTGTAAAATATGTATCCATGTTTTGGTGAATGTCCCCGACGCTCTATAGCATTCTCTCTAGTAATTACAGGCTGATTGAAAACGACACTAGTGAATGAACATTTTGTGATTCATTCTGCTGAATTATGATATTCTGCTCAATGACACTTGACACGTAATGTAGTTACAGTTTTTTGATGATGGTCAATTACTTCTCCCGGATTATAATTTCATTCCTGTGATACGCAATGTATTGAACATTGTACCATTTTAGAAGTCCCGGCATGATCGTATTAGGTTCATATTACCATAAAATTACCCCTCCTTAACAGAGAATCATTAATTCATAGGAACTTCATGAACTTAAGCTTTCATTGCCGATGTTAGCGTTTCGAGGGGAGTTCTGCCCTTAATTAACACCTGAACACTTCTCCGTAAGATGGAGTTTCATGGATTCAGCCTCAAATACGGAACATTCGATATTAAACCATGGCAGATTGAATTTAATGGAAGGTTTCAATACGTGATCTCTTAACTTCGCTATTTGATTAAACCATTTGGTTGGAACAGATTTTTCTCTAATATACAAAAATATTTCACTAAAATATTAAGTTTATTTTTATCATTAAAAATAATACTAGATAAAAGTATTAGTCGTAATTAGTTAATTAGGACAATTATATTTTATTTTGTATGTCAAACACACACACACATATATGTAATCATTCAATAAGTGTGTTTTCTGATATACGAACTTTTAAACTAACTCGAAGAAAAGTGATAATTGAAGAATATTCATGGGTTTGTTTACTACAGTACATCATTCTCTGGTTAAAATGGACTATGTTTTCCCTTTAAGCTACGTTGAACAATTACAATTACGAAAAGTATGAAGAGTTACTGTTTTAATATTTCAATTCTTATTTGTAGCTGTTTATCGACTAACTTTGCATCACATTATCACCCCCCCCCTTCTCTTGAAATAAATTAGAAACTGAAATCCAACCTCCTCCTTTTCGAAGAGCTGTCCTGACCCATACATCTTCAAGTCATGTCGCAATATTTAGTTTCAAAGTTCATATTCTCCTCCAACAGTGATAGATTGGGAACCTCTGATCCCTGAAGTCAATATCACATAATCGGTTTTGATGCAATTTTAACGACATTAACTCTGACATGCACCTTACTTGCATATTTTAATTCACAGTGAAATT
Source organism: Dolomedes plantarius (assembly GCA_907164885.2). NCBI lineage: Eukaryota > Metazoa > Arthropoda > Arachnida > Araneae > Dolomedidae > Dolomedes > Dolomedes plantarius. Next base: position 112,904,286 of record OU015501.1, on the reverse strand, counting down.
ACTATGATAAATCAAGGATCAAACTCTGAACTTATATATATATATATATATATGTATACACATATATATATATATATATATATATATGTGTGTGTGTGTGTGTGTGTGTGTGTGTGTGTGTGTTCGTTCTACCCTTGATGCCTTAACAAAACCTTTGGTAGGTGAAACGTATTTTACGAGACATTTTTAACGTTGCATTAGACATTATGGAATAACTTCAATCAAACAAGAATATTTCGCATGTTTTGTTTACAACTACTAAGTCCTAATTCTGAGAATTTAGTAAAACTCGGAAAGGCGGAAAAAAAATCATGCGTTTTAAACAAACTTTGTTGTTTCTTATCTAGATCATCCTTACCTAAACATGTTTTCTTTACCACTATGATGAATGTCAATTTTTTTTCATGTATATGATTCGAGAATCTTCTCCAAAAATATTTTCAAAAGGTTTTCTATATTTGATCAAAGGAATAAATAGATTGAATCTGCAAAGGATATGTATATAACACAAAAGTTTTCAAATGATGTTTTTAACCGTTAAAATGACTGTATGGTTAAATTTAATTGATTAAGATCGTACATTTTGTACATTAAATATGCACTTTTCAATGATTTTTTCTTAATACTGGAATATAATACTACAATTTAAAGGTAGATTCATTCATGTTTCGTATTATACAGAATTTCAGTAAGGAAATACAATAAATTTGATAGATTCATTAGTTGAGATCACTTATTACTTTGCTGGGATGTTGGTCCTGAAACCAGAGGATTTCGAGGTCGGTGTTTATGTTATATAGCAGAAAATGAATTGAAGAAAAGATGACAAATGGGATGACAACAAGCAAAAGTAGCTTCTTAAAATACACCAGGAAAATAAAGCCAAAAAGCATTAGGTATTATTGTTTCTACAAATAATTCCTAAATTCACAGTAACTATCATACCTAATTCACCCCGTATGAAGAAGAATCATAACAATAATTACAAAATCAGTTGCTATTCTTTTATTATATTGTGGATTTTAAGAAATTGTGTGTTCCTGTCCCATCGATATAAATGTGAGAATGTGTGGAAGTGTGGTCGTTCGAACAAATGCTTTCGACGAAAGAATAGAAGACTTCTATCTCCCTTAGGTAGGAGAGAATATAAACTCTTTAGATCACTGCAATTTTGTTTTCTCATAGCAAATGATTCCCCAACTCTGAAGTATAGTTAAATATTCTTTAACATTCCCATATAATTCCTGATCTAAACATATTTTTAGTGAAGTATTAGAATTCATCCCTAAAGTGAGTATATCTAGCCATTAATATCGGAAGAAGTGGGATTGGAAAACTTTAGAACTCATAAATGAAAACCACGAATAATAAAAAAAGGCAAACAACTATACTGACGAAAATGGAGGCGTTCAATACATATAGGTTTGGGACTGGTTAGTCAGAAAAAGCATTAAGCTGTAGAATATGGTGTGATAACTTTTTCTTTTTTCTATTTATCCCCATGTATTTTGTTCGCTTTCAAATTTGTCTCATGATTTAATTCCCTTACTTTGTTAATTCTTGGCAATAATTTTTTGTCCATCGTGATAGAAATATTTCTATTTCCTTTCATTTTCTTGAAATTAATATCGTGTAAAACAACTGAATAAGTAAATAGTAAAAAAGTTTTTATGTAAGTTAAAATTTGTTATACTTTATTTTAAGCCATTTATACTAAAGATTTTATTCCTTCGCTAAGAAACTTTCCTGCAATCTACTCAAATAAAATCGAGAGAATGGTGTTCTATATACCATGAAATATATCTCTGTTTGGAAAAAAGCTCGTGACACATGAATGTTTGGTTTTATTATAAAAGAATTTCCTCCAGTCCATAATACATTTCTCTTGCTTTAATTACGAATGAATGCAGAGTGTGTTTCAATCTATGTGGGCTTGTCTTTCTAGTTAGGAAATTTGAAAGTGGTACGTGCGTGCTGATCGACTGGGGAGGCCAAACTGGGGCATAACGAACTAGCTTGATGATATTTGTCATACAAAGGGAATTGTTTTTCCGATCGGAAAATGAACTTCTCCATCGTTATATTCCATCGGAGGTACATCCGAATTCTTCTCTTTCCCTTTCGTAATTTTATTAAATGCTGAGGAAGAGTGACAGCTGGAAGATCTGAAAAGCATTGTTTCTAAACAATTCCTTGGAATATAAAGGAATTCAAAAAACATTCACTACCTCTGAAGAGCCTTTATTGAATCTCGCTATGAAACTGCAATACGTTAATTATTTTTCTCAAAGGAATTTAGTGATAGAAATAATAATAATTGGACGGAGAAACAACTATCTTCAAGGCCTCAGAAACAGCTAATCATATTTATAAATGCAAATATTTTTTTTATTTCTTTCTTTAACTGAAAATCTTTTAATGCAGGGAAGTTGTACGAGAATGACTAAATTAGACATTATTATTTTTCTTTTATTTCGAGAAATGTCATTTAAAACCGGTTGAAGAGCAAGAGCCCCAGTCCAGAACTATGTCATATTTTCTCTAACATATATTTTCAGAGGACGAATAGAAAAGTATCTTTTGAAGAAAATAAAATGCCAAAATATACATAGGAGAGAGGCTTAATAATTCAAGATTTTAGTCATATATTACATCATATCTTCAGATACTATAATGTATATAAAGATGCTGAAATAATGGGATCTTACGCTTGAAAAGTCGTAATTGCCCAAACAAAAAAAAACGACTAATTTGACGTAATTTATGGTTTAGAGATTAATAGTGTCCTCATTCAGAGTCAAAAAACTCGTTTGGATTGATTAATTTATCAGCTAATTTTTTTTAAACTAAAACAAATTTGGCGTAACTAGCGGTTAATTGCTTTCAAAGGTTTTAGAAAAAAACGAACTCGGTCAAAGGAGTTTATTTATACTTGAGTACTCTTTAGAGAAAAATATTATTAGATTAGGTGAACTCGTGCAATTTACTGTGATAAGAGTTATCACATAGACGAACACAATACTATTTAACCACATCTCATTTTCAACTCCTGAAGCTCACCAAATTTTAGTATAAACTAGTGTTACATATGACTTTTTAAAGTCGGGATACAAATAGCATTTTCATTCAAGAATCATCTTATATACTATCCAGCAAAGAAATCTAATTGTTATCTGTTGCGAAGTTTCTGCATAGCGTTGGATCAAAGGGTTTTAGCCTAAATTGAGCTGACAGAACTCTAGTGTATCTGAATAATTGTCATTTTTGAATTATTATCTGGGTAACCGCAGAGTTTTTAAGTAAAGTGTGAATATTTATTGCTTACTACCAGCCATAGAACTTAACCTTTTCTTAATAACCATTTGCCCAAAAGCCGGTGATCGGGGATAAATTAAGTTCTTCTTGTAGTTCTTCTAGTAGTTCTTCAGTTTCTTAAGTAAAAAACAAATTGTTAATTTGTTTTTTACTTAAGAAACTTGTATCTTATTATCTGTTGTAGCCCTCAAAATGATATATTAGCGTCAAATAAGTCAAAATTTTGTTTTGGTTTTCTATTACACTAGCCCATGCTTTTGCAATATTTTGTCACAATTAGAAAAGATTCAATAATTTGTTCGAGTAAAGAAAATATTTCCTATCCGAACACAAAAAATGGTTTCATGCAAGAAATTAGAGCTTTTAGAAACATCCTTATTATACTGACTGTGGTATATATACGAAAACATTGCAATCAGGTATTTTAAAGAACCTAGATGAGACCCTTTACATAAGACACTTGATGAAAATAATTTTTTTTTTTTAAACCGGACTAACGAAAATAATCTTTGTGCGACTTATCTGGATTTAAAAATTAAAATTCAAAATAGGGAAATAAAAATAGGAATTTAAGATAAAAGGTTAGATTTTAACTTCGAGGTTATTACTTTTACCAATTTCCATGGCAACTTAAACTATAAAATTTATTATAATATTTTTTACTCACAACTTTACAGAATGAAAAACATATGTAACAATGCTGGGGATTTTTTGGAGGCATGTAGCATTTTCGAGGAAAACTTAAGAAAAAACGATTTCCCTAAAAATTTCGGTAATTTAAAAGTTTTAAAAAAATGGCATTTAGACTCAGGAATTTTTAAAGTTGTTTAGAATAGTAGTTGTGTTTTGGTTAAGTTGTAATGGGGGGTGGAGCTATAGTAATGTTACAATGACGTAACCATTAGGATAGAACTGGCTGCTGTTTCGCCATAACCGTCACTTACGGAATTGGGGTGTGTAGGCACCGATTATATTGCATTAGGATTTTTCTGTGCTTGCTTGTAAGGTGCGTTGAGCCCATACAGTAAGTTGTGTTTGTCTCTTCATTTTCTTCTTGACTAATTGCTTCTTTGGGGGACTCGGGGCCTTGGGATGTCTTTTGGGCTTACCTGCATCCTATTCAGAAAGTTCCCCTTGAGGTAATTGACATGGTTAGGCCCCCTGATGACGTGACCTGTCGATTACCTCTGTCGTTTTATGGTTCAGTTCCGGCTCTTATACAGAATCTTGTCGTTGGTGCGTGGATGCCCAGAGTGCTTGATTTCTGCTTGTTTTTTGTCTATTTTAGTATAATTTTTTATCTATATCTGTTGGATTATTTATTTGATGAAAATAAGTGGTAAATGGAAGGATAGAACAATCTTATTCAGTCTACGTGGAATGCGCAGACCTTTCGAAAAGAAGATCTTCACTACACTAATATTAAAAAAAATAGTAACGCACGAATTACTAACTGCTATAAGAAACGTTTGCAATAAGGAAGAGAAGCTCTAGTTGGAAAGAGTTGGTGATTCTAAAGATCAAAATCTCTGTTTAGCAGCTTGACGAAAAAAAGCTTTGGGTATACACTGAAAAAACAATGAACCCGGTCGATTTTTTTTATAAATTCCCTGTATGTAGATGATACAACGCAAAACCATGCAACTTGACCCTATTCAACAACTAATTTATTGCGAAAAATATGTTCATTAGTAAGAACATGAATGACAATGTTCATTTCAAAAACTAATTATGCTAAAAATCTTTCTGGAAATCTTATTATTTTTTATCTAACTTGAAAATATTTCCCAAATTACAAAACAGTATTTTTGTATTTTTCTCATTAAAATATTTAATCTACGAAGACAATTAAAATTTCTATTGATGCTAAAAAATCCTGTACTCATTATGAAAAGATTCTTCCAAAAATAGCCTTTCTCCAAAAGATTTTTTTTCTTCCACTTTCAGGTTTCGAGGGACTTTTATTCATAATACATTTGTAAGATTTCTAATTGGAGGTCACGAAAACATTCAACCGTGTGAGACAAACATTTCTTGAAAATAAAGGTAAGATTTTATTTAAGAATTTTAGTGGAATAGCAAATATTTCATTTGTTTAGCTGTTGATATCTTGTTGGTAATTAAAAATATTACATACCAACTAATATTTAATTAGTTGGGAGTCTCCGAAATAAATATGAATATCCTCATCAATTAATTTTTTTAGGGATTATCAATTTTTAAATTTATTATTATTTTTATAAAAACACTATTTCCCACCAGTCATTAAATGCTACTTATATTTTATTCTTGGTTAATTTGAAGATGCATTGTTTTTATGTTCACTGAATTTATGGTCCTTCGCACGGGAATATGAATGATTTTGTTTTAATGATTAGAAGATCTAAATTTATTCTATTGATGAATTTCGTTCTGAAAGAAATTTTTAAGGCATAAAAAGAAATTGTTTTTCAATATTCCTTACTTAATAGCAATTCTAATCTAAGAAATGACTTTTAAATTTCAAATTTGAAAGAAACACTTTTAATTCGCATGCTGTTTAGTTTATTATATGTTATTATTTTTTGATAGCCTACAAACCCTAAAAAACGATTAATATGAAACATATCCAATGCATCACTCAAAAATTGAGCATGCATGGATTTTACAGTCTATATAATGAATTAATTTCATAAAATATATGTCACATTTGAATTATTTTTTATGAAAAGTTATGTAGTTTGAATTCTTTACTCCAAATTTAGATAATTCTATAATACTTCCTGTCATCGAACTGACTGCCCTGAAAACCCTGTTAGAATATAGTTTTTTAAATATATTAATGCAAAATTTAAGCTTGTATGTCTTGCCTCGGTTGATTTATCCTACATTTACAGATATGAAACGGAAAAACATATTAGAAATATTTTTATATTAAATTGATTATTATACTTTTCAAACACGCTTCAGAAGGGATTTTGCGAAAAATAGGACTTTCTATTTTGCAAAATAAGAAGTGCCATTAGGATTATACCGTATTACGAATGTAATACGATTATTCCGTATTAGGAATGTACACAGTCTTATGCAGTTATGATCAGTATGTAATAGGTTGTTGGTCAAATAAAAAAATGAAAAAAAAAAAACATTTTTGTCGCCGAATCCTAATGCTAAGTTCCCCTTAAAATATCCTTGAAAATAGGCATTTATCAAAACTAATTGATGTTTGATTTTCTATATTTTTAAAACATAAAATATTTTCCTCTACTCTAATTCTATTACTTTCGCTGGGGCATTAAAAATTGATCACCTATGGTGTGTGCCAAAAAATATCGGACACATGCATTTCACGCAAGTATTCCCATTAAATGATTGTTTACATAAAGCTAAAAAGCAAAGTATTTTGCCTACCAAGATTAATTTTTTTAGGTACTTTAGTCATTATTTGCGTGTCAGAAAAATAATAGAATATAAATTGAAAAGAAACAGGATAATACATATATGACTTGAAAAAAATACAAAAAATAAAATATTCTTAGAAAACATTATTGAATAATTCTAGCAGTTGATATAAATATTGTGCATTTTTCCAGAATAACATCATAAATGTATTTATTCGAGACAAACTTCTCTTCAACTCCAATAATTTCTAAATTTTTTTATGATATGATTTAAGATCAATATTTTATTTTCAAAACATTAGTACTCATTAAGTAAACATATATACTTCAAATAAATATATTTCTTTAATGTATAATGATTAAATTTCAGCTGAATATATACTTTTTCAGTATATATAGTATTGGATGCTAAAAATGTTCCGTATAGACAGTTTTCAAATTCGTACATATTTGCCAAATTCCATCTTCAGTTAAAAATATAATACAAAGACATATCTAAATTTAAATTTAAGAATATGATTTTCAAAAAGGTACTTTAAATTCAATAAATTCAATCATTTTTCAGGCTACTTGTCAAAATACCCGTCGTTTATTCTTAGAATTTTACTTATGATGTTAGATATATCGTAGTTGTAAAAGTGTCGATTCGTAATGCCAGGTAACTCAGTTCAGTTTTATATTAATGTATTTCCTAAGTCAATAAATATTTCCCACCCTGGAGTTTAAATGGAAGGAAAGTTTATTAAAAGAGAGGAAAAAAAAAATATTCAATAAAATATCCATGCGGGGTCAGGTTATTTCCCAACAAAATCCTATAAAATTTACTGTTTTCAGATGCTATGATAAAACTTTTACGTAAATTGTTTAGTAATTTAAACCTCGAGGGATTTTCTTTCACTCGAAAATGAAAACACACTTTCATTACGAAAATAAAAAGACACAATTTTCAGTTACTGGGCTACATAAATATTCGGGAGAATAAAACTATGAAGTAAATCGAAGAAACATGTATCACACTATTGTTTTTATTAAAATTATGAAGTAATATATATATATATATATATATATATATATATATATATATATATATATATATATATATATATATATATATATATATATATATTTATATATATATTTATATATATATATATATATATATATATATATATATATATATATATATATATATATATCTAAAATTTATCAATAGATTCAGCTTAGCATCTTTATTTATTTTGAAATCACATTCTCGCCATGTTTAATGATATGAATGCATGATAATATTCATGATTATACTACTTTTCAAAAGAAAGAAAAAGGCCCTTGTGATAACATATTTTGTTAAGGATTTATATAAACTGATTCTTTAAAGTAAAAATTTGTCTTTAATTTCATTATTAAATCGTAAAAGAGACCTGTCGTAGACTGCTTTACGAATATTTCTACGTATACATTTTACCCTTCAAACGTATTAAATTTACATTAGATTGTTTACCTTTTTATCCTTGAAGTACTCGATTTTTACCCTACATCCTCAGATAATAGACTAATATTGAAAGTGGAGGTTTGATTTATAAGTTTGATTTATATGATTTAAAATTAAGTCCGGGTTTTGTTAGACCTTTTAGGTCCCATTTAGGTTTATTTTTCATTTGCATCATGACATCAGCGTCTGTGGCAACACCGCTTCATTTCGCTTGCACTCAGTAAATTTCGAATTTTTAAGGAACATTCTTGTAACACAGCTTCGTGGCTTTGAATATATTGTCGATAAAATTGCAGTCTTCATATCTCTATAATGACGAACATTTATCATTTTTAGAAATAACTATTCTTCGACTGGCGTCCTGATGAGATGCTGATGGTTCATTTAAGGCAGCGATAAGAACTGTAGACAATATATCACAGGTAGATTGGGAACCTTCAACATACTCTATCTAAGGTGTTATTCTATACGCTTCAGCTCTGAATTACGAATATTAAATCCAATTCCTTTACAGTCCATTGGGATATTTTTTTTATCTTGGACTTGTCTTAAAAACAGCCTTATATGAATATTTCTTGAAAATGCGTTTTTACAATTTTATATTGTTTTTCTTTTTTAATTTAAAGAAATCTAAAACTGAAAAGAAATTTTTAATCTTAAATCTGTCCCAACTTCAATAAAATAAAAGAATTTACTCAGAAAAGTTTGTTATAATCTCTTAACAAACGCGCTAAGCCAAACGCTATGCCTTTTCCAGCATAAAATATGGTTAATAATTTCTTATTTGCAGTTTGGAGAAGCAGTTACAGTGTTTATTACTAAGTGATGCCAATCAGTTTTGTGATAATTTTATCAAGCATAAATAAGCACATGAACAATTTTAATGCTGTAATATTTTGCATAAATGTGTTCATAAGAGTTTTTACAATTTCCGGTCTCCAAAAACACTATGATTGACATTTAATATCATATGCAAAGGAGAAAATTATATATATATATATATATATATATATATTATATATATATTTATATATATATATATATATGTGTGTGTGTGTGTGTGTACATATGTAAGCATATATAAATTGAAACAGTGTATTTCATATCCTCATTTTTTCCAACTTGACTCTAATTATTAATTTATTTTACGCAGTAAATTAAAAATTAGATAAGAGACCAAAATTATAGCCCCAAACTATGAAAAGGAATAAAATATCAAATATAAATTAGGTCTAAATATCATATACGGTTTTTAAAACCTGTGAAAACAGTTTTTTATAGCTAGTAATATTGAATATTTTACGTTTTCTTCTTCCTTAATAGATAATAGATATTTCATAATATTTCAAGAATCCAATGTGATTGAAGAAAAAATCATATTACATTTCACCTATCTATATACATATATAACGCGTAGTTATGAGGCACAAAAATTAACGATATTTCTACACTCCGAATGGCAACTACCGGCTGCAACTACCGGATGTAAACATTGGCGGTCGTCCGCAATTTTAAACCGCGTGTGTGTAGTAGCCACATTTGTTACAACCGCTGCTCTTAACAAAATATGTTATCAAATCCAGTATTTCGTCATGGACATTTGTATGTAGGTTTATCTAGAGTCCGTTCTTTTGATTCTGTCACTTTAGTATCTCTTACTTCTGAAATACTGAACTGTGTATATCAAAAAGTTTTATGAATTTCATAGTTGTAATCCACACTATATTTTAGTACTTTCTACTCCATTTTAAAAGTGAAGATGCTTTCCCAACAATTTATTATTTGATATGATTAAGTGGAGATATCTGAATTGGGAACAATAAATAGTGCATACAGAGAGTGATGTAATCCACACTATATTTTAGTACTTTCTGAAATTTTACTCCATTTTAAAAGTGAAGATGTTTTCCCAATAATTTATTATTTGATATGATTAAGTGGAGATATCTGAAATGGGAACAATAAATAGTGCATACATAGAGTGATGTAATCCACACTATATTTTAGTACTTTCTGAAATTTTACTCCATTTTAAAAGTGAAGATGTTTTCCCAATAATTTATTATTTGATATGATTAAGTGGAGATATCTGAAATGGGAACAATAAATAGTGCATACATAGAGTGATGTAATCCACACTATATTTTAGTACTTTCTGAAATTTTACTACATCTTAAAAGTGAAGATGTTTTCCCAACAATTTATTATTTGATATGATTAAGTGGAGATATCTGAATTGGGAACAATAAATAGTGCATACAGAGAGTGATGTAATCCACACTATATTTTAGTACTTGCTGAATTTTTACACCATAATTTAAGTGAAAAAAAGTTTAGCCAGCAATTTCTTGTTTGGTGTAATGATAAAGTGTAGATATCTTAATTTTGAAAAATTGTACATACAGAGAGGGATGTACTTTTTAAAATCATTGGTGTTGGGTTTCTCGGTCTTATATTTAACTCCGTTCTGAAGTAATGGAAATTCACATTTTTTAATCACGATGTTTTAGAATCAGCCTTATAGTGAATTTAGCAATGATTATAAATTTTTTGGCTGAGGTTCCACTACCCCTTAACAACGTATATTTATGATGACAGGTAAAGGTAACATTCCTTACAATGTGTTACTTTCAGTTGAGTTGTTTTGCAAAAGAAAATATAAAACTAAAAGCGACCATGCTGGTCCCGCAGCAGCTAGTATTATTAAATATAATTATTTAAAGCCAAAACTCTCGTTTCGTGGTTTAAAAAATTTTTGGTCGACAAAATTTTCAAACATTATTTCATAATATAATGTTGCTAAAATTCATATTTTGAGCTCAATAAATTTTGACTTAAATTTTACATCATTTTCAGTTATATTCTAATACTTACTTTTTCTATACTATTTTTCTCAAACGTACTTAAAAAATTCAGTGAAAAAAATTAATGATTTTCAACCATCTCAACAGTGAGAGAATATGCAAATATCCGTAATATATATAAAGAAAAATTCATAAATTAAATGTTTTTTTATAAATTTCAGTTATTAGATAACGAAAATAAAGTCGTATAATAGAAAGACAAGTATATTCTTCATGTATAAAAAATACATATATTCTCATATACAGTTATTGTTACGTTCATACTCAATAATGTCCCTTTTTCCCCTATTTACATATGAATGCATTACATTCGATATCCTATATTATATATATATTAGAAGAGTTTACTTGGTGATTCTATTGCAAACATTACTTCCGTGCACCCCGCCCCACCCCCACCCCACACATACATACACACACACACACACACACACACACACACATATATATATATATAATATATATATATATATATATATATATATATATGTATGTATATATATATATATATATATATATATATAGATAGATATATATATATATGTATGTATATATATATATATATATATATATATATATATATATATATATATATATATATATATATGTATATATATATATGTATGTATATATGTGTATATATATATATATATGTATATATATATATATATATATATATATATATATATATATATATATATATATATATATATATATATATATATATATATATATATATATATATATATTTATAATTATAAAATAAAGTTAAAAACAACTCATCGATTTTATAGATAATGTGTGACATATTTCATGTTTTCCAGTATCAAGAGATAAAATACGTTAAAAATATATTTAAGTTCATGCTGGTGTGCGACATTTTATGTTCACTTCCTTAAAGTTCAGAAACTGTGTTGGGAAACTTTAAGTCAGAAGTTGAAAAATACTACTTTAGATTTGGGGAAAGATGTCTCTTGTAGGATTGAAACAAAAATTTCGTGACAATACACTTTAGTTTATTCTAGGTTTCTCTTCTTTTGTGACATGAAAGGTATGGGATGTAGGAAGATAGAATATACTTGTGAAAGTAGTACAAAGTTACTCAGTTTATCTTGATTGTTTATGCTATAGAACAATAAATATATAATTATAAGAGCGTAGTAATCGATAATATCATAAGATGAACCCATGTAATGGAAACTTTGTATTAAAATTTTCGATTTTGAAAATGCAATTATTTTTAAGAAAATCTAAAAATCTATTTTGCACTAAACTAATGTTTCCGCAGGCTTTTCTAAGAGTTTAAACTTCGGAATGTACTAGTTGAAATCCTATAGATTATTTCTAGCCAATGGTATTTTTATGTTCTTAAGATACAACTGGAAAACAAAGTTTCTGAATTTTAAAATATTGAAACGATAAAGGATACTATAAATGTTCTAATTTATAGTATTCTAGGAAAAATAATACCATCTTATTGAATCATTATTTGTTATATATACAGAAAACAATATATGTTTTTCTGACTCAATCTGTAAAACCAAATTTATAAAACATCCCAACCATAATAATGGCAAATGCTTTAATACCTGCTAGATGTATAGAATGTTGTGTTTAGAACTGTATTTTCATCAATCCTAAACAGTATCGTCTTCCATAATTGCATTTTTTATTATTTTAATATATCTATACGTTATTTCTTCTGAACGTGTTGAAATGAGTGTAATACGTATAATCGCTCTATCCCATGCTATTAAGGATTCCCTCAGGTCTTATCCTGGGCACACCTATCTTGCTATATATATATATATATATATATATATATATATATCATACTCTGTAACTTCTATAACTGTTTATTTAATTTTCAAACACATAATCCATTTGCGGTGTCTTTTTTTATCTTTACAAACAAAGTTCAAGTACCTAAATGAAGAATATATGGCAAAGTTAATTCATATTGCGCACTTCAGAGTGAAGCAGCCAAGGAAATTTCGAGATAGAAACACATTCAATAAGTCAAGTTCAGTTGGGTTAAATTATAAGTTCGTCCTTCAATAATTCTTAAATACCTAAATTCAAATAACAAGGAAAACCACAGAAATTATTCTGTTTACTGTGCATATAGAAATTATTCATCTTTAAATTAGTCGATTATTAAAAAAATAATACGAATGAGATTTAAAGATTTACGCATTTGCATTAAACCTTAAACTGATCACCTAAAACATGCAAAAATTGAAGTAATAAGATAAAAAAAAGCGTTTTACCGATCCGTAAGCATCTTGTGTTTCGTAGTAAGTTATGCTGAACAACTCTTTTATAAAAGCTTGCAGTTTAAGCTTGTTTATTTTGTTATAGGTCCTTATATTACAGTCGAAATTTATATTAAAACATTGATTATTGAGAAAAATGTCAATTAGGATCACTTTGTTGTCTTTTCAAGCTATTATGATAGTAAATTTTAGATCAGAGAAAAATAACACAGTATTGTATAATTACAAAGATCGCTGACTAATAGGAAATCAAAATTTAATTTATTTTAAAACATTTAACCTTTAAGTCTCTGATTAAGCTCGTGGTTCTTCAAACTATTTAATGAATGATGTTCTTCATCTAATATTTTTTATTTCTATAATGCGTCAGACTCGTCGTTGAAACTCAGTATTTATAATCACTAAAAAGGAAAAAAAATCTTTGAATGCATCATAAAGATATGCAGTATACATTTCTTGCGTCGTTATTACCCATCCAAAAAAGGGTATCTTTTATAACTTACAATGGCCTGTAAACAATGTCTACTTCTCTTCAAAACTTATATATTGTGTACATGTTACATATTAAATCAACCAGTTTTCTCACTCTAGAAGTACATACGTCGAAATAAAGTTTTAAGAATGCCTAAAAATAATAAAACTTTTGTAAGCATAATTTAAAAAAAATTATCATCTATGCTTTTCTTTAAAAAAATATCAGTTTCATAAAGATTAAAAAAATAAAACTAAGAAAAAAATCAAATTATTATTAAAAATTTTTAATCGTTAGTTATTTTTGTACTTTGGCTAAAGTAATTGGCAAATAATACTTACAATAAATTGAAACAAAACTTAAAATATTATTTGAGCTGACATCAGCTGACATAAACCGCAATGAATCCCAACTTTTGAAAACTATACAATGAATTTGCATTTATTGGTCGGTGTGAAGAGGTAATTGAAATAATTAACGTAATTAATACATTTTGTGCTATTCCCCTGTCATGGTGAGAAATAAATGTAATGTATTTTTATCAGAGAATAAATTTTATGTGAATGATAAATTTAAGAATTTGACTAAAAAAGTCTTGATGATGTGGAAGATGGTTCATTGAAAACTGATGAAGACGGATAGCATTCATGCAAAGCAAACTCTTTTGTAGAGACTGCCAATCCATCATTATGATGAAACAAAAAAAAATACCAATGGCACACTATTTCGATGCTGTTTCTCTTAAGCAATTTTCATAGCTAACAGTTTGCTACGCTTTAAACTTACTTTCAGGTTATTAAGTTGAAGGCTCAAATGGACAGAAGGTTTTTGTCTTTAAAAGGAAAAGAAAGAGCGAAGTTTGAAATCTCTGAAGCATCTTTAATAGATTTATTCAAAGTCTATTATTCGAAGCGGATATATTTTTCAGCAAAGATAAAACTATAAGAGCTATAGAATAAAGAATACAAATTTTTCTTAACGTTTTATCAAAGAAAATATTTTAACCTTCTTAAAAGAAGTTCTGGGGTATAATGCTTAACGATTTTCTAAAAGTAAAATGAAACATTTTTACAAGAGATAATTAATTTGTCAATAACATACAAAAGAATTTTATTTAAGCTAGAAAGGAAAAGTTTTTATTTGTGATTTTGTATATCTTAATATTTTAAAGAGGGAATATTTTAATTCATTTACAGGCAGTTGTTTGATTTGATGCATTAGACTATTTTTTTATCTTATTAATTTTTTGAAATTGTAACAAATTCATATGTTATATAAAACTTGATTGTATTTGCGAGATGCATTTTCTGCCGTTTATATTAATTAGAACTCCCTCTCAACTTTTCATCAGGTAGTGAACATTAATAATATAACAATAATTATGAACAAATCCTGCAAAAAGGGAGCAAAAAACAAATATTACAGATGGGGTGACTAGGTACGTATAATATTAATCTCAAAGGTGTATGATAATCTATGTATTTAAAAATACTCCAAAATATTGTTTTCATAACTTTAAAATTTTACATATTTTTAATCTATTGAAGAACTAAATGAGAAATTTAAGCGGAGTTTTAAATTTTTTGAACAATATCGCTGGTAAAATTAAACTTTAATAAAACTGAAGCTAGTTCATTCATATATAAATCATAAGTAGTTGTAAAGTTTATTAATCACAGTGTTTTATTACACTGAATTGGCACCGTTTTTATTTGTAAAATACTTTATTCTTTAAAGGATGTCCACTACTTAAAAATTATGTTCAAATTTAAGAAAAACTCCTCTTTTAAACACAATGACATTCATACTTATCTACGAGCTTTAAAAAATGCAACATTATTTTTATATTTTATGCACAAAAAAAAGGGCCATGACTCTAATTTAGGAACATATAGTTTGACGGCTTTTGAAAGACTTTAATTAAAAAGATTGAATGCATCCTGCAGTTTATTACACAGTTGGAAAAGATACTTAGCTGTATATATTATAATACAACGGTCAATGTATGCAATTAATGCCAAAAAAATAATATATATATATTTATAATAAATACGACGATCAATGTATACAATTGATGCAAAAAAAACATATTTATAAAAAAATCGCAAGGGATATTTTTATAGACAAAATAAAGTCCAATCGTCTGCCGCATTAGCAAGAAAAAAAATTTTTTTGTCTATTTTTTTTTTTGGCACGTGACGATAAATTTATTTAAAGTACCAGAAAAAGAAATCACGTGATCAGCGTTTAATAAATTAAATTCTAAAAATTAATCTTTAAAATTCACCAAAAATCAGGAAATGGAGGTAATAATTCGAAAAAAATTTCATTTTGAAGGAATTTTTATGATCTCTCTCGTGATATAAATTTTATAACCCTCAATGTATTATTTTAAATGCAAACGTAAAAAAGTTTAAAAAACAGCTTAAAAATTTAATTAAAAAAATCTAATAAGAATTTTTGAAAAATCTTTCTTAGTGCACCCCTACACTATACACTGTGAATAATTCAACGTGAAATAAAACGTATAAAACGGGCATAGACTGCCGAACAAATTAACTGAAAACCTACCCTAGCGTTGAAAATTTTAACTTTTGAATAAAAGATTGTGCAGTTGCAACAAATCCTCATATTGAAAACGGACATATATGACTAAAAGTAAAATAATTCAACAAAGCAAGATATTTATTAGCAGGAAGAATGTCGACAAAAATAAACAGAAATCCCTCACTTAGGACTCAACGCACCATAATGCAAGATTCTGTAGCAGTAACGGACCTAAACCATATATCGAGGTAACCGATATTCTCGTCATAAGCAGACCTAACCAAGTCAGTTATATCAAGGGGGAACTTTCTGAATATGATGCAGTTCTAACCAAAAGACATCCCAAGGCCCCGAGATCCAAATTGGAACAGATACTGAAAACAAATGAAAATAAATAGAAATCCTGCACTTAGGGCTCAAAGTACCATAAATGCAAGTAACCATACAATCCTAAAAGAACACTAATGAAAAGACAAAAATGCAAAAGGTGTACTCACCCTATTCCAGTGAGTTTTGTAGTAATAGTTATAGCTAAATAGCAGCCATTTAGATCCTCATTGAAACAGATAGGGATCTCAGGGCCTCGGGATGTCTTTTGATTAGACCTGCATCCTATTCAGAAAGTTCCCCCTTGAGGTAACTGACTTGGTTAGGCCTCCTGATGACGAGACCTATCAGTTACCTCGATATATGGTTTAGTTCCATTACTGCTACAGAATCTTGCATTATTGTGCTTTGAGTCCTATTTAGTGAGTAATTTCTGTTTATTTTTGTCTACATCCTTCTTGCTAATAATTATCTTGCTTTGTTGAATTATTTTGCTTTTAGTTATATATATTATAATGTCATACATGAGATTCCAATAATTATATTAAAAATAAGATGTATATAATAATAGAATTGCTAGCATTTGCATTATTTTCCAGCAAAAGTCTACAGCTTTAATCTCTTATTTAAGGGAGAACTGTTACAAATTCCTTTAAAAATCTAATACTGATACACCTGTAAAGACATGCGTTGTGTTATGTATTTATAAATTTGAAACAAGGAGTTATAGGAAACTTCTTGGGGCTATTTTTAATATAATTATAGTGGAGCTCTTTTTAATATAATTATAGGAAGATTCCAATAATTATATTAAAAATCAGATGTATATAATAATAGAATTGCTAGCATTTGCATTATTTTACAGCAAAAGTCTACAGCTTTAATCTCTTATTTAAGGGAGAACTGTTACAAATCCCTCGAAAATCTAATACTGATACACCTGTAAATACATGCTTTGTGTTATGCATTTATAAATTTGAAACAAGGAGTTATAGGAAACTTCAAATGAAAGCTAGATGTAACTCCCTCCATAGCGGTTCGAATTGCTATCCGGCTAATGGACGTTCATTTGAACTTAAATATGAGTATTAACGCCTTTATTATATGAGATGAAAGGAGGTGAGTTTTCGAGTAGAAAATCATTTAAATGAGGCTCAGAAAGCTTCACTCTCCCTATTCTAAAATAGGAAAAAAAAATAACGTTCTTCAAAGCTACGCATTTAAAGCGTACTCAGCAGGTATGAACCTAATTCCACACTTGCTATGAGCTCCTCATCATGCATACCTCAGCCGACAAATACGCCAAAGGGAAACATTTTCACAAAATTATATTTTCGAATTTTTTCCCCCCACCAGCGTTCAAAATTAATTTTTGGATTGTATTTTCCTTCCAGGGTTCTTGTCGACTATGCCATGATGAGGAACCTTTTACAAGGGCGCAAGTAAGTCTGATTGCTGAGTACTCCAGAGATATGTATCTCTGTGTTTGAGAACCTCCCTTGTATGGGTGCGTTAAATGCATTTTATTAATGTTTTGAAGTTTAATATAGAGAACACACCTGAAGTACTGATGTATGATATCTAAAAAAACAATACTACAATATCCCTTCTATTGCATTTTTTTTAGAAATATAATTCCCCTGTCTCTCTCGAAATAGAATTGAATTTGCCCTGTGACCAAACATATCACACTAAGATAAATACCTTGTCTGTATTATTAATCATTTTTAGCATAAACGAAATATTTTGTTAAATAAATAAAAACTCGAGACAAAAGAAGAAAGCAATGTGACACAGAAGATAAAATATTTGCTCCTTTTTGATGACAACTAATAACAACTGATAACTGATGACAAAAACATAAAAATAAGAAAATATATTTTAACCTTAAAATTTTCTTTTTTTCTAGTTTAACTTAGATAAATGCAGTGTTCATCTTTTAAAACGTTTTGTAGTACAAACGAAACCTTTTGTTAAATAAATAAAAACTAGAGACAATAGGAGAATGTAAGGAGATATTTAAACTAAAATATTTATTCTTATTTGACAACAAGTGATAACAACTAGTAAGTGATGATAAAAAAAGCAAGAAGATATTTAAGGTATCTGTCTACATTGAAATGGCTGTTTTGGTGTAAAATTTCGAAATTTTTTTATTACTCTATTTCAAAGGTCAATCTTTTAGGATTCTAAAACTGCTTTACTTTTATTCGTACGATCATTGGAGGAGAATTTATGGGCAATTTAATAAACCAAAAGCGATATTAAAAGATCGGAAGAAGAAAAGTCTTAAATGCATTTTTTAGAAAACTAATTTTTCAGTTGCTTTTGTAAACAAGAAAGCTAATACAGTAACCACCACTTATAGTGATCAGTGGTTATAAGAATCAACCGTTTATAAGAATCAATATCGCAAAAGCAAAAGTATTATTTCCACGTTAAAATTTTCGCTTTAAAGAATCAATCCACCAGTTTTAAGAATCAGTTTACACTCTTCGCTTTCCTTTCATTTTTCCAAAAAAGCCATTTAAACCCTCAAAAGGTACGAATTTCTTTCTTCATTATTTTTAAAAGAAAGAGTGATAAGATGGGATGGAATACAGTCGTAAAATGCATCCCTTTCTTTGTTAGACATAACATAATAGTTTCCCTTTAAACGCTTTAGCTAAACACTGTCCTATTAGCTTGACCCAGGGACATCCTAACCATGCAGTTCCGATTTCACTTTTCTCCACTGACAAACAAAGGCAGGGATTCTTTTTTCCCTCCTCCCACATCCTGGTTGCGGCTTCTTGAACCCTGAAACACATAAATCGTCCACTATCACTTAGAAAAACGTGACATTATTAGATTCAGCATGTTATCAAACCGTGAAAAGTAAGCTAGAAGGTGAATCTTGGTCTGAGACTATTGGTATTGAAAGAGGTATAAACAGCCTCCTGAAAACTTCATTACGTCAAACTACCATAGAAAACTTTTCTTGCACCCTTCCTGTAGTTGAAATGTTAAACTGTTAAGCAGGTATGTTGTAATAAATATTGGATTTTTTATTCTCTTACTATAATCATGTGTATCTACTTATAGGTCTAGAAATTAAGTTGTATTTTTAAAATTATAAAAATAATTTTAATAAAAGATAATTAATGTAAATGAAAGAGTATTTTATAGTAAATTATCTAATATATGTATATATAAGTGTGTTTGTTCCTGTCCAAAAACCTAAATTTCGGCTATAAGAATCAACCGCTTATAAGAATCAAAAACAGTAATAACAAACGTGATTCTTATAAGCGGAAATCACTGTAATTTAAAAAGTTTTTAGTATATTTTAATGAAATTTTTCAGTAGTGTTTTACATATTACTAACTATGTTTTGATCTAAAAGCTAAGCTATGTGTGTTAATTTAATCATTCTACAGGTACCTGCATTTATAAAACAGGTAATTTAAAAATAAATGGGTATTTTTTCACATTTTTGGAAATATTTCATTAATTTTTGGAAATATTGTAAAACTTTTACTTCAGAACACTTGTAAGAGTCACAGTAGAAATAAAGGAAATTAAAATACGTTAAGTTCAATTGAGTGGAGGGTCTCTGGTGGAAGCACCAAATTGTACTAAAAATTTATAAAAATTCTCAATATTTTAAAATTTTATGAAATTTTTACCAAAATTTATTTGTTTTCATAATTTTACACCACGTTTGAACAAAAAATATATGTATTTAATCAGTATTGATATTTTTGAAAATTAAAAATGCTATGAACATAGGCAGATACCTTAAATCCTAAAATCCTTTTTTCCTAATTTGTTCCCTGCAGAGAGTAAGCAAAAATAGAGAAAATGATTAAATACTCCTAGTCGTATATTAAACATTTTTTCCCCACCAAACAACAATGAAATATATAATTTCTAGTGTTTATTCTCCAATTTAACAATATTTAAAATAAAAATATTTATGATCCAAATAAGGTGTTTTCATTTTACAACTCTATGTTTCAGTGAACCTATTATCTTTTTAACATTGAATAAAGAAAACAATAAACCCGGAATGTGACCACTTTTATTCAAGTATCCAACGAGGACAGAGAGTTGCAATTACCTTCATCTAGTTTTACGATGCAAGCATACATATAGAACACAAATTGCGGGAGCAAAAAGTTATTCATTCTAGGATAGTCGTCATCTCTGACCTGCAATTTCTTTTATTTCGCAGCCATCGAGCACAGTTATCCGTTGATTTATAACATTTCTTCATTGCACGACAATTCGCTAGTTATTTGTTGCATTTTTATGAAGACAGTATAGATGGCTGCATTATCATTTCATTCTCTCCAGCAAGGAAAAATATCTGTGCCACGGTGACACTGATTTATAATTAATGTCCATGGCCTTACGTACGATTTATTCTGAAAAGTACTACTTACTATACATTAAGAGAAAACATATCATACACCATACTTAATGCATATAAATACTATGATAGATCAGGGGTATAGACAACGGAAGATTTTTCACTCTATTACTCTAAGACTACAATTTTATTTTTTCTATTTTATATTCTCAACTCCACCTATAGCTAGGTTATTCATAACTTTTGGTTTAAAAAAAATATTTTTTTTTTACTTCTATCATGTTGAAAAATGCAAATACGGTTGGTTGGTCGGTTGATTGATTAAGAGTGCTTAGCACATCCTCAAAAGACCTAAACCAACAGCTCTAAGACAATTTCGAGCTATAAGACCACCCATGCCAATCATAGGAAATAAATCCGCTGATTGTGAAGCCGAAGACTAGCAGGTTCCACTACCGTCTGGCTGAACTACGAAATGCAGAACTATGTAAGCAAACAAGAGAGCATAAATTACGAAAGTAAACTTCCTTATAATAAGGTTGAAAAAATTAAAGAAATTCTTTACAATTTGTATTTTTTAAACAAGCGAATTTCTGTCAAAAATAAGAAACACTTTCAAATATATTATTTAAAAACGGAAGCTATATCATTAAAATTTCATGGTTTACGACAACAGATTTATAATAAAAAATGAGAAAAAATGTGAATTGGTTGGTGATTTTCATTTCAAAGTAGGTTTAAATTTTGTATTACCATCCAATATTTACTGTGGGAAAATATAAGCTTTCAAACTTTCTACCAATTGCACAGTTTTAGTTGGAGCACAAATGTCGATCATTGAGGTCTTTTAAAACGCGAAAACCCGATCGCACCAGTTAAAAAGGTGGCTCCCTAAGGTGTGAGTTAAAATATATCAGAGCAAGGGAAAGATATTTATATTTGAAGTTTTACCGGGCTTAACATTTACTCTGTGGAATGCCATTAAGGTATTCTTTAATGCATGTATTAATATTTTATAAGGATACAAATGAAATGGTATTCCACCTAGAGAAAACATGGACGTTTCCCACTTTGGAATTTTAGTATTATCTGCTGGTCGTATGTTACAATTTTATTACGGTAACTTTGTAAACAAATACGTAAAATATAAAAATATAATATTAAATATGAGTAAATGTCTTGTGAAAGTAAATTAAATAAATTGAATATAATAGTTTAATTTTTGTGCATTATTGTGACAAACAGGTGTTATAACCAAACAAGATATAACAAGCTAAATTAAACGTGCATAATTAAAATTATCACCCTAATGCTAATTTAAATCAGTAATAAATAAATTATATGTATACCCTAAACATCGCAATGCTTGTGTTGATTATAGTAAATAACTAAATCGCGTAAAACTCTTAAATTTAAGGAACCATCAGATTTACGGTCTGTAAGATCGAGTTTTTATTTCTATTACAGTGTAAAACGAACTACTAATGTGAATAAATATAAGTCGGTGTTTAAATGAAAGCCCGGATGTGTGATGCAATTAGTACAAAGACGTCATATATGATGTCTCAACCTATAGAGCAAAAAGTCTTTTGGAATGCCCAGTAGGCTTGGTGTAGCAATCTTTGAAGCAGTTGAATGCAATTACTTCCTCTTCACATACAAATAATATTTTTCCTTCCTAACTTTATCCGCAACTTGGAAGTAGTGGAGCCTCGCTGTTTCAATGTTTGGCCTGGGCCTCGGGGAAAAATGTCGATACCCAATATCTGAGGGATCAACGCAAAAGGATGAACTGTAGAATGGTTCGATTCGAAGAACAAAATCAACGATAGAAAATGACTTTGCCCGGAAATCCTGTATTTCTTTTTTCTTTTACTATAACAACCAATATTGTGTTTGGATTCAGTGTAATAAATCTGTCTGAAGAAGCAAAAATAATCAGACCGGGATTTCCTGGCTATTTCTGAAATATTGGGCTCATTAGATCACAAGACGTGGTTTTGGGACTCCTGTTACATATCCGTATGAGGTATTGAGTAGAGCTTAACTCTCTGATCTTTCTTTTCACCTATAACAAGTTCTCAATGTTATATTACAAAATTAAATTTTATTTTCGAAAACTCGAAGTTAAATTTACAAGTTTGGAAATTTTTTACTCATTTCTCGTATTCTATTAACTGATAAGAAACTTCAAATAATTTTATTTTATGGGTAATAATATAGATGTTATTCCCCAGTAATATGATTATATATATATATATATATATATATATATATTATATAATATATATATATATATATATATATATATATATATATATAATATATATATATATATATATATATATATATATATATGTGTGTGTGTGTGTGTGTGTGTGTGTGTGTGTGTGTGGCCTTATGCTGATATGTCCGAAAAATTCAATTTTATGTTTTAAGTTGATATGTCACACTTAAAATTGGGTCTTTAACTTGGCAAATGCTGTTATGTATAAAAGAGGTAATACTTGGTCCCTAATTGAAAATTTTCATTGAAGACAAGCTATATGCTTGAGGTTGAATATGAGTATTAACTAAAGAATATTTGGATTGAAAAGCTTAATTGAGCGATTTTATATTTCACAACAAAAGTTACTTTATTAGTTTGCCGAAAATATGAAAAAAAAATGACATATCAACATCTGCCATAATGACACAGATATATAAATTAAAGCTTAAGATGAATTAAACTTCATAATTTTTTTCAATTAATACTTTTTTTCAAATTTTAAACCTCAGTCCCAAACGCACCAAGACAAAATTGATGATATTATTGAGAACGCAAAAGAGAATGTGCTGAATTCGCATTTGTGTTGAGAAATATATAAAATAATGTACACTGATCCCAATATAATTATAAATTATCCATATTATTTGCCTAATTGAGGGTCAGAATAATTAATTCATTTAACTATTTTCATTTACATATGGCCATTTCATTTTTGCAGACATGCCCTGTTATGCACAACACTGAGACTAAAATATTTACTCTCAAAAGTATAAAAATATGAATCGAAAGAAATCATAGCAATGAATTATGAGTGACATGTAGCAAGATATTTGAACAGGCAAAATGTTTCGTTACATTTTTCTCACATGCCCGTAAATAAAGGAAATTAACGAAATATTAGGATCAATGACTGCGAACTAAGAAATGCGAATGTAGTAAAAATTAATATATTTTTCTAGCAGTTTAAATATCTATATATTTAAGTTGCTAAGCCAACTTTTTGGACAGTCCGTGAGAGAAAACCACTGCATCAATTTACTTCATTTTGGTCATAAACGAAAAATTGTAATCTGTAGATTTGTCAAATTTGGTTTTTGTAACTGCAATTTTTATTAATGAGCTATAATTTACAATTAAAATTTGATTTCTGCGCATGCTCAGTGGCATGTTTCAATCTAGCTTTAGATACTCACTGTTTCTGCGCATGTTCAGTGACATGTTTCAATGCGGAGGAGTCTCTCTAGATCTCTCTCTGCCATTTTTTTTTATGATAATTATGTTTCTGAAATATAAGATTAAACCTGATGGAAATTGTTTATTTCTCGCTGTTTAATTAGCGATAATTTAAAATTAAAAACTTGCTTTCTGCGCATGCTCAGTGACATTTTAAAATCTGGATTTAGATACTCACTAAGCACGAAGCCGCTTAAACATCAATTTGTGTCTGCTCATTATTATGATTTTCAACATTTGGCAATGGTGTGTTGAGTATAATTTGTGTATTAGTACATTTATTTACTGTGTAGCCGTCATGTTTTGACGGGTACCAACTACTAGTTGATAATTAATATTTAAGATTAAAATAACTAATATATTAAATCACTAATTTATTGCTCAATATATATCAAAGCATTTATGCGTCAAGCACATAGCATAGATTTCTTTTCAAACAAATATTGAGCTCACTTTTTCTTAATATTCCAATAGCTGCTCAACTTACATTACAACACCACTGACAACCTAGATTTTCCCAATTTAATTTATAGAAAAATTCTTCAATTTGATATATAATTTCCAAATTAAATATTCAATAAAGTCTACATTTAATGTGGATAAGATAAATCTTATTTCTATTTATTATCTGCAAGAGATAAATTTAAACTAATACGTAAAATTACATGTAACAAAAACGAGAAGAAAAAATATCATTTCAATGGATTTTGAGAGGATGGTTTTTGCCTTTTTCTCTTCATAAATTTAAATTCATATTTTTTACTCATTCTATTTCTAAGAAATTTGAAATTTTCAACTCATTTCGATCAATTTCTTAAAGTTACATTTCTCGTTTTATGTAGACAAGATTCGTCAAAACATGCCTAAATATTTCCAAAATTTAATCTGCGAAAGGAAATCCATTCAAAGAAAGTGAAAGCGTTAAATTTTTAAGTCTAAAAATGTGGAAATGCTATGTGAGATAATTTTGAAAAGGTTTCACCCGTGATTCAAAAATCAGTAATACCTTAGCAAAATATTTTGTGATTGTTGGTTTTGAGACGAATATTTTAGTCAATACAATGGGCATTTATAATTTTAAAATCCTCTAGATTTCATCTCTACTTATTAGCTGTCTTCAGTATTTTCTAATTAAGATACTGAATAGTATAGAAATGCGACTCAAAATTAAAATGTATGAAAAAATTTTGGGGTCTAATTATACATAATTTTCTCCTCGGAAAAGAGAATTTTGAAAGCCAGACACAATTTAAAATATTTTGTCCATCTATCCTTAGTTACATCCTTAGTTATAACGCTCAAGCCAAACCCTATTTTGTCCCTTTGAGTTATTTCTCAATTTTTCAAAGACTCAACGTCGGGTAAAGACATTTAGTTAGATTAAAAAAAGATATTTGTTCCTGTGTGTACATACAAAATGTACTCCTGACTGGATTATGTAGTTAAGCTCGTAGTCAATTAAAGTAGAAAAATGCATAGAATTTGCTTTTGAACTATTATCCTCTTAATTTATCTGGAATAGATTCGCAATAAGAAAAAAAACCTGGAGCATTAGAGAGATCTGTTTAAATCCCATCTAGTTAATTTTAAATGCAAGAAAGATATTCACTGAAACAAATGTAAAGATTACTCTATAGGTAAATACTTAGATACCTTCCACAATTGTACTCTAAGTATTATGAGCATCTATATTACAATGCAACAAGTTTCTTAGTGAAAAATTACATAAATGTTTTTTTACTTATATTGCACACTCACACAGTCATCATAAAAATCATTTGGTGCTGAAGCCAGGGAATTTTCTATCAATAAAATTTATATATATATATATATATATATATATATATATATGTTTGGAGCTATATATATATATATATATATATATATATGTGTGTGTGTGTGTGTGTGTGTGTGTATCTCCTTATCTTAATATCAGGAATGATATAATTAAGCTAATATAAGATATTAAAATAATTATATTTGATTAGTATGAATAAATTGTCTTTAATGTTTGGAGCTCATTTGGTAGCAGTAATTTTACATTCACTTGGGCATAATTCAAAGAATTATTAATTTTGAGAACTCTTATGAACATTTCAGTGAGATTAAGGGTAATTTATTTTCTGGAAAGTTAATGATTCTATTATTTAACAAAATCCTTAAATCATCAGACATTTGTACTTTCGAATTTCTGCACAACGTTATTTTCTAATCAAGGATCGAAAATAATCAAAGTTAAATCTTTCTGGATTAATCAAAAATACCTCATCATGCATATGTTTCTAAGTTCACATGAAAAAAAATAAAGTCTTAATTTTATATATTCTACGAATTTTATCGTTATTACTGTAGACTAGTAGTCGGAAATTTAAGTTAAATTAGGCGCTTAATTAAACTGCTAATTTAGTTTAAAAATAACTAGAGACTGCTATCATGCAGAGTGACTACTTGAAAATTTGAGTAGAATCCTCTGTTTAGTAAATAATTTTATGTAATACATGCTTCTCACAAAATTAATTATTTCTAAGTCGTTGAACTCAAACAAACTATGGTATTCATATATTTTGTTGCTAATTTTTCCAGATCCAATTATTTTATTTTATCTCCTACAGGCCTCAAATTAATAAACAGCTGGAATGATAGTTTACAAGGGCTAATTTTACTGCTATTTTCTGGGCTTCAGAGATCTAAATTACCAGAAATTGAAACAGGGGAAGGATGAGGAATATATGCATGTATACATTCCTCATTTGAACAAAGATTTTTATCCATATGAAGATATGATACAACCCAATTATTTCTTCTCAACTTATACAATTTGATCATAATCCGTCAGTTTTTCTCTTGATATGGCAGGTGCAAATTGAAAATTTGAGTAACTCAATGAATTTGATAGTATCACCTGTTTTGCTACTATCGGGAACATGGTTAGGCTACCTAAAAGGTGAATTTCATTTGAAAGTTTATAAGTTAAATAACAATGAAGAATTCTTAAATATTGAAATACATAGTCACAAACATAAAGGTAGACCATTTTAATAATATCTGAAAACAAATACGTTTTTTTTTCGTTTATTCAAGTAATAAATTATTACAGTATTCAACTACAGGAAACTTTTATGATCCTATCCTATTACAGGCAAAAAAAAATTAATACAGAATGTTTTCCAAAATACTGTAATAAGTATATTAATTTATAACCATTATTAAAGTAATTGCGTTCTTGGTATCTAAACTTGCTGTAAGCCATAAATATATTTCTTACATATTAATTAAATGTAGGATATGACAAGAAGCTATAACTTATAACTAATTTTCTGTCTGACCCAATTAATTATTTACTTGACTTCTTATATTATGTTATTACACTTTATTCTCTTTATAAATACCAATTTTATAATTTTTAATATAATTCCCCGATAGTTGTGAATATTGCACTGTACTTCTGGACACTTTTCAGTACTGTAATTTCTCTTTTTGCATTCCACTATACACATTCATCGTTATAAGATTTTTATGTAAAGGTTTATAATTCATGCAAACTTTTTCAAAAACTCCATGAAATCGATAACTCTTCCATTGTACAGTATTTTTTTAATTATTTGAAATATATTATTTATAATCTAATCATCTTAGAATTGCTGTATTAGTTCTCTGGGTGTTGCTTTATTCAGAATAAAATTCTGTTATTTTCTGGTTCATATGGCTTATTTATTTCATAGATCATTTATCAATCAATGTCTTCTACATGCACAAGCTGCAAGATCAAGGCAATAAATGTTCTAGAGAAAATATAATGAGTCTTTTAGTGATACTTTTGCATTTAGTGGCTCCTCTATAAAGGCAACACTAATGTATCATTCGTAATCATCTCCTAGTATGTATAATTTGCACCAAAGTCTGAGGAAAATTAGATTCTTTCCAGCGGGAACTGGTTTAGTACTGGGAATCCGTCACCTGGCATCT
This sequence comes from Dolomedes plantarius, assembly GCA_907164885.2. NCBI lineage: Eukaryota > Metazoa > Arthropoda > Arachnida > Araneae > Dolomedidae > Dolomedes > Dolomedes plantarius. The sequence goes on along the minus strand of OU015501.1, from coordinate 112,875,794 downwards.
CTTTGGACTCTGATGATAAATTATGTTCAATATATCGCATCAAGATATTCCTCTAGAGCTGATTTTAAGTTTAGTTCAATCCACTAATTTTTCTTACTTTGGATACTGATACGCCGGTTTTTCTGAAAAATGCTTTCATGTTTACGGATATTGTGAAAGTCCTTTGAAATTTAATCAAATATACGCTTAACCTCTTTACAACCATAATCGTACTTTTTACGTCTCAAGACTACAAACCGTCAAGTTAAGCCTCTCAATAGTTTTGCGAGTATTGTGTAAATGGTGCTAGCAGATACCATGTTATATTCTATCTAGGAAACAACAGCCTAGTATTCCCAGAATCACTAAAATCTATATCTGCAGGTCCAAAACTAGGTGGAAATTATTCTGGATAAAAGAGAAGCTTTTATCTTCGATTTACGGTATTCAAATTCCTTTCATACCGAGTATTTTTCCCACCACACCCTGTCTTTCCAAGACTAGATCGAATCTCAACAAATTATAAAAATGATGAAATTGAAACTGTTATCAGAACATTTTATTAGGGAGCCTCTATTCAGAAAAATTAAATATTAAAAATTAAATGTCTTTTCTTAGGAATTAAAAATGCTATCGCATTCGCGTTATGCGTCTCTTAGGTATTTGTACGAGTATATAGAGACTTCGGCTTTTAAATAATAAATTAAGGGGACAAGGGGCCTTCAAACTTTATTTTTTTTTAATTTTCCATTTTTTACTTTGTATGAAAATGAGAGTAATTAATTTTTTTTTTACTACACTGAAAACCTTTAAAATTCAAAATTGCAGAATAATGCCCATTTTTCATTTTTTTCAAAAATTCTAACATTTTTCAAAATGCTCTATGTGCATTCTATATTAATTGAAGCCATTAAAATTTTTATTATAAATTTACCCTATGTGTATAAATATAAATGTGCATTTATTTATTTATTTATTTATTTTGTAGGAATATAAAGTCTTAAATATATATTTTTTTATTCTGCCTGTTATTTTTTTAAGGTTTTTACTTTATTTATGATCTATAAAATTTCAAAAATATTTTGTGATTTCTTAAAATTATGCACAATTTTGTGAAAAACACTTTAATTATTAATTCTGAGAAATTTGGAAGCTATCAGAAGAAATGAATACGCAGGGATCCTTTTGACAAAATTCTCAGCATTTTTGAAGAATTTTTTGATAAACAGGTCTAATTCCTCCACAAAAATACTTATTTGTTAATTCTAAGTATTTTCAATGTAGTAAAAGAATATTAATCATACTCATGTGGTATATAGAGTAAAATATTAAAAATTAAAGAAGAACGAGATTGAGGTCCCTTGCTCCCTTAAACAAGTTTTACCGTATAATGATGCAACACTACTTTCGATGAAACTGAAGAAAGTGGTAAGGGGACTTTGGAAACGTTTTATTAGACTTTAAAGGACGCTACAGTGAACTACATTTTGTGTGAGTTCTGGTTTACGACATATTAAATCAAGAACTTCGAAAGTGAAATACTTGTGAGGCATTGCTGTATAATATTAGTTCCTCCCAAACACTCTACTTATGCTTTCCTATTGCAGGGAAAATACTTTTCGTGACGCCTTGAACAATTTATCCCCTGACGAGAAAGAAGAAACTAGTTTATAACAATTTGGTAACTTTAAGTACTAACTAGTTCAATCCAGTTAGGACAACGAAGGAAGTAGAAGGACAGCAACATGTCCATTTCGATTGCCGAAGTACCACAGATGATCTGGCGGGCCAAATCCTGAATCACGTATCGACAAGCGTGTTAAGCAGAATAAGATTTAGTTATTAGATTCTAGCGTAAAGTCCTTAGTTCAGAAGCGTAAAGTCCTTCATTAAATCAGCACCAATAGAGGCTACGGGTATTGAGTAAGTTTAGGCTATCAGCTTGTAAATGCAACTCTTTAGATTCAAACTCAAATTGAATCCGAATCACGGAATACGGCAAGCGTGCTAAGCCGAGTAAGATTTAGAAATTGGATTTAAGGTTCAGTTTAGTGGGTGAACTCCTTCAATCAAATCAATATCTGTCGAAGCTACGGAGTTGTCAGACTATCTTAAGCTATAACTGTGATTGTAACACTTTAGTTAAAACTCATTTCGGGTATTGAATAAATCTTTTATTAACCAATTTGTTGTAAATCTTTCATCTCATTACTTAAATTATTTATTAGCAATAAAAATAGGTCTTAGATTAAAAATATTAAAAGATCTTTTCTATACTTTGTGGCCATGATAAAGTTACCCTTGAGTGTAATTTTTTAGCTGCCATACCTCTGTCTTTTAAAGTACTGTTGCATAAATGTAAAAATCTGCTGAGAAAAGAACTTGTCTTATTATATGTCTTCCTGTTCATTTTTTTTCATTACATACATAAAGTTATGCGTGGGAAGCACTTTTTAAGCAGAGATTCAGATTAACTGTACATGGTATAGTTGTTTCCTTTGAGTTAGTGCAATCACAGATTTCTAATATAAGACTGAAAAGTCATTGCATGTTTAGAATGGACTCATAGATGAAACAGGGATAGGGTAAAGAAGTGTTTAGTAATGCAAAAAAATATATTTTCCCATTATTCATTCTCTTTTGATTTCACACACCAAAAAATCCATGCTTTTGTACCCAAATTAAGTTTATTTATCACTATTATGACACTACTAAGGCATTAGATATTTTAAAACAATTCATTTGTTACATGTTATCTGTAAAAAGTTTAAGTAGCTTCGTTTTTCATAATATCTGATTAATGTATTTTAAGATTTCCCGAATTCTTTTAAAGGAATGTCAATAATTATCAGGCTACAATTATTAATTATCATTATTAATTATCAGACAATTTTTTTACTTATCACGCTCTTAGAGATATTTATAAAAAAATTCATTTAATTTGCACATTTTGTTCTGATTATTATAACCAGCATCCTTATTTCAAGAAAGTAAAAGAATGTAATTTAATAAGTCCTGTAAATATAATTTTTAGAATCAGGAAGTTATTTAAATACGAAACACCACAGCCTAAGTGAATGAACTGAACAAAACGAGTAGATATTCAAACTGAAATAACTATTAGAGTTGGAATATTATTAATTTCGATGTTTATTGTATGTTTAGCTTAATAGCAGCTGAAAACTTTTAATCAGGAAAAAAACTATTATGGAGAATTTTGATTTCACCTGAAACTGGCAGCGAAATACATTTACAACTTCCCGTATTGAAATATAAAATTTAAGTCCTAAAAATACGACTTCATTCTTTAGAAATTGGAATTTAGAAAAGAGAGACAAAAGAAAGACTTAATTGCCTTTCATCTTTAATAAATTTGAATATTTGATTGTTTAGCATCTATAAGACTCTTTTTCGGTAAAAATTTCTAATATGACTCTCTATTTACAACGCCTTTAAAAAACACTGAAAACACCAGATAAAAAATATTAAATTAAAAAAAGCAAAGCTACATTCGAAAACCTATTTAAAAGAGCTTTTTGTAATGATAAACCTACTGCCTTGTTCTGATGCAGTTCTCAGTTAATTTTACTTAATACCTCGAATTTAATAAGGCACCTTTACATTACTGGACTGTTTTAAGGAAATCTAAGCATTATCTAAACGAACTTCTCGCTTGGATTTTTCCTATATGAAAGGTCCCGATCTGCCAAATAAACTTAAGTCTCCGTGGCAATAGAATGAGACTTAATGCTCAGCTCCGCTCCTGCAATATTGAATGAAAACGAACCCTCCAAGAGTAAAAGACCAATACATCAAACGCAATCATTCCCATCTCTAATGACATCATACACCTTTTCCTCCCTCCCCATTCGAAAGAAGCCCTCCCCTCGGCGAGGTGCTGATTAGTCTCGATTCCGGTCTTTTTTTCGAGCCGAGAGGACTATTTATTTGCCGCTTCCTGATATTCTTCAACCTCGACGATGGATTTAGATGCCATTCATTCACATGAAGGGAAGAAATGCACGTGTCCAAAATTATATAATGATTGAGAATAAATGTGTACATACGTGAATTTTGGAGTGCTTTCGTAAGTATAAAATGGGTATAAACATAACACTTTTTTGAAGGGATCAAAAATGTATACTTACATGTACGAGTACTATTTAATCACTTCTGTCTGGTATTTTTCAACCACGACGATGGATTTAGGTGCCATTCATTCCCATGAAGGGAGGAAATGCACATATCCAAAATTTAAATATAAATTAAAATAAATATGTACAAACGCAAATTTTGGTCTGCATTCGTAACAATAAAATTGATATAAATACGAAAAACACATTTTTGAAAGGATCAAAAATGTATACTTACATGTACAAGTACTATTCAATCACTGCTGCCTGGTATTTTTCAACCACGATGATGAATTTAAGTGCCATTCATTCCCATGAAGGGAGGAAATGCATATATACGAAATTAAAATATAAATTAAAATAAATATGTACAAACGCAAATTTTGGTCTGCATTCGTAAGAATAAAATTGATATAAATACAAAAAACACATTTTTGAAAGGATCAAAAATGTATACTTACATGTACGAGTACTATTTAATCACTGCTGTCTGGTATTTTTCAACCACGACGATGGATTTAGGTGCCATTAATTCCCATGAAGGGAGGAAATGCACATATCCAAAATTAAAATATAAATTAAAATAAATATGTACAAATGCAAATTTTGGTCTGCATTTGTAAGAATAAAATTGATATAAATACGAAAAACATATTTTTGAAAGGATCAAAAATGTATACTTACATGTACGAGTACTATTTAATCACTGCTGTCTGGTATTTTTCAACCACGACGATGAATTTAAGTGCCATTCATTCCCACGAAGGGAGGAAATGCACATATACGAAATTAAAATATAAATTAAAATAAATATGTACAAACGCAAATTTTGGTCTGCATTCGTAACAATAAAATTGATATAAATACGAAAAAAACACATTTTTGAAAGGACAAAAATGGATACTTACATGTACAAGTACTATTTAATCACTGCTGCCTGGTATTTTTCAACCACGACGATGATTTAAGTGCCATCATTCCCATGAAGGGAGGAAATGCACATATCCAAATTAAAATATAAATTAAAATAAATAGTACAACGCAAATTTTGGTCTGCATTCGTAAGAATAAAATCGATATAAATACGAAAAACACCTTTTTGAAAGGATCAAAATGTATACTTACATATACGTAAATTAGTAAGATAACAAAACGGAAAAGAAAATCGATCAGCACAACTTACGTAAAAATATCCCCAAAGGCATCGTAAAACACTAACTAAACGTTATATTAGTACAAATTCTGCTAGTTAAAGACTCACATCCAAACCCTGAGAGGATCAATAAAAGCTACGTTTAATTACAAGATCAACTCTTCCTACAGTTCGAACCAATGAATGAAGAATTATTTCTAAAACAGGGTAGGTTTTTGAATAAAACATCAGACATACTAAAATAAAATTTAGGAGGACTTATGGTTTGTTTTGGACAACTAAGGTTACCATTTCCTACCGAAAAATCTACAAAAAACCAAATCGAAGAAATAAGCGAATACTACAAAAAACTCCTTAACACAAAATGAAGCTCGTTTGTTCTACGATTAACAATAAATAAACACAGCTAAGTGAAAACTTTTAGTCAAAAATTACGAAGTAAAATACAGCTCAAACTAATAATGAAGAAGTATTTCTAAAACAGGGTGAGTTTATGTATGAAAACATCAGCATACTAAAATTAAAATTTTAGAGGATTGATATTTTTGTTTTGGACATACTAAGGTTACCATTTGCTACACGAAAAATCTAAAAAAAAAAACAAATCGACAAATAAGCGAATAGTACCAAAAAAAAACCTCTCTCAACACAAAATGAAGCTCGTTTGTTCTACGATTAACAATAAATAAACACAGCTAAGTAAAAACTTTTAGTCAAAATCACGAAGTAAATTCCAGTGAAAATTTAGTCATGGTTTAACTAATATACTACTTGAAGGAGATTAAATGAAATTTAAAAAATCATAAACAGAAAGTGCTAAATTAATCAGAAAAGTAAAAGTGGGAATAGAGAATCAATAAACATGAAAATCTAATTAACACATAACTGTTATGATCAAAGTTAATCACACCAAAAGTACAAGTATAAGATACTTTCAAAGCTAAAATTGTGGAAATACTGTAACATACCCTAAAACCAATTTATGTAATAAACCTAAAACTAGACTAAAAGACATAGTCAAAATTTATAAAACAAATAATAATAATCATTCAAAAGAATCTATTCAAAATATCTACTATGAGTAAATGTATATCCCTACATGTTGCATTAAGTAGTAGATTATCCAGGCAAAGCAACATTATCATTAAACAATGGTTTAAATCTGAGAGTTATGATCTTGGAGATAAACACATTATGACACTTGAGAATCACTCATTTGTGTTTTTCGTTATTGTGTAAAAATATCTTAATTTTAACTTGTTAAATAAAAGACTATCATAGCTAAATATTTAAAATTTATGTAAATCGCTCATTTTAAGCTATAGATTATCATCAAAGGCTAATAGGTAAACATACCTAAAATTCCCAAGACATGCTAACAAAGGGATAATTCTTATTGTCTTATCAGCCCCTAAAATCTGGTTAAATTAAATTTACGAAATGGTATAGCTTACTTTAAGCAAACAAGATAAAATTTTTTAAAAATTTCCAATAGGCAAGTTTATAAACAACTGAGCCAAAAAACATTAAAAAACAAACATAAAATATAACACTTCAACAAAATAAGGCTACAGAAACTGTCGCAAGATAAAATAAAGATTTAATGAACTAGATTTTAGGATGCATGCTTTAAATAGTTTCTTTATAGACATTATAACGAGTTTTTTAAAAATCTTTATTCTATATCTTTTCTTTTAAGTTTATTGCACTAAGATGTTTTTAAATTATATTAAATATGTTTTTAATTTAGCTTTCAAGAAATTTCATATTAGTAAATTTTTTGTCCCTATTGTAACTGTTCTGTAGATTTTTAAATTTCATTTTTAATTTATAACTAATTTCACAGATTTAGTGAAGATTAATCTTTTTTGCTAATATCCCTCCCTCTCTCATGTACTTTTACATTTTCGCAAATCCTTTCTCTAACAATTATATCGACTAAAGCGTCAGTTGCAATTTGGCTCCAATGATAATTCATTTGTAAACTAGATTGTTTGGAATGACACTGTTTTTTTTTTTGTTGTTTGTTTGTTTCAGGCTAATTTTCAACCTTCAGTTTCAGTTTTTGGTATGCATTGTTACATTTTTTCCACTTCACATTGAAAGAGAAATGTCATTTATTTTGTTAGATTATCCATACCAGAGGATTTATCTATTTTCATAAACTAGCTTTACATAAAAAATACTAAGTATTATGATCATGTCACCTTAACTGAATGAAAGATTTGCCATGGAACTGATATTTCTACTGGTTGCTTTTACTGTTTTAGATTTAGCTTCGATGATACGTTTAAGCATACTAAAAGGCTTATCAAAAACGACTACTTCTATACCGAATAATCTATTTATTATAATTAATTATCTGTTGATTACATGCACTTATTGAATATTTCATTATTTTTAATGGCTTCTCTTTTGAAAACTTTTGTTTTGTATTTTCTCTGTTACAACAGAAAAAAAAAATGCAGGTTCTTAACCTTAATAAGTTTGAGCACGGGTGGCCAACTGAAAACAATCCGAGCACCACTTTAGGAAAATATAAATGACGGCGGGCTAACTATGATATCGGAGAGAATTTTGATGCTTGGTGTGATAAAGGTGAAATTACCGTCATCAAATATCAGATATGCATACTGCTCTAAAAAATTTTAATTGTAAAATAAATTTAAATATTTAAATTTAAATTATTTAAAATACATATAAATAAGGGTCCTCAAAAAAGTCTGCATTATAATAAAGGAAAAAGGCATAATTGATTTGTTTTAAATTCATGATAAAAATGCATGCTTAGGGAAAAATTAAATTTGGCCTTATAGAAATGCATATATAGTTTGTAAAGAAAGCGAAAAATTCCAATAGTAATTTGTAAAATTATTGGACTTTATATCTTTATATATATATATATATATATATATATATATATATATATATATATATATATAAAGCAGTTCCGTAACTGACTGACATACAACGCACAGACCAAACCGCTGGACCAAAACGGCTGAAATTTTGCATGGCGATTCTTCTTATGGTGTAGGGGTGCATTAAGAAAGATTTTTTGAAAAATTCTTCTTAGAATTTTTAAATTTAAATTTTTAAGCTGTTTAATAACTTTTTTTAAGTTTTCATTTAAAATAAAAAATTGAGGGTTATAAATTTGTATCACAAGAAAGATCATAAAAATTTCTTTAACATGAAATCTTTTTCAAATCTTTACCTCCATTTTCGGATTTTTGGTGAATTTTTAATGATTAATTTTTAGAATTTAATTTATTAAATGATGGTCACGTGATTTCTTTTCTGGTAGTTTAAATAAATTTATCTTAACGTGCATGATAACGAAATAGACAAAAAAAAAATTTTTTTTCTTGCTAATGCGGCAGACGATTGGACATTATCCAAAAAAATATTAAAATACAGTAAAAGATATGTTCCTCAAATTGTGCTATATTAACTGTACTATATTCTTTAGTATGTCCTAGTAGATTTAATATGAGATTTTTCTTTACATTATTTTGTCTAGAAAAATATCCATTACGATTTATATATATATATTTTTTCGTTTTTTTTTACATCAATACATATTTTTGGCATTAATTGTATACATTGACCGTTGTATTTATTTGAATGTATACCGTAGCGAAGCACGGATATTCAGCTAATATATATATTTATATACACTCATGGACAAAAAAATTAGCGCACCAAGAAATAATTGCGGGATCGTAACGAAACTTGCAATGAAGGTACATGTCGGGGAGATATGCAAATGATTAGAAATGCAGCGTGATTGCGCATTACGTATAGCCGGTAGAGGGCGTTGAACATCGTACTCTGTGGAGTATAAAACAGGTAACCAAAGCTTGTTTGAGTGTGCTGATCATTTACAAAGGAAGAGCTGAGATAGACATGCCATTACGCCGTGTTTCGAAGACAATATAAGCAGTTGTCGCAGTTTGAGAGGGGGAGATCGTCGGGATGATGGAAACTGGGTGGTCAGCTAGGCGAGTAGATCGTCAATTAGCCGCTCTGATTGTGTTGTGAGGAGGTGTTGGGACCAGTGGACCCGAGAGATGTCATGTACACGAAGACCAGCCCCAGGACGCCCTCGACAGACCAGTCGTCGAGAAGACCGCCACATCGTAAGAAATGCACGCGTACAGCCAACTGCTTCATCGGCCGCCATCCAGCACAGGTAGCACCTTCACTAGGGCCTCTGTGTCTTCTCGAACCATACGGAGCGCCTGGCTGAAGGACAGTTGGTATCGTGAAGCCCATTACGTGTGCTGCCCTTGACGCCCACCCATCGACGTCTCCGTTTGGAGTTTTGCCGCTCACGAGGAAACTGGACTGCAGCGGAATGGAACCAGGTCGTCTTTAGCGACGAATCCAGATTCAATCTCGGCAGTGATGACAATCGTGTTTGTGTGGAGAGCCCGTGGTGAACGCTTCAATCCTGCCTTTGCTGTACAGCGACACATCGCTCCCACAGCTGGTGTGATGGTATGGGTGCCATTGCCTACAATACACGGTCACCCCTAGTATTGTTCCGTGGCACCATGACAGCCCAGCGGTATGTTCATGAAATCCTGCAACCACATGTGTTGCACTCATGCAACGGCTCCCAGGAGCCTTTTTCAACAGACAATGCTCGCCTCATACGGGAAGGGTGTCACAAGACTGTCTCCGCACTATTACTACCCTTCCTTGGCCTGCCCGATCCCCAGATTTGTCTCCAATCGAGCATATCTGGGATCATTTGGGACGACGAGTTGGGCATCCCACTAGTTTGAACGAACTAGAGGCAGGTTACAGCAAATATGGAACGAAATGTCTCAAGACATCATCAACAGACTTGTATGACTCAATGCCCGATCGTATCGCATCGTGCATTCTCGCTAGAGGGGGTCCAACGGAGTATTAACTCCTCCGTTCTTTTGCCTTTTTATCTGAAATAAATTATCCTTTTCTTGATTTTCTTATCATTACTTATATCAAAGTAGTCATTACGTAGTGTAAAATTTCGTTTCATTTTGACAGACTCCTTCTTGTGAGCTAATTTTTTGTCCATGAGTGTATATATTATTATATATATATATATATATATATATATATATGAATTGATAGATAGTTGTGTGTGTGTGCATGCATGCGTGCATATATGCAAACATGCGACAAATGAAAGGGGAAAAATTCTGCAAAAGTTATTGTTGATGTCAATCTGAAAGGTCATCTCTACTTTAATAAATCTGCATTATTTTAAATTCTAATACTGGATATGTGTTCGATAGTTTTAGTTTCCGTTTTATAGATTATACTTACAGATCTCTCATAAAGCCTGTTTTCTACTCGTTTCATGTTACGTGATGGTGTTGCGAAAGTTTCATTGTTTCCCAAAGGGAATTTCGTTTTTATCGCAGTTCAGATGCGAGTTCAGTTTGACCTCAGGATATGCATTTTTTCCTAAACAGTCTGAATTTTTGCATTTTTTTTAACGGAAACTACTACACGATGAGTGAAAACTTATTTTTCATTCAACGAAATCCTTTATATTTTCTGTGGTAAAAAAAATGCTTCATAGTTTATTTGGATTTGTTTTCCATTTTGTGTTTCCCCAAAATGCTTTAAATATACAAAGGATTTAATAAATTATACTAACTTATATGTTGATAATTGCTTCAATATTTGGTTTCTTCTTTTTAAAAATAACTAAGATTAAATAATATGTGTTAATATAAGCAGTAATGAAATCAGTATTATTAAGTTAAATGCAACTTTTAAAATCATTTTCATGTATTTTTTATATATTAATTTGAAAGATATTCTGTTAATTGTAATTTGTAATCGATTTGGTTTTTATGAAACTTATATAAAGAATTTGATGGCTATTAGGGATTTAAACATCAAAAAACCATATTTTGGATATGGAAGGTTTCTTAAATTTTAAATTTCATGAATAACACCGTCAATCGTAAGAGAAGTACAGAGTGAAGTATAGAAAAATTAAAGGATGTTTGCAAAGAGCTGTTTCATATTTTTGTGTATTTATCAAGGATATTTAGAGTTTATTTGTCTCTCAGGTGCTTTTGGGATTTTTATCGATGACATACAAAGTGAAAATTAGAAATATGTGAATATACAGAAGCTTATAAATATGCTTTAATTTTTATTTATTAAATTTAAATTTAAAATGAGCACAGTGGAGGAATATTACATTCAGCCAAATGTCATCCAGCATGAGGAAATACAAAAAAAGCTCTAATATATCGATACATTTAATGGAAACAAAAAATAAAATTTTCCGTCTTCCAAACTTAAACAGAAATCCCTAATGTTTATGACAAATGCCACATTTTAATGTAGGTTCAAAATATTGACTTAAAACGTTTTTTAGATGCTAAATTACCATTTCCTAGACTCTAAAATTCCAGTCTCATCAAACCTACCCCAAACTATTTATATCAAATTTCTGCAATAAGCATACATTGGCCTTCAAGTTTGACTATTGCCAAAGTATTTCTTTTACCATAAATCTTATACTCTAAATAACAGTTTCTGTGCATTATCGTTAATTTGAACGAATATTATCCTTTTTCCTTTTGGTATTGGATACTCAGGAACTGATACAAACTTGACTTACACTCCCACTCACCTTTTCAATGCTTCTTGAGTAAATTGCAAAATTAAACTACTACTAAACAATGAACCATTCATTTATATAATTTTCATATAAAAATTAAACCTAAAATAAGGTCCAAAGGTACCTAGTGCTAGCACGTCGGACTTGAAACTGCGAGTACTCAGTTCTAAGCCCGAGGAACGCCAAAGTGAGGAAGGTAGTGTAGATTACAAAACCAAAATAAAAATTAAGAAATTAAGCTGTATAGAAAAATAAGAGACTTCACTCTATTCTGCGACCGTCATGATTAAACAAAGCTATATTTCTTCTGCTCCTCAAAGTATAATCTTCTCTGTTAATTCTTTGTTTTATAAATGTCAATTTTAGTTTATGAATTTCTTTGACGATGAACCAAGAGGATTTTCATCTAATGAAAATCATGTCGTTAAAGTGCTGTAACTTTTGTGGTTTACTTGGCAAATTCAGCTATCAAACGACCTGTTCAACTGATACAGTCCTTAATCGATAATTTAAGTGTGTTATCAGAGTTATTTAAGAAAAGCTTGGTTAGTCTAATATACATCTCATCCTTTAACTTTGTTACATATGCTTTAAACTAAAATATTTTGAAAGATACTTTTAATTACCCTACAGGATATGTACATGATTTTGACAAGTGAATAAAAATTTGGAAACACATTGTTCTACTATCAAATATTTAGAATACAGAACTAAAAAATATTTTGCAATAATATTCATGTATAGAAAATTAAATGTTTTCTAAATGGTTACTAAAGGTATACATTATTAAATATGTAGGGTTATTTTTATTTAATTCTACAAAAGTATTTAAAGTAAATAAATCATACCATTCTAACTCTTTTGTTGCAATACTTTTTGAATCCGGCGTTATTTGCGGATCTGTAGAAATAAATTGGTAACCTTTTACAGAGTTAAAATTGTTAGAAATAAATAAATAAAATATATATATATATATATTTGGGATACTGAATTTATTAGCTTCTAAACCATTGGCGATGAATATTTCCGTGCTTGTATTAGTGATTAAAATCCATGACTGTGGAAAAACAGGCAGGACAAGATACCCATACTGTTCCTCCGAGAGTAATAAACCATCTATATTCCCTTATCAAAGAGATAACTCCAGTGCACTTCAACGATAAGCTTGAATTTATATCTCTCGCTAATATCTCTCAATGCGTATACATAGGTTTGCTAGCTTCACTTTGGTAAACGATGCTGTTAAGCAAGAAATACTACATAACACCGAGATCGTTGTCGTTTTTGCAATCCATAGTGGAGACTTATTTCTGTTCCTCCATGATCTGCAATCAGTGTATTTTTTTAATGTCATAGAGTATTTTTAAAAGTCACAGCAAGCAAAAGTGTTATAATGACGACAAATGCAGAAAAGGTGTGCATAATTTATGATTTATGATCTTTAAATGTTAGTTAATGCTAATTGCAATAAGCACGTGATATTAAGCTGTTGATCAAAAGTATTTCTGGTAGCATCCGAACACTGCTTTTTCTAGTTAAATAGGAAAAAAATCAATATTTGATATATATTGTGTCCGGTATAAAGGGCTTATGTCAAAAAATGTGATTTAAATATACCAAGTTACTGGCTTTTGTATCAATCGCAGAACAATAATTTCACCTACAGTCTTTTGTACAAATAAATGTACTTTTGTATACTAAATTGATAGACTTAAGCCTTTTATACAAGTCAATTTTTTTTTTATCAATACTAAGAAATAACTAAAAATCACTTTTTTTGACTTAAGCCCTTTATACAGGGCACCATAGATATAACAGCAATGTTATCTAAATATATACAGTTAGTGTCTGATACAAACTTTCAGTCTTTCCATAAAATAGAATGGACAGAAATAAATCTAAAGAAAGTAACAGAACTTAAATTAAACCAGTTAGTAACAGAAAGCACTAATGCAAAACCCTACAAACAACTTACTTTGAGCTACCGACATTATTCTTTTTTAACGAGGCTCAAAAGAAATCTTATCACGCTTTTCAAAGGGTTTTCTTGCTATTAAAAAGAAGTAAACATTAAATTATCCCTTTCATTTTTTAAGGCGATCCGAGAAAAAAAATTGCCCTTTTTACTTAAACCCTCAGATTATTATTTTAAATGCAAACTTAAAAGAAGTTACTAAAAAAGCTTAAAAATTTAATTTTTAAAAATCTAAGAAGAATTTTTCAAAATCTCTCTTAGTGCACCTCTACACCATAAGAAGAATCGCCATTCAAAATTTCAGCTCTTTAGGTTCAGCGGTTTGGTCTGTGCGTTTTATGTCAGTCAGTCAGTTACGGAACTGTTTTATATATACGTATAGATAACATAACAGCAACTCTAAGACTAGTGAAAATTAAAACGTTAAATTTTATTAAATAAAATAACTATAGAGAATTATGATTTACTTATCTTATTTATTTTGCTTTTTAAGCTTTTGTTGTAATGAATGTATTTTGAATTTTGCGTCTTTCCACCATAGTATAGCATCTGTAAAAGCAATCATCCATGTTCATCCAAGGCTTTTGGGGGTAAGTGTTGCAGTATTCGAAAGTTTTACTTTCAATAATTCGTACTTTTCGTTTATTTTGTACTATTATCTCACTTTCGTCATGTACTCCTGCTTGCGTGATAATTCTATACATACCAAAATTAATCTCATCTTCACTGTCAAAAATTTCAAAACCTTCAAAAGTTTTCTCCTTCATTTTTAACGCTAGAACGTCATTTGTACCTATAAACCTAATGTACAATAGTCGTTACGCGATGCATATCATGCGGGAGAAGAAACGAATAATGGTTGTGCATGCTTTAGATGTCTGCATAGCAATGCCTAAGAGTTGTAGTGCTAAGTAACTATATCGCTGTAGAAGATCGTAAGACGTTATATGCAAAGGGTTATAAAAACAGTACAAATTAACACCGAACAAAATACATAGATTATTTGCGAGGAAATTGAAACCTTTTTAAATATGGTAAATCATTAAGACTTTTATACCGATATTAATAGACTTAATGTACAGGTGTACAGTGGAATACTCATGGACAGTACACAAAAAAAGTTATATTTTGCGATATAATTATCGGGAAAAATAAGGTTTATGGTATTTAATTCTAAAAGCTCTATAAGCTTTACGCCAAGAAAATAGAAATATGCACATTTTATTTAGAATTTAACATTTCGGACAGCTTTATTGTCTATTTTCCAGTTCAACCCTTAATTAAAAATATGTCTGTCACTCATTTATTAAAAAAGGAGTAAACTACTAATAATTTAAGCACTATAAAATGCTTTAATTGGGACTAACATTTCTCTGTGCATCGAAGTATATTTTTACCCATTAAACATTGAATCTCGGTTTAAATCCATCGATTTTTTGTCCAACATAAAAGAAAATTTCATTACTCTCAAATGAGACTTTTCAACATATAACAGTATAGTGAGATCCCTCTGATATTCTTAGACGCACATTATTGTATTAAAATAATCCTGCGGCAGAAAAATATCCTCAAACTGAGTTCATTATTGTGTTGTAAACAGTAAAGGAAGAATCACGTAAGTTATCTGAGCACAGTTTTGAAAATCTGACATGTATATAAATATTTATTATATATTCATTATTATCGTCTGTCATTATCCACTACTCTTAACTCGTTCTTTATCTTACCTTTCCTATTACATTATTCATTTGCAAAAGATGCAGAGAAAGCAGAAACTTTTGTCATAAAAACAATTGTAATACAAAACTAAAATAATGCATCTGACTACATGTAAATGCATTTCATAGAATGAAGAAATATCTCACATGAAGATTAAAAGAAGTATTCTCAAGTTAAACTCATAAAATTTGTTACAAATCTTAGATAATAGTCAGTTACACACTTTCATATAACACATAGCCTATCTTGAAGTCATATTTTTAAGTCATAATTTTGAAGTGATATAAAGACTTCAAAATTTTCACCTTTCAGATTATATTTATTTTTAATAATAATTAATATGACATCATTTATTCTGTTTGGATTCATTTTAATGTTTTTTTAGCTTTCATTAGAATTTTGATTAGATCGTATTTATTTTCTATTACATTTGATATGATCAGTGCATGCATTTTAATGTTAGATATTTATTGTATTAATCTTTTTTAGACTCTTTGATTAATTTTACAAATTTTACGGTTTTTTCGAAGTGTTAAAACTAATAATACATATGCATAGAATTCAAAAAAGTTATAAGTGCTAGTTTATTTCTCTTAGTTTAAAATATAAACTTATAGTTTATCAAAGTTTTAGTCACATTTTACTCTTATGTCACATCCCATTGTATAAAAACTGTTAAAAGTGAAAGCGTTTCATTGAAAATTATTTACTCACTTTTTGAAATTAGATCACTTTTAATTTGTTCACTGATTAATTTGTTCTGAATTAATTTGTTCACTGAATCATTTGTTCAATGATTTCACTTTTTGATTCATTAGAAAATTAGATCACTTTTTGAATTCACCACACTCCTTCCATTGAGTCACTTGATACAATTTTATCACTACCTACAAAACATCTTAAAGCTCTAGAATTTTTTAACGTAAAACAAAACATCTGTAAGATGAAGAAAGCGACAACAAGTGCAGTTTCAGCTTTAAGCAAGAAAACAACGCGCAAGAATGCACAATCTGGATTCATAGCATAGAATTCATAAAAGTTATAAGTGCTAGTTTATTTATCTTAGTTTAAAATATAAACTTATAGTTTATCAAAGCTTTAGTCACATTTTACTCTTATGTCGCATCCCATTGTATAAAAACTGTCAAAAGTGAAAGCGTTTCATTGAAAATTATTTACTCACTTTTTGAAATTAGATCACTTTTAATTTGTTCACTGATTAATTTGTTCTGAATTAATTTGTTCACTGAATCATTTGTTCAATGATTTCACTTTTTGATTCATTAGAAAATTAGATCACTTTTTGAATTCACCATACTCCTTCCATTGATTCACTTGATACAATTTTATCACTACCTACAAAACATCTTAAAGCTCTAGAATTTTTTAACGTAAAACAAAACATCTGTAAGATGAAGAAAGCGACAACAAGTGCAGTTTCAGCTTTAAGCAAGAAAACAGCGCGCAAGAATGCACAATCTGGATTCTGACGGAAGAAATGTTCCTCAGTTTTCTTTTACAGAGCCTCGGGACTCCTTCCATAACAACCACTTATTTTCAACTTTTTCTACTATACCCAAAAGGGAAATTCTCTAAAATGCTTCGGAAAAACAGGGGTCGGCTCAACTTCATTTTGAATTATTATTGGGCCCGATTCAAGGAGGAGAAGAAAAGCGTGCTTTCAGTCTGAATCAAAGCGAAAAAGATGAGTTGGAAAATTGAGTCTCGTTTGCTTAGATGACAGAAATGGGTGTGTTTCTTTTTCTTCCGTTTCCATGTAATGGAATCACGGTTCTCCTGAATTAATTCCATACAGGAAATAATTGTTTAGTTCTTGTCACGACATTGTTGAACGCCTGCTCAGTCTTTTAATACATTGTCGGTGTTACCTGCTATTGTTCATTTCACCTAACAAAGGGAAAATGTACAAACCCTGTGCATTAGGAATATTTTTTGTATATTTTTGTACATTGTTCGTTTCCTACAAGTTAGAGTTCAATACGTTCAGAGTATATTTCAAAAGCAAATGAAATCCTAGCACTAGGAATTGCTTGAAGGGAGGTCTCGCCTCAAAAGAAAATATTTATAGTCTTTATGTAAAAGAAAAAATCTGCTTATTGATATTTAAATTCAAACTTTAAGTCTCGTAAGACAAGTTTCTTTTATGTCTAAAAAATTTATTTTAAACTATCGCTTTTTATTTCCTGATTTAAACTAAAAAACTTCAAAATTTAGCAACGTAATTAAGTAACACAGAACTTCGGAACATGTGTTACTGCTTTGAAAAAACAAAACTTAATAGCCGCTGGAGACAAAATATGACAGAATCCCAGTCTTAAGATAAATGTGTTCGTAACATATATTTCTAACTAATAAGGAACCTTAATCTTTTAGATCTGATTATCTGGTTACAAATAAAGGAGCTCTAATAAATAATAACTCTTACAGAAGGTCGTTCGCACTTTATGGAAACGATATTGTAATTAATTTTCCGCTTTTGCATTTTGAGATAAAAATTTGGCAACTTCAGAATAATCGTCTTCTATTGTGTTGTTTTGATTGGAATGTAAAATAAAAGATTTGTTTTGAAAATAACACCTAAAATTGATAGATGGCTCGAAAGCTACTTAACTGCGCTTTCCAAGGAGAAATAGTCGTATCAACAAATTATAAAGCGGTGTAAAAATCGGGGTTATGGCATTTCAAAAAAAGGTATTTATAATAAATTAAATTTGAAAGAAAAAAAAACATCTAACTGAAAGTAAAAATGAAAACATGACCGCGAAACCTCATCCTAAGACAGTTCGAACGCAGGTAAATTTCAAAAAAGGGAAGCCTCTGATCCTGAAAGAAAATTCGCCGACTCAAAGATCCATTGCATCGAAACTATGAATGTCTTCTGGCACTGTAAGTAAATCCATTCATAAAGATTTGAAGTAAAAAAAAGATGTTTAAACCTAAAGTTCATCGGCTTTTACCAAACCATATTGCTGAAAGAAAAACAATTTGTAGAAAATTATACGAAAAACACCTCGCTGCTGAAAAATGGAAATTTGTGGTAACACTCGATGAGGCATGGGTGTATTTAAGTGACAGTAATAAAAAATATAAATTTTCTATTGTTCAACTGACGGGAATGACCGTACTAAATGGCTTCGTCAGAGTACCGAAAAGTTCCCAAAGGGAATCATGATAGTTGCACGATTTTGTTACAACGGCAAATTAAAAATCAAAAAAGTCTCAAGTAAAGCCAAAAATAATTCATTTTACTATCATCAGAATATTTTAGAACCAATTTTTGAAGAAGAAATTCCAGCCTTATATGGAAAGGACATTAATAAAGTTGAGCTTCATATGGACAACGCCTCTAGTCACACGTCTAAATCAACTGCCGCTTATTTAGCAAACAAAGAATCAGAAACAGGAATAAAGTGTATCCCATTTAATGAAATACCTGTAAAATAACCTGACGTTTCTTCAATGGATTTTGCGTTTTCGGTTTATTAAAACGAGCTTTAGGAAAACGGCATCCAAGAACATTGAACGGACTTTGGAAAACGGTCCAAGAGGAATGGGGTAACATTGACATGACAGTACTAAGAAAAAGTTTACTTTCACGGAAAACTCGAGCTAGAGCGATTGTCAAGAACCATGGCTATGAGATAGAAGCAAATAGCTGTCCAAAATCCAGCATTTATACATGAAACTTAATTATCCAAATCGTTTCAATAAAGTGCGAACGACCTTCTGTACATATGTATTTTTCCCTCAAATTAAAGTTTTAAATGGGGGTTATTCAAAGGAAAAACAAGCCAAGGTTTACCTTACATGAAGAAAATATCTATTTGCTTTAAGTAAAATTCATCAAGTTTGGAGTCGTAAGTACTTCGAAATGCAAATGATATGCTTATAGAAAACACTTAACAGAAAGCTAGAGTTTTTACAGTATTATCAGAAAAATTCATCTGTTTGCGTGATAAACATATTTTCTAAGAATGAAGAGTGTAACAATCACGAGTCAAAGATCATGTTGTATAATACTTGAGAACTTATCTTTTTTATTTGTAAAAATATAAAACAAGAAGTATATTGTTTCCTAGGTCTTGGAGCTACAAAAGACCATCTTTATAATGATAAATTAAGTGTAAAGCATTAGAACTTTGCATTTTAATAGCATTGTACTTCTGTTGAAACCTGAAAACAAGATTTATAACTTATCACTTATACAGTTTTATAAGGTAGGATAAAACTACATTTTAGCCTATCGTCTTTAAATTAATACTCTTTAAAAACTGAGGCAATTGTTTATAATCTTTTCCATCAAAATGTCACCGTTTACTATTAATAAAATAGTCCAGCACTTCACTATCTTTTACAATTATTACTCGTTACTTTGAGATTCCAGGAGGAAAAATAGAGTCATTAATAAAATAGAGAGAATATTTTCTGAATATATATTTGGTTATAGACTAAGTAAAATTTTTTAACTCCCCAAACTTCTCAAAGTAACTTTACCTTAAAGGAATGAGACGTTTAATAATTCCATTGACCTTGTTAGAAATTTTATTGCGTGAGATGCTAAGAGAATTTTTCGTATTTAGAACATACGGATGGCATCATGCGAATACATTGCTTATTAAATAACTTGGTATTGGCATGCATTTTCAGTGTTAGTAATGGTAAATTCTAGAATGAGATCCAGATTGATCATATTAAAATATCTTTTATTCATTTTGTTCCCCTTGAAGCCTGTATTTTTAGTACACATGAAAAGTATTCATGCAAAAATATTTAACAATGTGAGATAAAATAAAATATTATTAAAATTTTCATAATATTACACGAAGTTACGACAAATTTGTGTCTGTTAAATACAAATTTATCTTTTTCTAAAGCACATAAATCTGTAAGACTATACTGTACTAAATAAATTTTTAAATTGTAATCTGTACTACATAAATTTTAAGATCAATATCCTTGTGTAGTTAAAGTTTTAGCTTACTTATCGACTGTAGAAATGTCCAACTTTTAATATTAATTTAAAAAAAAATATTTTACTTTTATATCGACTGATGAAAATTATTTCAGGTAGAGTAATTTAACATGAGGTAAAAAAATTAATATAAATTACTTGTAAAACTGGTGTGACATTGGATGCCAATAATTTTGTATCAGGCTCACATTTAATTATTCTGAGTAAGACGTACGCTAAGCAAGATGCACTGGAAGTCTATTTTTATTATATTTTACAAACTAAATTTCTGAAAATAAATATTAGGGATAGGAAAAGACTGTCTAAATAATACTGCTAGGTTTTGGAAACAATTGAAGTTTTCCTGTTTGACATTCCAAGCATGCATGGTTTGTTTTTCTGCATTATTATTTCTTATATCCGGTAATCTCTTGCGTTTAGTAGTTTACAGATAATTTTTCTTAACGTCGAAAACTTTTACTTCCATATAAAACTGGCGCTAAAATCTATTAATTGTGCTTCAAGCTCTAAATTTAACCAGTCGAAAATATCTAAGTTTATTCCTAGCACACTAATACCTGGGTATACGATTTATTTTGAAATTTCTAGAAATTGCTTTTAAAGTTTCTAGAAATTGCTTAAAGTCAAGTTTCCTCTTGCTATATTGTAGAAAACTGGTCCGTCATTGAGTGGATAACCACTGTAACTTCTTGCATCACTTTAACGCGGTCAGAATATTTACGGGGTTCAATTGAAACAATATTTTCTTCCGATTATGAAATATTTGAAGCTGTTAGAAACAGCGACAGAGAAAAATTTTCAGAATGTTGCTTCAAACGCTTGAATTAAAGCGTTAACGACAATAACCGTCTTATTAACACCTTGCAGTTAAAAAACTTATTTAAATGCAAGCACCTATATGAGGAAAATTTATATTTAAGATATATTCAACGTCTATTAGTTCTTTACACTTTTTTATTTTATTTTAATTATCTTGAAAATGTATAGCTCACTAATGTTGATTTTACCTTGATCTTACTATAGCTTTAACTCGGCTTGCCTCTACTGCATGAGGGAAAATTTTCGCTGAGTTTATCATACTGAGTAGATTTTCGTTTGTTGAAAGGGTTTATGGATAAAAGATTTGCTATTTTCAAGCTTTCGCTTAGATCGTTGGTGCACCAGTAAAAATGCTTTACGTGCTACCCATAGCACACGTACCATTATTTCGCTATCCATGATAAATGCTTACCAGAGACCAAATGTTATATAACTGCCATTAATGGGTCTAAGAAAAAATTTAATATCATTGGGTAAATGATTTTTTTCATCAGAAGCCTGAAAGCACTAATAGGAAAATCTGTTGGCTCGATGGTTCGAATAATGTTTTAAATGTACTCTGGGGATATTATGAGAAACTGTTGACCGTATATTATTGTTAGGTCATTTACAATCTTTCATGAGTGGTTACCATTTAGCGAGTAATTACCCCAAACAAGGAACTAATCAATATCCACTTGATTAATAGCTAACCTTTTAATTACCAAATTCGAGTGCAAAAAACAATAGCGTCCCAGTAAAAACGTAGCAATCACGCCCCTGTAGTCGCAATTACAGGAGAGGGGGGCTTAGATAATTGCATAGCCCCTAAAATAGCAAAGGGACGGGACCAGGGCGCAAGGAAGGGGCGCATCAGGCAGCCCCTGATTATGAATGGGATGCGCACAATGGACGAACAGGCTGTTACCATGGAAACAGGCCCCAATCCCCGCCCACTTTTTCATCAGCTTCATGGGATGGAGTGCAACTTCAATCTGCTCTCCTTCAGACGATTCAGCGAATCGAAAAAAGAAGACTGCTTTTTCTTTCTTTTGCACATTTTTCAATAGGAATAGAATGCTTTTTTAAAGAAGCGTTCTCCGATGATTTTCGGAACGCCAAAGGAAGGCCATTCGGCATGTAATGAACAGAAATTAAGCTCAAAGTTATGAGGAATACAAGCGCGGAATTGCACTGGGAAAAACTCCCTTCGCAATCTTGACAAATTAGCTAAATATCCAGAAGAAAGAGTCATTATGTTCCCCTATCTAATTTTCTAGCCCCATTATCTTTTATCTTTCAAAAAAAATCCATTGGAGAATTTCAATTAAACAAAATGCATTATTTCACTCTACTGAATCTGTCACCTCTTTCACGGTTTTTCACCATTGCAAGAACTTTTGTAAGACATGAACAAATTTACTACACATCGCAAGGTCTTGAATTTGTAAATTTAAATTTTTAGACTGTCTGAAGAACTGTACTTTATCAGGATAAATTTTCGTTTCTTTTTATCTTAAATTATATGGTAAATACGTTTAAGAAAACTGAAATTCTAATAACATTCCTAGTAGAACTGTAAAAGAAAAAATACTCAAGAGCTCGCTTAATCAAATTTGACTTATGAACTCACTTAATATTTACTCACTTAATATTTTCAAAAAAAAAAATCATCAAGACCCCATTCTTTCAAAATTCCATTTCTTTACAAAAATGGGTAAAAGTGCTTTAATAACATGTCAAATTTCCGATTGTTTTAAATCATTCTGTTAATTAGGCTTGATTTTTTAATGTTTCAGTGGAAAATCCCTGTATATTTTAAACCTATTTGATTTTAACTTGAGTTACGACTATTTTAATGTAACTAGATAATACATTTTTAGAACTTCTTGTATTGTTCCTCTGATTAGAATTGCCTATTTTAACTGATTTTTTAAAAAATATATGAACATAAGATCTAGATCCTGTATTTGAATGAAAAAATAATTTGCATTTGAGAGTATTGATAATTCTTATAGATCTGAAAAAAATTTGACTTATGAACTGACGTATAGCATTTACTCACTTAATATTTTCAAAAAAAAAAATCATCAAGACCCCATTCTTTCAAAATTCCATTTCTTTACAAAAATGGGTAAAAGTGCTTTAATAACATGTCAAATTTCCGATTGTTTTAAATCATTCTGTTAATTAGGCTTGATTTTTTAATGTTTCAGTGGAAAATCCCTGTATATTTTAAACCTATTTGATTTTAACTTGAGTTACGACTATTTTAATGTAACTAGATAATACATTTTTAGAACTTCTTGTATTGTTCCTCTGATTAGAATTGCCTATTTTAACTGATTTTTTAAAAAATATATGAACATAAGATCTAGATCCTGTATTTGAATGAAAAAATAATTTGCATTTGAGAGTATTGATAATTCTTATAGATCTGAAAAAAATTTGACTTATGAACTGACGTATAGCATTTACTCACTTAATATTTTCAAAAAAAATTCATCAAGACCCCGTCTTTTCAAAATTTCATTTCTTTACAAAAATGGGTAAAAGTGCTTTAATAACATGTCAAATTTTCGATTGTTTTAAATCATTCTTTTAATTAGGCTTGCTTTTTTAATGTTTCAGAGGAAAATCCCTGTATATTTTAAACCTATTTGATTTTAACTTGAGTTACGACTATTTTAATGTAACTAGATAATACATTTTTAGAACTTCTTGTATTGTCCCTCTGATTAGAATTGCCTATTTTAACTGATTTTTTAAAACAAATATGAATATAAGATCTAGATCCTGTATTTGAATGAGAAAATAATTTGCATTTGAGAGTATTGAAAATTCTTATAGATCTGAAAAAAATTTGACTTATGAACTGACGTATAGCATTTACTCACTTAATATTTTCAAAAAAAATTCATCAAGACCCCGTCTTTTCAAAATTTCATTTCTTTACAAAAATGGGTAAAAGTGCTTTAATAACATGTCAAATTTCCGATTGTTTTAAATCATTCTGTTAATTAGGCTTGCTTTTTTAATGTTTCAGAGGAAAATCCCTGTATATTTTAAACCTATTTGATTTTAACTTGAGTTACGACTATTTTAATGTAACTAGATAATACATTTTTAGAACTTCTTGTATTGTCCCTCTGATTAGAATTGCCTATTTTAACTGATTTTTTAAAAAAAATATGAATATAAGATCTAGATCCTGTATTTGAATGAAAAAATAATTTGCATTTGAGAGTATTGAAAATTCTTATAGATCTGAAAAAAATTTGACTTATGAACTGACGTATAGCATTTACTCACTTAATATTTTCAAAAAAAATTCATCAAGACCCCGTCTTTTCAAAATTTCATTTCTTTACAAAAATGGGTAAAAGTGCTTTAATAACATGTCAAATTTTCGATTGTTTTGAATCATTCTTTTAATTAGGCTTGCTTTTTTAATGTTTCAGAGGAAAATCCCTGTATATTTTAAACCTATTTGATTTTAACTTGAGTTACGACTATTTTAATGTAACTAGATAATAAATTTTTAGAACTTCTTGTATTGTCCCTCTGATTAGAATTGCCTATTTTAACTGATTTTTTAAAAAATATATGAACATAAGATCTAGATCCTGTATTTGAATGAAAAAATAATTTGCATTTGAGAGTATTGATAATTCTTATAGATCTGAAAAAAATTTGACTTATGAACTGACGTATAGCATTTACTCACTTAATATTTTCAAAAAAAATTCATCAAGACCCCGTCTTTTCAAAATTTCATTTCTTTACAAAAATGGGTAAAAGTGCTTTAATAACATGTCAAATTTTCGATTGTTTTGAATCATTCTTTTAATTAGGCTTGCTTTTTAATGTTTCAGAGGAAAATCCCTGTATATTTTAAACCTATTTGATTTTAACTTGAGTTACGACTATTTTAATGTAACTAGATAATAAATTTTTAGAACTTCTTGTATTGTCCCTCTGATTAGAATTGCCTATTTTAACTGATTTTTAAAAAAAAAATATGAATATAAGATCTAGATCCTGTATTTGAATGAGAAAATAATTTGCATTTGAGAGTATTGAAAATTCTTATAGATCTGAAAAAAATTTGACTTATGAACTGACGTATAGCATTTACTCACTTAATATTTTCAAAAAAAATTCATCAAGACCCCGTCTTTTCAAAATTTCATTTCTTTACAAAAATGGGTAAAAGTGCTTTAATAACATGTCAAATTTCCGATTGTTTTAAATCATTCTGTTAATTAGGTTTGCTTTTTAAATGTTTCAGAGGAAAATCCCTGTATATTTTAAACCTATTTGATTTTAACTTGAGTTACGACTATTTTAATGTAACTAGATAATAAATTTTTAGAACTTCTTGTATTGTCCCTCTGATTAGAATTGCCTATTTTAACTGATTTTTAAAAAAAAATATGAATATAAGATCTAGATCCTGTATTTGAATGAGAAAATAATTTGCATTTGAGAGTATTGAAAATTCTTATAGATCTGAAAAAAATTTGACTTATGAACTGACGTATAGCATTTACTCACTTAATATTTTCAAAAAAAAATCATCAAGACCCCGTCTTTTCAAAATTTCATTTCTTTACAAAAATGGGTAAAAGTGCTTTAATAACATGTCAAATTTCCGATTGTTTTAAATCATTCTGTTAATTAGGCTTGCTTTTTAAATGTTTCAGAGGAAAAGCCCTGTATATTTTAAACCTATTTGATTTTAACTTGAGTTACGACTATTTTAATGTAACTAGATAATAAATTTTTAGAACTTCATGTATTGTCCCTCTGATTAGAATTGCCTATTTTAACTGATTTTTTAAAAAAAATATGAATATAAGATCTAGATCCTGTATTTGAATAAGAAAATAATTTGCATTTGAGAGTATTGAAAATTCTTATAGATCTGAAAAAAATTTGACTTATGAACTGACGTATAGCATTTACTCACTTAATATTTTCAAAAAAAATTCATCAAGACCCCGTCTTTTCAAAATTTCATTTCTTTACAAAAATGGGTAAAAGTGCTTTAATAACATGTCAAATTTCCGATTGTTTTAAATCTTTCTGTTAATTAGGCTTGCTTTTTTAATGTTTCAGAGGAAAATCCCTGTATATTTTAAACCTATTTGATTTTAACTTGAGTTACGACTATTTTAATGTAACTAGATAATACATTTTTAGAACTTCTTGTATTGTCCCTCTGATTAGAATTGCCTATTTTAACTGATTTTTTTAAAAAAATATGAATATAAGATCTAGATCCTGTATTTGAATGAGAAAATAATTTGCATTTGAGAGTATTGAAAATTCTTATAGATCTGAAAAAAATTTGACTTATGAACTGACGTATAGCATTTACTCACTTAATATTTTCAAAAAAAAATTCATCAAGACCCCATCCTTTCAAAATTCCATTTCTTTACAAAAATGGGTAAAAGTGCTTTAATAAAATGTCAAATTTCCGATTGTTTTAAATCATTCTGTTAATTAGGCTTGCTTTTTTAATGTTTCAGAGGAAAATCCCTGTATATTTTAAACCTATTTGATTTTAACTTGAGTTACGACTATTTTAATGTAACTAGATAATACATTTTTAGAACTTCATGTATTGTCGCTCTGATTATAATTGCCTATTTTAACTGATTTTTAAAAAAAATATGAACATAAGATCTAAATCCTGTATTTGAATGAAAACATAATTTGCATTTTGAAGTATTGAAGATTCTTATAGATCTGAAAAAAATGTAGGTTGAAGTAGCAGATGGATTCTTTGTTAGCGATCTGACAAAGCGTAGGTTTTCGGAAAATGACCACAAAGACTGAAAGGTTATCGCGGAGAGGGAAATTAAAAGATGCCTGCATGGGGAGGCTCCAAAAGTGTTTTTGTATTGCTAATTGTAGTAGTCTTCGTAATTTACAAAGCATGCATCAAATAGTAAGAAAGGTTTTGCTTTTTCCTCTGCTATCTTTAATTCATGGGGTTCTTCAAAAGTTATTCCTATCAGGACGCCGTTGAATGTGAAAGAATGGTAAAAGAAACATATTCTAGAATTTTAAACTCATTGGACATCAGTCATCATTAATGTCATCAATACAGTGCGGTTACAAGAAAAATGTTATAAATATAAGAACATGGGATAAACAAAAATAATTATAGTTTCGGAAAGATGTTAGAAAGAATACTGTCTGAAAAAATTCGTTTCCTTCAAAACTGCAAAATAGGTTTGATACCAAGTACTGATCAACTTAATCATTGAAAACCTAGGGAATGTAGGGTAATGGAAAAATAAGCAACATCTTAATTTAGGGATCGCAGTACGATGCAAATTTCGTAATGGAAAAACCTACAACAGTTTTGATAAACTTTAGAAAGAAAAACAAAAATCCTTGTTTTGCATAGTAAAAAAAGTGGACATTTATGGATCCTTTAAAGTTTAACTTTAATTTTAAAAGCATGGTTTAGACTTAAAAGTTATTTTTATAATTTTTCCCATAGTGATTTTTATGTTTTGTGTAAAATATCTAAATGTTAAAGAAATGCTTAAAGGAATAAGCTTTTAAGTTATTTGTGGACCCAGATTTTTAAAATTTTATTTTAATTTTTTCAAGTAATCTTTGGTATAAATCTTAGTTGCTCTAAATTGTGATTTTTTTTTATTTTTACAGTATTTTAACTGTTAAAATTTTTTAAGTAACAAAAATAAGGAGGAAGAATAATATAACAATAAGGAAGATCTCTAGAAAAAGTTTTTATCAATATATTAAATTCAGGTGGTTGAGTTTTCCATAAATACACTTCAGTTAAAGAAAACATCCAATAATGAATTCCAATAGTCCGAAGGACATGATCATTATCATACTATTCCTACTTAACATCATACTTAGGAACATGGGCTGTTGTCCTTTCCGTCCTTAAAATAAAAAATGTATTTTTCTCACTATTATTAGGAGTTCTCAAAAATTTTTCTCTTCTATCCGTGCTTTTTTATTCAATAGTGACGTATTATAAGTCTTTCTGCATTTGCATCAGTAATATGTCTTTGGGTGTGACTTTGCGCCGCACTAAATTCGAGAGCGGGAATTTTATTGTCAAAGGTATATCAGTACTCACATATTATACTTTTCTCTCTTGCTGGTCAGAATGTCAGCATGTTTGCCGATAGCAGTGATGAACCTCCAACCCGATAACAAAAATATGGTGGAAGAATAATATAACAATAAGGAAGATCTCTAGAAAAGTTTTTATCAATATATTAAATTCAGGTGGTTGAGTTTACCCGGCATGTTTGCCTATAGCAGTGATGAACCTCCCTCACCGTGAAACAGTTCAGGGGGGAGAAAAAACTTAAAAAGATTTACAGTGAAATAGTCAATTCTCTATATAATTTCGAAGTCCGAAACTGCTTTCTTTAGGAGCCAAATATGTGTTGCCTGAGGAAGAAGGCTATTCTGCCTTTTTCAGGTTTGGGAATGGATAATTTTATAAATATTATATTTTAATTCCTTCAAGGTTTTTCTTCCCAGTAATTATTTACTTGCTTTTTGGTGCTTTACTTTCCTTTTCAGTGAGTTAAGTGAGGTCATCGAAATTAATTTTCTGTTAAGCTATGCTTTTTTGTCATCTTTTATTTTACTACATTTTAAGAAGCTGAATTTCTGATGTTCAGAATCGTGCGGATAACCATATAACTGATATGGTGCTCTGTTATCATATTTAGTTGTAAGAAACAAAAATCCAAGCCTCAGGGCACTATCAATAGTTCTACTTATGTATACAGGAGATGCTTTAAACCTATTCTAAATCAAAGGGGCCATGGTCAGTCTATCCCCAAAATTGCTTTAATTCATTCATAAGAATGTAGAATACCACACTAAACACTGAACATTGAAAAGATTTAAATGTTTAACATTGGTTCATAAATTGAAATATGTAAAACATTGAACAATATAATGTTTTACTGCATATTTCATCTCCTTTTCATCCTCTGTCATCATCCTCTGTTTTATGTTTGCATATTAGAATGTTTCACAATGAGCTGACTGGGTCTGATAGTCAGATTTTGATTTATTCTGTTTAGCTGCAAGATTGCCCACAACTTAGTCGCTCATTTTGTTCTATTTCTGAATTTGGATATTGGTGCAATAAAGTTCATACCATTAATTGATGATGATGTTTAAAGGATGAATTCCTCATCGTGAAATTCGACATGTAATTAATATAGTGTGATAAAACTTAATACAATATTTTTTTATTTATACAGTATATTATAATCTTAATTAAAGAACTGAATTATAGTGATCACCAGCCACAATACACAAAATACATTTACAAGTATTTAGATAAACTTCTTCTTCTTCTTCTCCAATGCGGCAGATAAACTTTTTAGATAAACTTCGCCAAAGAGAAAAAATAGACAAATGTACACTTCATCAAAAATATTGATCAATTTTTTTATTGTTATAAACCTCCCAAGCAATTTTAATTATATTAAGAACTACATTTATATCCAATAACTGTTAATTACATTTGGTATTTGTTTCATGTTTTCTTTGCTTACCTTCAAATGACTCTAAAATTGATTATGCAGTTGAACTCAACTTTTAAAATGTTGCACGCAAAATTGCTTTCATGCTATACGATTATTAGTTTCATATTGCAATATTTCTTAGAGAAACATTTAGCTGCCACTCAGCCATTAAATTAAAAGCCATGAGTAATGCATCAATTAGAGTCCAAACTAAATCGCGTAACGTAACGTAGGTATTCAGACATTTTGGTGGAAGTGTTACATGTAAACGGTTACTATTGCCAGAGAATGCAAATGATGCATTATATTCTATAAGAGAGAGAACTCAGTTGGTAGTTATACGCTAATCATTCAACCTGTTTTGCATCTATTAACGGGATAAATAGAGGCCATTCCAATCCCATATTATAGGAAAATTCAAATCTGCAAGGCAATACCACTCTATAAACGGATTTATGCAAGGAAAGCAGAGTCGACATCAGATATCCTATTCGATAATACTTTTTAGCATCTAATGATAAATATAACGACGCTGTAAACTAATTATAAAGATATGAGCATTAAATATAAACTACTAATACTTTGAAATTTAAACAATTATGAAAGCTAATAAATATTATTCCTCCTCAATAATATCAAATTCACCGTCTTATGATCAAGCAGTTATGCCTTTCATAAAGACAAGGTTATAACAAAAAGAGGGACCCTCCCCCCCCCCTCCCCCCAAAAAAACCCTATCGCACATTTTATTTTAATATAATATAAGAGTTTAACGAACTTTTCATTTAAACATCAAACAATTATAGAAAAAAGAAATAATATGATACATTTTAGGAAAAGAGTACTCACCTACTGATCACGCACTTGCAGTTTAACCAAACAAAAAATAAAAAAAATTAGTTCTTCTAACATTTTATAGCATTTTGATGGATTATAATTACATTTTAAATATGGTTTTAAATTTTTGTCGCGAATTTAACGAGCTTCCTTCTTACCTCTGTAATATTTCAAATTAGATTTTAAAGGCTCAAGATTTGTAAGGACCCGGTACATAGTAGTAACATAGAATCAAAAATACCGACTTCAGTGGACGAAAAACAATGTATCATAACTGCATCATCATGTTTTGTTTACTAATTTGGTATTAATTTCCATCTCCGGAATATTTGGTGGGCATTCTTTTATTATTAAACAACCCCAATAAAAATAAAGGTATTAAGTTTACTCTATTCATCCAGGGTAATTATACTCCAGCAATATAAAGTCTTATTTTTCGCGAAATTTGTTAGAAAATATTTAATTTTTCCTTTCTCAAACAAATAATTCTATCGGTTACCACTCGGCATTCATATCCGGCAGATCAGATCATTTTCTCAACAAGATATTAATTGATAGAGGTTTTCTTCTGATTAATGTATTTCTTTTACAAGTTAAGTTTTTTTCAGTACTGGAGTTTGTTCTTTTTGACATTTTCTGTTTCTAATGTGTTCTAACATACGGGTCTCATATTGACATATTCCTTACTCTTGGTTCATTGATAGGTTCATTCAGAGCGGTACGATTATTATTATTATTACTATTATTATTATTTTGCTACACGAGGGCAAATCAGACTAGAGTCTACAGTCTAAAGCCTATTTTGGGCAGCTAGAGACAAACATTGTGGCAGCGAGCATGCAACGATTGCACAGTCTGCTGTACCGACTGCTAGCGCCCAAGTCATTCGGCTCTTTAATTTTGAATTTTGAGGTATTTTATACAATGTTTTATCAGGAACCGAATTTAAAATTAAGCATATTAACAATTTGTTAAACTGATTTTATTTTACTCTGATGCAAATCATTATCTAAACAAAATGCTTTCATTGTGGAATCAACCCTGTCAATGAACCACTGAAATTATAAAGCATACGAGCACATAACCTTGTAATTCATGGTTATTAGACAAAAAACAGCCCATATATCCTGACAGTTTTCAAACGGTAAAAGCTGCTCCATTAAAAGGCCAAAAATGTGGCAAATATAACTATGAAACAATCAGCTACCGTAATACTCACTCAGATTCTTTTAACCTCGTTTAATGCCTGGCGAAATTTTTGCGCCTCAACTGGCGCATCAAATCATGAATCGCTGATTATAGTATGTATACCAAGCTTTGTTGACTCTATTGTACCGGTAGTACGCCAATCATTGTCAAAGTTCTGAAGTGGCCAAGAGATTTATAGGTGAATGAACACGTCATGCATATCCATATATGTGCCTAGGACCATCTCCTGGGAAAACTTAATTGAATAATTCATAAAGGCAATTTTTATAAATTCTGTTAGCTAATTATTCCTAGTGATAGAAAATAAAATCTTATCTTTACGTTTTATATATATTACAGATAAATGTAATTGCATTTTCAAATGTGTTATAAGATTTTAGTAGTAAAATTTTTCCTCTTATGACAGATGCTTTAAATGTTCACTATTAACCACCAGGGAAGAACAATGCGTACAAAATATTAAGGAAGGCATAACAAAATATTTCCCTTAAATTCATTTTTTACACCATTCTCGAAGACGTATATTGTTACGTCAGTTTTGTGACACCCTGTAAATAATTCAAAAAATATCATTTGTATTATTCCTATTGCTGGTCAATCCCTAGTATTATAAGTCCTGACGAAAATTGAAAGTTTTGTATTAATTATTAAGCTATTATAAAACACATTAAGTATAATCACAAAGGCAGACAATACAGTAAAACTTGAACAATCGTTTTTCTAAAATTCTATTAATTATTTTTTATCCAAGAGTTACTGTTATATATATTTAATGTGAAGTACAAGTATACGTGATTACCTTATACGCGTGAATAAAAAAACCTACTTGTAGATCAGAAAATACTTAACATCATACTAGAATAACTGTGTAAATAGTTTAATATATGAGGCAAGGATAAGATATTAAATTAAGTTTCCTACTTTGGCTTAAGATTATTGCAAGCTTCCCTGTTATTTTTAACCCTGTTATTTTGTAATATATTTTTAAAAATATAGAAGGTTTTAAGTAAACTTAAAAAATGTGTTCATCCTATGTCTCCTATTTAATCAGTATGTTTGGATTCTTTTGTTTACCCTCAAAAGAATCCAAACATACTGATTAAATAGGAGAGATTTACAATTTTTTAGTACTAATTATTTTATTCAGACACGCTGTTATATAGCAAAATCCAAATTTTTTTAGTTTTAAATGTTTTTATAATAAAATACAGAATCAATTATTTAGTAGTATCCCTTTATATAAGATGCTCTATTTTACTGATTAGCAGACAGTTCAATGATAATATACAACATGACAGAAATTAAATTGTGGAATGAAATATTTGTGAGAGATTTTTCTTAAAACATTCAAAGTTATAATAAAATGTTTTGTTCATTTGTTGTTTACTTAGTTTTAAATGTTTTTTATAGTAAAATAAAAAATCAGTTACTTACTAGTATCCCTTTATAGGAGATGCTCAGTGTTACAGATTAGCAGACAGTTCTGTGATAATCTTCAACGTGACAGATCTTAAATTGTGGAATGAAATATTTGTGAGCCAATTTTTTAAAACATTCAAAGTTATAATAAAATGTTTTGTTCATTTGTTTATATATGTAACAAAAAATGCCATCTTTTGAACTACATCTAACTGGAACTGCCAGAAACTATCCAATGCTCATTTATGGAGTGACAGAATGCACCTTGTCTAATTCCATTATAAAGCTTGTCATTTCTGATAACATAATATCGAGTCGTGGACGTTCAGATTCCGCATTCAAATCGAGACTGATTCCATCAGGGCATGATTGATCGAGTGCTATCTTCTCACAGGCCCCAAATGCATATAACGCTCAATTGATCGTATATCTGGATTTATGGTTAAGAACGAATTAAAGAGATTCAACGCAATAAACTGCTCTGCTTTCAAAATAAATGGCTATCACTTGCCATCATTTCCGAATTGCTATTTTAGTCTTACTTCGAAGTTAATTTTTTACAAAAATTTCATTAACGTTTAAAGATATTTAAAGCACGTCTATTAACATTTATTTTCGACATTTCCGAAAGAAATATCTGGCTTCTTTGCTGGAAGAGTCTCTTGGTTCAGTACACTCTTTTGCGCATTTCTTGGAAAAGTTAAATTGCATTTTTCTTCATGGCATGCGGACTTTTTCTTCCTTTTGGGAGCTATGGTTTATTAAAATATAAAATATTTACGATTTTAGGTAAATTCTAAGCGCTAAGATTTAGCATAAAATTTTTCTGTTATTACTAATTTGCTTAGCAGATTTTATTTCATTTTCTATCTTTTCAATTTCGAGATAAACGAAATACTTTATGCATTGAAGAAAATGAAAAGAAATACATATTAAATTCAGAATTGTTAGAGCAAAAATGTCCCAAAAATTATAATTACTTTATTTAATTATTTTCCTCTCCACTGAGATTCATATGCGCAAATTTAGAAAATTTTACATTTAAACAAGGTTTTTTATAATGTTTTTATCTATGCAGAATTCACAGCCTGTTTCAATTTAAAGTGCAATTTGTTGGGCACATTAGTGGTAGAAGTCAGTTTAATAAACATTTTAAATTTTAACTTAGAATTATCATAAACATTTTCTTTTGTATCTTTATTGATAGGCCAAATTTCAATTTATAATTTTTATGTAAATCTGAAGAAATGAGTACATTTTTTGCTTAATATTTTCTAAGTGGTAGAAAGATGAACCTTAAAAATAAGTTCATTTCCCTTTTATTTTTCAAAAAAAGTAATTTTGTCCATGATTTGCCAAAACGAAAGTTCTATCAAGAAAATTTAGCATATGAGAGATAAGAGTCACAAGGATTAAACAAAAATTTAGAAGAATTATATATTTGAAATGGTAAAAATGAAAGAATTTTTGTCCATAAAATAAAACTATTTAGCTTTGAATTATGAGTACAGTTGACTGTTGGGTAGAAAAATCTTCTGAATATTACTTAAATATTAGGAAAGATGGATAATAAATCTTCCAAACCACTCGGTGTAGAAACATAAATTAGCTGGGATGATGTTTCGTTTTTTGTTTCTATGTGAGATTTTGGCCTGCAATCATTTATATTCTCTCATATTCCATTTTCTAAATAAAGAGTTATTTTTTAAAATACTGTACTGTCTTAAGTATATTCTTTGTTAACTCTCTAAATATAAAGTCAAATAATGCATTTATTTAAATTATGAAATGTATTTTTTAAAATAATAAACCAAATAATTATAAACGTACCGTAGGAATTTAAAAAGGTGCAGTTTTGATATTTAGAGTTTTTTTTTCCATTTCATGTTTATTCGTTGCAAATTAACTCTGATACATTTCTTCCCTCAGATCCATATAGAACTTCTTTCATTGCTAACTACTAAGCTTTACTAAAATAAAAAATTATATTGTAAAATAAAATTTATGATGTGCAAGTAATAGTCATTCCGTCAATTTAAAGCAATATACTTAATTTGCTGCCCGTAATTCTTGGCACGCTACCGAACTATTGTGCAACAAAGATTCAAAACTTCTCTTAATATAATCACATTCTCAAATTAATCAAGTTATTGATCGTTACTCTTCTCTAATACAAATGCAAAGTGATCATCATATATGGGAGAATATTTCAGTGTTTTTGCAGTGCAATTCCCCCAATAATGTTTTTGAAAAAGATCAAAATTTTTACTTGGCTTTATAAATATACAGAATGGCTACAATAACATAAGTTTTCTTCCCCGTAAAACCTCAATGAATTCAAAATTGTGATCACATGAAGGTAATATAAATGTTTATTATAAGGCCCTATTTAAGATATAGCACACATGATCAACTGTCCTTAAAACCTTATTAAAATTAGGAGGTAAAAACATTCCTTCTTTAAAATATCTTTGTATATACTTAAGTTGTCCCCTTTAACGCTTAGAAAAGCGCATTTGAATTTGAAAATAAATGTCCCTTCAAACACACGTTTTATATGAAAGCTAGAGTGATTAAAATCAAAACGAAATGAGAAAAAGATTTTTACGTGTTTTGGGGTCATATTAATTATGTAGTTATTGACAAAAGGCTAAAAAACGTACACTTTAAATCTATTTTTCTTTACATTATACAGCATTTCCATACCCATAAAATGGCCCAATAACGATTGTGTTTTAAAA
This sequence comes from Dolomedes plantarius, assembly GCA_907164885.2. Lineage (NCBI taxonomy): Eukaryota > Metazoa > Arthropoda > Arachnida > Araneae > Dolomedidae > Dolomedes > Dolomedes plantarius. The sequence continues at coordinate 112,839,646 of OU015501.1, read as the reverse complement.
CCGAAAAATGATTAATCGACGAATAATTCGTGTGAACATTTCCAAGGACAAATTACCCATTTTTTATAACGGAACTTAAATTTGCATAAATTTGTGTTTATTACAATGATCTAAACATTAAAAGAATGGAATAGGTTCTTAAGTAAAGCTCATAAAAGAAGTTCAAGAGGATAAACGATCACTAGGGGCTGTGTATTTAAAAACTTTGCGCTCGCAATTGACCCAAAATTCATTCTTGGCCGGGCAAAATAGAATTTTTCGAAATGCAGAGATATATTGAGAAAAGTAAAGTAGGTGTAAATTACTTATTAAGGTTTCAAAATGCATTAGTTATAACTAAAGCGTAAATAAATTCATTTCCCCTCTTAGGTGCTATTCGTACTGACACTTTTAAATGCCAGTATTGAGTCATTGGATAAATTTGTTATGAAAATCTTTTTTAAAGAAAAGAAATATAAATCTCTGCGGATATCTAATTCCTATTATTTACATCACTCCTTATACTTTTGTTTCTTTAATAAACCGAATATCTTACCGACTTAAAACAGCCTAGTTAATAATAAGAAGCACACAGGGAGCTAGATTATTTTCATTATTTATTTTGTATTCCTGTCAACACTTTCCTAAGCAAAATACAGGAAATGAATTATTCATTATTTCATGAAATGTAAAAGAAAAATACAAAGAAATAACTCGCTAATTAAAAGCAAGGAGAATGTAAAGGCCTAACTCGGATCAATAACATTTTTTTCTATAATGTATGCCGTGTGCTCTTCTCCTGTTATTAAAGAAAATGCTGAATTTGCCTCTCCGTCTGCTAATGTCTATGCTAATATACGATCAGCGTGTGAGTGTTCCAAATATCGAAAATGCATTTTGTAGCGGCTCCCCGTCAACAGCTGGTACCGCTTCGCTTGTCATCCGACATTTTTGTTTCCCTCCGATGCCGGCTTTGGCAGGGCCACAGTATTAATACGTCACTTTAGAAAATGGGACTTCCCCCTTCTATTTTTTTTCCCTATTACACCACTAAGAGAGGGCTGTGGCTTCATGGGTCGCTGACGGGGTGCTTTTGGGGAGAAATCTACCCGTGTGGAGTGGCGAATCTCCACTTCTTGCTGAAAAATAAGGCATTCTCTCGAACACGACGTTCAATAAAGCTGAGAAGGAAATACGGTCAACTAATATTCTCATTAGCATTAAAAGATAGCATTACATATTTATGGTTATGACGATGAAATCGGCGTTCAAGGAAAATGGGTAGACTATGTATCGATGATATGGACATTAAAGAAAAAGAGTTGACTGCGTTACAGTGAAAAAAAAATATTTATATACATATCAAAGGAGCATATTCGCTATTAATGACGGAAATAAATTACGTTAGCAGTAAAACTGTAGAGTACATTAGACGGTGCGATGGGACTTATTCGTTTCATAAGCAATTCCCTATAAAAGGAGCAGAATCACTCATGAAATGCAAATTACGGGTCACAAAAAAGCATAACAACCTCCTTATATGCTGTATGATTATATGTTTATATTATGTATTTACAGATTATGCTTTAAAATAATGAATGAGCTGTAGAATACAGATTTTCACATAAAAATGTTTTATATATTTACCTTAACTGCATTATGTTTCATATTTTTCTATTTCATGATTGAATTATGTAGCTTGGTATGAAGCAGATGCTTTAATTTTCAGAAACAAAAGAAGAAAAGAAAAACTTTGTTGATAAAAGTAAACTTGCAAATTAAGGAAAGTTTCAGCGTTTATATAACTTCTCCAGGCCTGTAAGCTAATTTTTAATAGAATTATACTACTTACATACAACTCGGTTTAGTTAACGGCATAAAACAGGATACAGAAATTTAGAAAGAACATTTTTACAACCACAATTCATGTGTTTTTTCAGAAAAGTCATTCGCTGTTTTTCTCCCTTATTTTTCAAAATTAGATTCTGGAATCATTAAAAATTTTGATCATACGGGAACTTAAGCGTTTTAAACGAACATTCCTTAAAAAACATACTCTCAGACATATAGGTATATTTCACAATTAGCTTCAACAAATCATATTTATGTGCAGATATAAAAAAATGATCATATTTCTTGACAATAATATATTGTCATACAGTTGTGCCGCGTAAATTGTGTGCCAGTATTCACTTTACACCTATGTACTCAACTCTAATACCGCAAAAGAAAGTTTTCGAAAAACTTAAAGTAATTCATTATACTTAATGAATATATTTTTAAACTACGACTTGGTTACAAACTCAGAATCAACTCTTAGCAAAATAGAAAAAATAAAGACAGCGTACAGTCAATACAAGTAAAACTTTGAACAATACTAATGAGTCAGATATTACAGTAAAAACGAAAAACTAGATTGATAGACGAAATAGTAAAAGATATAGCGTAACAAAGTAGGCAAAAAGAAAACGAGGAGCTCAATAAAAAGATAAAATTTAATAAAAGAACTTTTTGCAGACATAGGATGTCATTCGAGAGTCTGTTTTGAATTGAAAGTATTTTAGACTTATGCTCTGTGTAGGTATCTTCATAATATCAAAGTCAATGACGTGATTGTAAGAAACTAGCAGCGCAACATTATTTTTTAAATAAATAATTCCCCTATTTACTTTTCGAACGAATTTTTCGTTTCTAAATGGCGGCAAATTCAGAAACTCTAGCCTATTTAATTACTTAACGTCATTAAAACAGTTTGTTTCATTAAAATGTTAGACTTTTTTAGATTAAAAAAATTACCTATTTTATCGATTAGGGATATAGTTACAAGAAAAGAAGAGCATCAAGCGTATTGTGTAGTATTTTACTCCCATGAAATGTAATTTTCTTGTTTGAAAATAAAAATAAATTTATTTTGTGTTTTCTTTAACATAAAGCGTATGAATCAGAGATAATCTATTTTATCGGAGCTAAAAATACACCCCCTCACAGTTTTTTTAAAAATATTTAACTCAAGACCTTTAAAAATGGCATCTTAAACACTTTTAAGGTACAATAAAAATAGCGATAAAGAGCAGTATATTTATATATTTTTAAATATATAATCAACTTTGAACTTTAGCATCTCAACGTACTTTTTCTTGTAACAATATAAAGAGGGAAAAAATTTATAATTTAAAAATGATACTTCATTAAAATTTTAAAGGTATAACATCAACAAGTTATCTACAATTAAGAAAACATTTTGATTTTTATATGTTTTACATAAATCATTAGGTTTTGCAGACAATATCGGACTGCACCTATAAGAATCAAAATATTCCTTATGAAACATTTAAGAATTTATGTTATTCTCAAAAACAATTTAAGATTACAATATTAATTAGTTGCAATAAATTATTCAGTGGAAGAATACAGGACTAAATTTAAATTATTACTAGTAAACTTTAAAACAATATTCTTGTCTTTATGACTGATTCCACTTTTTTGAGGTATTATATAAGTTTTTAGTTAATTCCCAGTATAAAATTCAAATTATATTTGACTTTGAAAATTAAAATATATTTTTAAACAAAATATATTACAATCCAATATGGGGATGACTGAATTTAGCAAACATTTCATGATAAAACGCGCCTTCAGTTTTATCAGATTAAGAAAATAAGAACCTTTTGCGAAAAGAGTCAAAAATATTTAATTATTTTAATGTTTAAAACTTAAATGTTTAATGTTTATAATATATTTATACGTAACGAAAAAAAGGTTCATATACATTTCATTACAGATATATCAGATTCTTTGTTAACGCCCCTGTGCCAATATCGCCTACCCGTGTTTCTAAAGTATGATTCGCGCTATGTATGAGAAAATGCCGTAACTTCTTAGTTCTGGGTTTGTACTAACAGCGGCGATAGCGACAACGCTCTTATCACTGACAACAGAAACTATATGGCGTCTGAAGATGTATAGAGAATAGCTCACTTCTACCCAGACTTGGGTGTATATAATTTGAAGTGGCACTCTAAATGAATTTGATACAAACACAGTTTATACATGAAACAATGTTTATTGAATTCGTTGCACATATAGAATTTGCTTTTACAGCAATAAGCATACGTACTACTCGTACGGAATATATATATTAGCATTCAATAAAAATACACTTTGACTTACTCACAAACCAGCAGAGAGTCAAACCAGCAGTTCTGCCACGTAAACTTTGGGCCCCCTGAGCACTAGCGCCGGTTAAAACCTGGAGCTGCTTTCCTCGTAGCTCCCTTAACTCGCTTATCTATCAATCTTAACAAAACCTTATTTTTTAATCAAGCTGCTTGGTATTTATACCATGCGCGTATGCCGAAATTAGCATATCTCAAGCAGCTTCTTTAATTCTTTCACTCAAAAGTTCGATTCTTGTGAATCAAATCTTGTGTATACCTTACAGTTGTTTTGGCTGTTGTCACTGTTAGTAAACTTTGACTCCAAAGAATCAGAATCCAGTGAATGACCAGGTCGGTGCATCCAAATTCAAATTTTGCTTATACCATTTGAAAGAGCATTAAACAGAGACTTTGCTAGCAATGCCTTTTTAACAGGAGCTCCTAATTTCGACTGGTAGGCGGTAAGAGGAACAGAGGTAGGCGATATTAGGAACCGCTCTGGAGTTCACTAGAAATTTCAATTTTTCCCATTTAGCTAAGTAACTTAAACCGTCACTGGTTTTGGAGCTGTTTGATCTCAGGATACCAAAGGAAATAGTTCTTAGGGATGTTCTTTGAGTTTCCAGCCTAATCAGAAACTAAAAAGTGGATGAAATGTCGAAATAAAGTTAGGGTAGGTGATATTTGGGACACTTACCTTAAGGAAGCTTAGGAATTAAAAACGTACATCAGTGGTAAGTCCGAAGATCATTATTCTAGCTTGCAATCCTACTTGATGCGTTTTTCGCATTGTTAGTAACAAACCCCAGTGAAAAGCTGGGTTAACACTGAGCAGTAAGGTACATTGTGTTATATTTTAAGCGATACAGCTTAGTTGTATCCTGTAAAAATGATGTTTGTAGAAGCATAAAAATAACAAAATTATAGCTATAGGAATCAAAACTATACATGATACCGAATGCTGAAACAACGATTTTTTTTTTACTACGCTTTGCTAATGGTTAAAATATCTACTGATTAACAGTAAACATTCTGCTTCATTTATATTCAGATTCTTTGAAAATTCCAGCGAACACAATTGAGAGAATTTTATTAATAATTAAGTCCTTGCAAAAGTGTATAAATAAAAATATAAGAAAAGGCACTGAAAAGGTACCACAAAGAACCAGGAAAATGCCCAATAAGTATATTTAAACCATAAAAACAAATCTCCTCGCTCAGTTCGAGATAATTAATAAAACTAAACTAAATCAGCGCCCCCCCCCCCCTCGAACGGAAGAAAAAGGTATAGAAATGCTTTTCATCTGAGTACAAGATTCGCATTATGATCTTTCAAACATCACCGATGTACAGTGCTATACACCATTGTAGTTTGAGATAAGTTAAATTAAGATGGCTATAAGAAGTTGTAGAGTATACTAAGGGGCACTCTATTTGAATTTGATACAAACACAGTTTATACATGAAACAATGTTTATTGAATTCGTTGCACATATAGAATTTGCTTTTACAGCAATAAGCATACGTACTACTTGTACGGAATATATATATTAGCATTCAATAAAAATACACTTTGACTTACTCACAAACCTGCAGAGAGTCAAACCAGCAGTTCTGCCACGTAAACTTTGGGCCCCCTAAGCACTAGCGCAGGATAGCACCTGGAGTTGCTTACCTCGTAGCTCCCTCTCGCTTATCTATCAACTTTAACAACCTTTTTTCAACCTCTTTTTACTTAATCAAGCTGCATGGTATTTATACCAAGCTAATATGCCGAAATTAGCATATCTCAAGCAGCTTCTTTAATTCATTCACTCAAAGGTTCGATTCTTGTGAATCGAATCTTATGTATACCTTACAAAGTCGAAATCTTCCAACGCCATATCAGAAATTTTCGACTAGCTTATTTTTTCTAGAGAGGGTCGGGATACAAAATTTAATTTTATTTACCCGTATTTCGAAATCATTTTTTCGCTCAAATGTGCTATTTATATAAAAACCATTATTCATATAAAAAAACGTGAACAGTGTCAAAGTTCATTGAAAAAATTTTTTTCCATTTAAAGCATGTTTAATTTTTGATATTTTAGTTCAGCTAATAGATCTGTTTGAGCATTTGTTTCTCTTGTGTGAATAAAAAAAATCTAAAAAAATTGTCATACGTACTTAGAAAAACAAAACAAAGAACGGGCATAATTTGCAGGAATTTTAGATGTGTCTTTTCGCGTGTATCCTTCCCACAGATGACAAATCAGGAAATATTCTATCCCTATCATTAAAAAAATTCATTTCCATTACATAAATAGGCATACAAACATTATTTTATTTACATGTATTCAGAAATCCTTTTTTCGCTCAAATGTGCTTTTTATATGGAGACCATTATTCACATAAAAAATGCATAAACAGTAATACAGTGAGTACATCTGTAGAGCAGGGTATTAATAGACAGGGCTGCATAAAATGTCTTGCACGTGACAATCATTGTACGTAATGTACGTTGTAATGAAGGAGATAAAAAGGAACTTTTGGGGGAATTTTCGGTCTGAACAACCTTAACGTATGATATTATTTTACCTGACAGAACTCAGTTTTTCTTGTCGAATATGGAGTGGGCAGCAACAGGTTATCAGACCTCTACACCGGAGAGTACGTTTTAAACACAAAACAAATTTGGCGAGAGAGGCTAAAAATGTAAAAAAATGTATCAGCTCATTAACCCTCTTTAAGAAACCGAGAATTTAAGAATTGACTCCAGGGAGTTCATCATCAATCTTGTGATGATTATGAAACGTCAGTGCACTCGCATCAGTTTGTAAGAGGTGATTGTAGACCATTACGGAAAAAGAACAGGTTAAATATCCCATTTGATTTTGGAGACTAGGTCCTCCTGGTGTTGGCTTTTTAATATAGCCACAACAGTGTCTGAAAAATACTAATCTAAGTAGTTCCAGAGGGAAATTCCAATCATTACTTTCCGAAAAGTATTTTAAGAGACCAGAGAAAGAAATGAAATATCATCGCACCAAGCATTTGAGACGTCTCTTCTCTCGTAGCAGTTTCATTACTTTTCATGCATTGTCAGTTTTCAAAGTTTCTCGAATTTCAATACTTGAAAAGAATCGGACGCATTTTATGAATTGTTCTTCCAAAATAGAAAATGGAGAAAAAAATAAGATGTTATTTCTCTCAATGTTTTGTTCCCCTCAACAAGTCAAGAGTAAAATTTCCTTAGCTCCGCAGATTATCGGAATGATTGAATTTGCATTCGAATCCCAGTTTCTCTCGCAGATATTAGGCATTTGCATAACAATATGGATGATAGAAATCCTTCAGAAAAAGCATTTTGTATTTGTTGCAGACGAGAAGAAAGGGGCATTTCCCGAGCTCCATTCAAATATTTTATTCATTTTGTCGGATATACATATGAGAGTAATTTTAAATTCTTGAATCATCTACAACAGAGGACCCAGTAGGAATCTTACCCAAGCGGCGTGTCCAGTGTCGAGGATCTTGCATAAAAGAGTAGTTTAAAAGCACCTATTTCGGTGGAAATATTAATTTCTCACTGCTGCAATTGTATAATACGTAAATCGCTTTCAGTTATCTCATTTACGTAAGAGCAAATTTCAGCCTTCTGAAACTATTATACGAGTTAGACGTAAAATCAATTCCTAAACTATGCTTTCTTAACAGGTAATTGTGACTTTCTTCTAATGTGAAGAAAACATGGCGTGTGTGTGGCTAATGTCCCTGGGGGATGACAACATTACACCCCAGTCCGGTGTACATATGAATATAAGACATAGAAACAGACAAATGACACAATCACAGAAGAATTTTATTGACAGACGATGACACCGGCGATGGACGATGGGTTGCAGCTCCCCTTTCTAGACGGGGTTCCAATTGCAGGCGGAAGACTGACCGGTTCCCCAGAATACAGCCAAGTCTTATGCGGGAATCGAACCCACACCCCCGGCGTGGCAGGCTGATGCCTTATCCACTTAGCCACTGGGCGACAGAAAACATGGTACACATTGCAAATGACAATCAAATTATGAAACATTTCAATATGTTTGTAGTCTAAGTGGTACACTGGAAATATTTATTGTTATTCGGGTAGTATTTACGAACTGACTAACAAATGTAATCTCCTATTTTCACTTCCATTAAGAAAGAAAATCTGACACTGAAATTTCCGCGAAAGAAATTATTCCGAAGTAAGTCACTTAAATAAGTTTCCAATGGAATTGAGAGAGAGAATTTAGGTAAGAGACCCCCAAAACTGTTGTAACTATATGTGAACGTATAAATTTAACTTATTTTTACATTTTTCACTTGAATTGAAAAACAAAATTTTGTCTAAGTGGTTTGAGATTGAGATGATTCCGAAACAAGCTGCTCTACGGAATTTTTAATGGGAGTATTTTATTCATTACCGACTTATATTTGAGAATTAACCCCCAAAGTTCCTGCAACTAACAGTTGAGAGATAACTTCTGTTTCTTTCTATATATTTTAATTTTGTTGAAAAATTATTGTTAGTTATATTTTGAGATCACAATAATTCCGGATGAAGTTGGAATGCTCAGTTTCCAATGAAATTTTTTTTACGTATTGTCAGCTTATATTAAAATGTTGAACAACTAAGTACAGATACAATCAATAGAAAAACTTAGCTTATTCCTACATTTCTCATTTTGATAAAAGAAAGACTGCCTATCATACATTCAAATCACACAAATTTTGATGGTTTACCGAATTTTCAATGAGATTATTCCATACCTAAAAACAAAACTTTGCAATAAACTTTGAAAACATAGATATGTATGGCATTTTATCCAATATGACCTTTTTGTAGAAGAAATTTATTCGGCTATCGTTGAATAATTTCTTCTCTAGTTTGACTAGCTATTGAAAATACTTTTTGCTTTACTTACATAACTATATTTTCTAATATTTTGTAAACTCAGTTTTAGGTCTATATCAGATGAAGTCACTTGGGTGGCGCCACTCTTGTCGTGGAATAATTTCAATTGTTTAGCTCCGTACAAACGTAAAGGTTCCACACCACATGGCCTTCGACTTGGTCGAGCATCTGCAACTTTCCGAATCTCTCACGAAGTGGTGCCACATGAGCTTTATTGTTTGTTTTTCTGTTTAAAATGCCAGACGTTGCCGATTGAGGCGTTATTTTGCAGTGATCTTGATGTAGATGTCTCTAAAGAGGTATATTTGCATTAATAAATGAAACAAAAGTACGATATTACTGAATAGATAGTGCAAATAATATCCATGTAGCTAAACAGGATGCTACAAAAAACAATAAACGAAAGAAAAATCAAGGCCAAACCACCACAATTCCAGTCCCATAACATCCCCCATCCCCCACCTACTCTAGGAAGGAAATTCGCTACCACTTGAAAAAAATAATATAAAAGAAAATAATATTTTGAAACAGACCATGGAGCTTAATGACAAAAGATTCAACAGAATGCTTCCCACGGGTCTCGTTGGATAGTACATGCGCTTGAACAAAGACAATTATTTTTTCCTCACATTACTAGTCTTACTCACTTTTTATATGATTTGTAATATATATACATATATATATATATATATATATATATATATATATATATATATATATATATATATATATATATGTATATATATATATATGTATATATATATATATATATATATATATATATATATATATATATATATATATATATATATATATATATGTATATATATATATATGTATATATATATATATATATATATATATATATATATATATATATATATATATATATATATATATATATGTATATATATATATATGTATATATATATATATATATATATATATATATATATATATATATATATATATATGTATATATATATATATGTATATATAGATATATATATATATATATATATATATATATATATATATATATATATATATATATATATATATATATATATATATATATATATATACATATGTTGGACCTTAACTAAAGATGTTGTTGGGGCATTTCATAAATATAAACCAGACAATGAGTATTATAATAACATTTAATCACAACATTATAGAACACATAAAGAATAATATTTAATTATAACATATACTGTAGTGGACACACGAGAGGGTAGATAAAAGCATAATAACCCAAGCATTCAAAACTGAGGCTAGAATTGCAAATTATATTAGTGCTAGTTTGAATCTCCAGCTAAAAAAATGCTTTGATGGAATTTTCCAGAGTTCCTCTAGTTCATGCATAATTATTTAACTTGAAAGTCGGCGGACGTGGCCTCAATTTCAAGAACTGCAAATCACAGGCACATTAAACACTTCGCGGTTACAGAATGAACATTACAGAATTCTCACATGATTCAAATGATTTAGATGCTGTGTGATTTAAAAGTTTTGTTTGTTATTAAGTAATTTTCGATGATTATATTTGAATTTACTTTAACAAAAAACAGGGAGAGAGATGATTAATAGCGATACCACTATGATAGAGGAAAAGTATGTAGAAGAAAAATTCAAGTCATTTTTAATTTTATAAATCATTTACAAACAATTTCCTTGTTTTGACATTTATATACTTTGAACCATTATATCGTCTCTTTTCATACATTTAATACAAGATAGATGTACAAGAGTGCACCAACCTTTTTGACCTCCAATTATCATATGATAAATAATTTTTTTATATATATAATGACCACGAGTCGCTAACCAAGTACGGACAAAAGTGGCTTAACTTGTGTTACTTTTTCTGAAGTAGACCTTATTAAACCTCGCTGATCACGTGAATTATGACGATAATACAATGCTAAAGTCACAGACAAATAGGAATGCTTTCAATAATTCTTAAAAAAAGATAGTTTGTTCACACTTAAACATAGAGCAGCAATCAGCCATTAGAGTGCCAAACCACAAAATTATGCTGTGGTGTATATTCTAAAAGAAATAAATTTAATATTACTCTCTCCAAAAGAACATTTACAGATCCCTATGCTGTTAAATGTAAAAGTATCATGTATCTTCCGCATCTAGGACGTAGGTTTTCCTCTTCTGAGAATCTTAAGACTGCTGTGTACAAACCATATTGGATTCGCTCACCTAAATGTTAACCTATGGAGGAAATTTGTCTACTGGTTACAACCACATAAATGCTGATAATCCATTGAAAATGGTATTTTCAGATAGCCTGAACTTTTCTGCACTTTGCAACAAGTTTCATTTTATAAATTTTGTCCACCAAAGGAATTTATGAGCACATAAGACACACTGTACCAGATTTTCCCCCGAATAGTTTTAATTTAGAAATAATATTTGCATTATTTTTAATGAAAAATACCCCAAGGTGTCACATTTCTTTCTCTATTACGGAGTACAATTTTTTTAATAAAATCTTTAAATCCAACTAGGCAATCCTTGGACACAATTTCTCCATAGGTTAACATTGAGGTGAGCGAATCCAATAGGGTTAATACACAGAAGCTTTAACATACTATATTTTCCATATAGAAAAGTTCTAACTATACAAATTATTATTTTGCTGCTGGCAGAATTTATGGCCTTTATAAAAACTGCCCACTATAGAAAGAATTTATTCAAGTCTTTGCTCAGTATTACTTTAAATAAAAAGAAACTTTTCGACAGTAGCTGTAATCCAAAATTTTCAGTTCCTATGCTCCTTAAAAAAGCATAGGAAACGCATTTGATATGTGAATCGAATGTATATTTTTTCTAGTACCTGGATTGATTCCAATAATTAAAGATTTAGGAAAATGACACGGCAGGATTTACAGAAGAATGCAAAGATACGTATTCATATCTAGGTCACCGAATACATAATTAAAAAAAAACCTATATCTATAATATCTGTTGAACTTCTTTATGGATTCACTCTATTTTTTGCTTGAACTAGAATGTGATATGACGAAATACGAAAGCTCTCACGACTACTATCTATTTTGTATTTTATAGAAAAAGAATATATGCCCATACTTGATATATTTTCTGAAAAATGTTGCAGTGATTTCGGAGCACAAGTATCAAGAATTTTACATAATATGCATTAGCATTTCAGGAAGAGAAAATTTGACGAATACCACGACGCATAGTAAGAATATCCCGCCACATAGAGAGATACTTAACATACCAAAGTTTTCAAAGAGAAACACGTCGGAATTACGCTACAGGCTAGGAAAGACATATAAAATCTGTCTCACGTGCTTTTTCTTTGTTGAAACTGTTAAAGAGAATAAAAGCGGCTTCCGGCGTTCAGAGTCAGCACGTTGAGTCAGCTTCATATCTCAACAATATGTATAGCTTATGTTTGTTTAAGTTTAGCGTCAGTTAAGGGGATAAGGGACCTTCAAATTCGAATTATTTTGATTTTCAATTTTTAACACCATATACAAAATGAGAATAATTAATTTTCTATTTTACTACATTGAAAATCCTTAGAATTGAAAATAAGGAATTTTTGGAAGAATCATGCCCGTTTTTCAAAAAAAATTTCAAAAATGCTAACTTTTTCAAAATGCTCTATGTGCATTATATATCAATTAAAGTTCTTAAATTTTGTATTACAAGTTTACCATATGTATATAAATATAAATGTGCATTTAATTTTTTTATGTGAATCTAACGTCTTAAATAATTTTTTTTTTCTATTCTGTCTGTTATTTTTTTATGTTTTTACTTTATTTTATGATCTGTAAATTTGAAAAATATTTGTGATTTCAAATAATAATGCACAGTTTTGTGACAAACACTTCCCATAACAATTCTGAGAAATTTGAAAGATATCAGAAGAAAATGAATACGCATGGAGCCTTTTGAAAAATTCTATTATTTTTGAAGAATTTTTTGATAAGCAGGTCCTATTCCTCCACAAAATACCAATTTGGGAAATCTAAGTATCTTAAATGCAATAGAAAAGAATATTAATGGGGTTCATGGGGTTCATGGGGTTCATGGGGTATATAGAGTAAAATATTGAACATTAAAGAAGATAGAGATTGAAGGTCCCTTGTTCCCTTAAGTATGAAATTTCAGCATTTTTTTAATAGGACAATCATGCAAATTATTCCTATATATTTTAATAGACACAATGTGTTATTTTCAATTTAATAGTATCAACAGGATAAAAACTGTTTTCTAAATATAATAAACTAAATTCTTTTAAATTCCCTTGGGCGTAGAGTTAATTACGCATTTCGATTCCAAGAACAAAGGAATTGACTTTCAGGCTTCTTTCATATAACCCCTGTAAACTCCTATACAATCCCTATTGTTTACTAATTTGTCAGAACCCAGATATCAGGGTGCTAGCCAATGGCTGCAAGGCTCTGAGAATCACGTGACAACACCCCTATTAGATTATAAATAGACGTGCTTCAATGTACGTGTAGCTTTTTTGGAATTTGCAATTGCCACGAGATGTAGCAGCATCTCAATAAATTTTGCATTTGCCGATTTGAATAGCGGATTTGTTATTGGACACTCGCCGCGATTTCCCCTTTGTGGCATGCGGTGTCCAGTCTCCATTCCCACGGCGCTGGGCCGGCATGTTACATATATACCGGGTGGTCATAAGGAAACTTTGCCGATATATGGACCTCTAGCGGCTGTTCCGTTCAGCCGATCGAGATGTGATTTCAGATATAGTTATTCAGAGATATGAGCTCAGGATTCTGTGAACGGCAACCAAGTGGTGCTCACGGTTACGGTTATAGGTACAGAAACTCGAAATTTTCAGATGGCAACGCCCACGTCGCAAAATGCTCAGCGCATGCGAAAACCCTAAAAAGCGTTGGAACGGTACGTGTATCACAAAAAACGGACGCGTTATGCATGCACAAAAAAAAAAAACAGCTCTGCGAATGGCTAACAAAAACACGATCAGAGATCTTTTCATCGGTTTTCTACGCTGAATATCTGACGAACGGCGTTCTGTGATTTGTTTCTAGCCTCTGTCATATGCAAATTTTCTCCGTGCTCCCCGATCGTGTCTTTGTTGACCGTTCTCAGACCTTCTTTTTTGTGCGGGCATAACGCGTCCGTTTTTTGTGATACGTGTACCGTTCCAACGCTTTTTACGGTTTTCGCATGCGCTGAGCATTTTGCGACGGGAAAAATTGGGTGTTGCCATTTGAAAATTTCGAGTTTCTATACCTATAACCGTAACCGTGAGCGTCACTGTCTTGCTGTTCTCAAAATCCCAAGCTCATACTTCTGAATGACTATATTTGAAGTCTCATCTCGATAGGTTGAACGAAATGGCCGCTAGAGGTCCATATATCGACAAAGTTTCTTTATGATTACCCGGTAAATACGTAGAAAAGTCTTTAAATTTCAATAACTATTAATTATGTTTCCTAAACAGATGAATTTCTCTGAATGCTTTTCCGTCGCATTAGAAAGAATATGGAGACTATTTACCTGAAATACATTCCCACAGTAAAAATAAAAACCACCCTAAATCACCGAAAATTAAAATAAATACAATGAATATATATCATTCCAAACAGAGGTAAGTAAAGATGCACATTTGTGCAAGCCATTCTACTGTTTACCCCTTTATGTGCAATTTTTATCTTAGAAAAAAACATGACTGTAGCATTTATTTAAGAATCACGGAGATTATGTACCTGAAATTAATATTTACTGACTTAAACAAGGTACAAAAACATTTATCAACCGGAGCATAATATTAAAAACGTAATCTCCCAAGATAATAATTCCTATTGTCTTTGAAAATCCTTTGTTCATTTTTCTATTCTCCTTTGGGAATAATTACGGAATTGAGGCTAATTTTTATTTTCATGGAAAATAACAGTTCCTTATTTAGCACAAGATTTTTAAGAAAGTAATTCAAAGGTATGTTTCTGCATGTTTACCTTGTAGTGTAACATTCAGAGCCTTAAAAAATAGATTATTATAACTCAAGAGTTATCTATTGACGCTACAAGTATTTAATTATAAGCACATGTTGTGCTTTCATAACTCTTTTCACAGTTGTAACAATATAGGTATTTCGAAATGAGACTCTGTTACAATAATTAAAGAGTTTTTAACGTTAAGAATTTTGCAAATTACTTTGTTATAAATTGAGAGTGATCAGTTTAGTTTGTGCAATCATTTGACTGACTTCTGGCAGTGATCCCTCAGTATATAAGATTTTTTTTCAATCTATAAAGAGGATGCAGTGTAACAATAAACATTCATCGTATTGAAGTTTATATGACATAGTTTGTATGACATTTATATCATTTATATCATTTATACCACTTATATCACTACCCGGTTTCAACGGGTCAATATTATTCGTGTTTGGTGGATGGGATTTATAAATAGATTGGAATCAAAGGATTTTAATGAATGAGCTGGCTCTCTCACTCATATATACATCTGGTTAAAATATTATTCTACCTTAAGAAATTGGCAATTATTTTACTTTTATATAAAATCGTTTAAAGAATTTTTCTAACCCATTAAAATCAAGAAAAATATATTTTATTTCTCATAGACATAACCACTTTATCTCTTAAGAAAAATTATCCATGATTTTAAGTTTCTGGAAACAATTTCAAACCGATTTTTAGATATTTTTGTAGCATATTACGTAAAAAAAGCTTTTTTATGGTTTGGAAATATAAGTATACCTAAGTATCAAATATTATCTGATGGAAGTATATAAAATTTAAAATTTATTGTTATGCACTTTGATGTAAATTATCCATCGTTACAGGGGCCCAGGGTTGCCCAATATGGTTGGTAGATCTGTACTGTCCGTCCGGCGCGCAGGTCTATAAAAATGTGCTGCTCCGAACTTGGGAAATTAACCCTCGACTGCGCATACACGTTTTGCTACGTTGTGACCGGTCAGTAGTTCGATACGGCGTATAGGCGAAAGCCGTGGTCGCCGTAATCTTTTAGAAACTTATCCATCATTACAGCTGTACATTTTTGCGATCTTATATAAGTTTTTTAATCGGACCAGGCAATATACAGGATTCGAACTTATTCATTTAATAATGTTTCCAGAAATTTTAGAAATAGGTCTTATTCGTAATACTACTGTTTAACGTTCAGAAAAACTGCTTCCTTCAGTTTGACGTGAGTGAAATAACCTTTCCTTTGTATGATAGACATTACTATGGATGCACGGAAAACCTTATTTCGACTGATACAAAACGCTTCAGGGCTCGTTTTCTACTTTTTCCAAAAGGTTTTCATTTACCTCGCTCTGTTTACTGAAAAGGTGTTTTAAACTAGTAACGTACAGGATTTATGAAAACTTGAAGCAAACACTACAGTTAGTGTACCATTCCGTTCTATCTGTCAGTTGAAATCAGAAATTAAGAAATGGATTAGATAAATATTTATCATCGTGGAATTAAGTAATACCTTGATAAATTTTCAGCGGCTTAAAAAGTTGATTTGCTCTCAACAGAAAACTTTTGTGTTGAAACTCATAGACAAAGAGAGTGCTCGCAACAAAATAATCATTCAACTTTCAAAATTAATTGGTATTCAGAATATTAACACGTATTTTAAACCAATCGTATCATCATATGAAACGATTGAGGTCTATAACAGTATGAAATCAAAACACGCCTTCGTTTTATGTAAGTTTTCCATTTAAAATACAAGTGGAAATTCAATTTTCTGAAAAGCATGCGAAGGAAAACAATTTTAATGCTTCATAATTTTTATCTAAGATTATTTTGTCTTTAAAAAAGCTTATTATCAATTTGATATTGGTTGTTTTTAATCAAGTGTCATATTTATGCTGAAGGTACCCATCAGTTATTTTAGAAGGATAATATCTCCAGAGCAGTAGAAACTCAAATATATTTTAACTGACAAAATGAACAATTTGAAAAAATAGAAGAATAAACTTCTTACATTCATTATTATATTTTTATAAAGTTAAGAGTACTCTAAATAATTTTCTTCGTACGTTTGTTATTAGACAATTCAAAGCTTTGAATACTTGACATTTTAGAAAGTAAATGAGTTAGCTACTCACTTGGGGAAATAAGTAAGGATTACCTATCTTTAGTTGGTATTAGATTTATTTTCCATTTCTTAAAATTTTGATATTTCTAGCAAAATAATAAATTTTAACAGCCTAGTGTAACTCTATTTCTTAGTTCACTGATGCATATGTATGTGTGAGGTGTAAGCTCTATTGATGAATAAAACACTCTTTTAAAATTAAATTAGTATCAAATAGTAACATGTCTGACTCTAAACATCGATTGGGCCTAATCAAATGTTTCCTAAGCTTATATAATTCCCTTTAGCTGCCATAAAATGTGTATACGCAGCATCATCCGTGAGAAAATAAATAAGCAAAATGTACAACTGCAATCCTCCATTAACTGAATAACTGTAAGTTTTGTGCAATAAGATGCAGAGTCCTTGTTGTCTAACAGTAGAATCCTTTAATAGTTATTGACTCTGTCGAAAGGAGCCAGTAATATAGTTGGACGGTCTTCATTTCCTGGTATCCATTCGTTACAGTATTGATTTTAGAAGGAGAGCATCCCTCTCAATGGATAAATGATCAATTAAACCGAAATTTAAGCGTTCAACGATGGATGATTGCACTCCATGAGGGCAATTCATGCAGACTGTGTTGATGCACAATACTTTTGAATAATTCAAAGTCAATTCTTTCTTATTCCGATAATTCTACGGTGGAAAGATTTTCAATTTCTTTTGCAAATGAGATATTTTGTAGATATGGTACCTCTACTTCAATGAATTTTTACTTATTTATGATAATTAGGTTCCGTTTCCCTAACTGCAAACCAATGAAGTTTTTACTTGACTCCTGTTTCTTCCCTTGTGGAATTGCAGTTGGAAAGACAAATTTGAAAATAAGATATAGCGTAACATTTGAGGTAAGAAATTCGTTTTTTATGCAAGAAGATTTGAAGGCATTTTTATGTCATTCATTTTGAATAATTTCATTCAGTTTCACTGCACTCTGGAAGTTGTAAGCAATATCTATTGTATAATCAATTACCTAGAAATTATTTAGACATGTCTTTGAATGCAACATTTGATTTTCTTATGTCTGGAAACAGTGGTTGGTTATTTAATAGCTTAAAGTTATTACAATTAACTGTGGAATTTCTATATTTTTGATTTTAGCCTGAATCTACTTGTCACACACAAGTTGCAAATTCTCAAATTTCCTATTCCATTGTTTCATATCTCGGATAGTAGAGTTTTTTCCAGAAAACTTTTCCTATAATATTATGTAAATACATTCAAATCCCTTTTAAGTGGATATTTTATTTCATATAAACACTATGTACTCATGTGATTGAAACACGTAAAATTTTATTTGCTAAACAGTACGTACAATACCTCCTTTCTCAAGATCAAATCACACTACTTACTAACCACTATTGCACTTACTTATTGACTCGAATCTTGAAGAAAGAAATCAATAGAATATGACACATTAAAATAACGTTTTCTATTTTGAATAGATATATGAAACAAGTTTTCACGCATAAACATCCCAATATCAATCTGTTTATCACTTTGTTTGCCTTACCAAAATTTTAATCATTAAATGGATGCATTTTCCCTTAAGTATTCTCGTTTTGTAAAAAGATAATTTCCAGCTATTACTTTAATTCCGTTTTCAGTCTTAAAATGAAACGATATTACTTAAACACTTTTTAAATGCTCACAATTTTACTTTCTTATTCTGATACTTCTTCCCGGGAGCTCAAAATTTCAAAAACATGTGACACATGGCAGGAAATAGCAAAAAAAAAATCCTTTTCAAATTTCATACATTCCATTACGGAAGAGTCGTGGAGCATTATATTTACAAAAGAATTAATTCAGTGAAAATATAAAAAACTTCTCTTTTGTGTGAAACGTTATTAAATGACAGGCTCCAATGACATTTTTAAAAATACTGTATTCAGCAAGAATACTGCTGAGAAGCCTAAAACTTTGTTAAAAATGTTAAGTCCATTAACATAGGTTATCTTTTTCATATGTATTAAAACGAAAATTCAGAACAAATATACTTGTTTTGATGAGGATAAAAACAAACTGAATTACATTAAGTAATTAACTTGAATTGCCATTGCTTTCATTTCGGAATGATAAAAAATGTTTTTTTTTCACATTTCAGAATGTTTTTGAACTATAAAAAGATAACATTTTTTTCAAAACTGTAATGACTATTCGAAATATATCTTTTGTTAAAAGTCATTTATAGCGATATTTACAGTGGTTTCGCTTCTAGAGAAGATTAAAAGCGACATATTTTTTCTTTAACTGCAGATGCAAAAACTTTTTTCTAGTTTAAAAAAAAAAATTACTAGTAATTCTGCTGTGAGAGTTGGAAATTTGTAAATTGAACAGCTATGTTACTGAAATCTGGAATTAGCAATCTGAAAACTAATTTCACATACCTTGGACCCATTTCTAAATTATATCAGATTTCAAGTGATTATTCCATTGTGAATAAAACCTCTTTTCATGTTGATGAAATATTGTGTACAATCAAACACATTTTGTCTTCCAGTCAGGAATATATTCAAGTATGAGTTTGGAATTCTTAGTAAAGACTATAAAATAACTGTAATGTTCTTACATTGCAAAATTTCTAGAAACACCATGAGCTCTTTACTTCTAAATCTCAATGTGCCTTGATAAAATTGAAAAAAATCAGATTTGTTCTTACAGGCTCATGGGCTTTATAATCTAATAATCCTTTTTTCCGCCTGTTATTTAACCCGAGTCACATTTAACTCACAAAGCATATTTTTCACTTATAATAATTTACTTAATAGTCGTAAGTCGTATGAGCATAAAGCACGATCAATTTCTATAGTTATATATATATATATATATATATATATATATATATATATATATATATATATATATATATATATATATATATATATATATTTAACCTATGGCTTTATTTGGAAAATTAATCCATATTTACAGGCAACACAAACAGCAAAGAACTAAGCATTGAACAGATGCATAAAGCACACCAGTAAACAAAGTCAGATAAAAGGTGTTAAAAGTTCATAGAAAGTTCATCATATCTCTAGCGTCCCAGTATAATTTGGTAAAGTTCTCACTTTTCTGGGCTTCCGTATCAAGTCCTGGGCATGTAAGTAAATGATCTGCATTCATATTGCAAGCCCTGCAGACCTGCAATTCACTTTTGGTTAGGATGCCAATTCGGTTTAAATGTTCTGCTAGACAGTCGTGACCTGTTTTAAGTCTGAAATTTGCCACTGCTTCTGTACGGGATTTATGACTATAGTCTTTCCAGCTGTCTTGGATCTCTTCACAACGTTTCCCTTTAGATAGCAAGTTCTGCTCTGTCTTAAGTTTTAAAGAGATTTTGTTGTAGATGTTTTTCTTTATTGCGTTTGTAGAGATTGGATGAGTTAATTGTTGTTCTAGGGTTCCCTTCTTTGCTAACGAGTCGGCTCTTTCGTTACCTTCAATGGCAACGTGCGATGGGATCCATTGAAACACTATCACTTTATTATTGCTTTCAAGGAGTTTAATATTTTGTTTTAATATTTTGTTTTAATTTAGTTATATATATATATATATATATATATATATATATATATATATATATATATATATATATATATATATATATATATATATATATATATATATATATATATATACAGTATGCCCACTAAAGTCCCTTGCCACCCTCTTAACTTCGGAACGGCTGCTGCTATATTTATTATATTCATAAAAGTGGTGTTTAGGTATAGTAAAGTAGCCATGCGCTACTGAATGAAACCGCCTACCGCGCCAACTGGTGGAAACCTCCGGAGTTAGCATTCCTATCTCGAAAACGGAACGAGATTTGGAAAAAATGATATACAAAGTTGTAGAGCATTGTCTATTTAGTAAGAAGAGACACCTTGTGGAAATTTATCCGAAGAATAGAGCTATTAAAACGTGCATTTGTTTTTTCGTGATTTCCTACACTGTGACGTCAAGAAACTTGAACGGAAGGAGAAATGAGTATCTTTCGGGCGAAACACGACACGACAATGTGCACAGTGGTATATCGCTTGTGATCCGCAATCAAAAGGACCGCGGTTTAAACCCCGAGGGTTGCATTCTTGTACTGATAGTCTTTATAAACAGATTAGACAGTATCTAGATCGTGTAAAATATTGTTGCATCAACTCAACGCAACTTGCACTTAGTGTTCGAAATTTTGAAGTATGCAAATACGTAAGAAACGTCACGCCTGTTCACCTGACAGCTATAAAAGAGACATCTTCTTGAGGTTGTAGTATGTTGATGCTAATGGTCATGGCTGAGTATTCCAAAGCTGACTATTGTGAGATGGTTTTACTGTACGGTGAATGTGGACGTAAGGCACGATCAGCAGCAAGGTTGTACCGGCAACGTTTCCCTGCAGGCACTCATCTTTCTCATCAAACCATCCTAACTGTTCTAAAACGTTTAAGGGAGACAGGCTGCGTTACTAGTCGACCTCGAACTGGAAGACTAGCTAAGGTAGCACGGCAAGTTCAATCGAATGAGGTATTAGCATGCGACCTCGCATATCCGAAATGCAGCACAAGAGAGATCAGTCAACACTGTGGCCTCTCTCCAAAAGTCAGGTTTGGAAAATGCTAATGGAATTAGGCGCTCATCCATACCGACCTCAACAGGTTTTAGTGGGCGGGGTTGCCGAGAGACGCTATGCATGGTGCATTAGAAATTCGAACATCTCAAATAAAGGTATATTGTTATAATAAGTTGTTTTTTTCTTTCTCAGATCATTTTGTCACGTCAAAGTTTAGGAAATCGTGAAAAAACAAATGCGCCTTTTAACCATTGTATTCTTCTTATTAATGTCCACAATGTATCTTTTCATACTAAATCTATTATTCTCTACAACTTTGTGAATCACTTCTTTTCCCTATCTTGTTCCGTTTTTGAGATAGGAATGCTAACTTCGCAGTTTTACACCAGGTGGCGTTGTAGGAGGTTTCATTCAGTAGCGCATGGTAACTTTACTATACCTATACACCACTTTTCTGAATATACCAGCAGCCGTTCCGAAAATAAGAGGGTGGCAAGGGACTTTAGTGGGCATACTGTATATATATATATATATATATATATATATATATATATATATATATATATATATATATATATATATATATATATATATACACTCTGTCACAAAAAAATATATGCACCCAGAGGAAATCGAGCTACTATCACGAAAATTGGCAGGAATGCAGTCTGGTAAGAGATATGCAAATGATTAAAATTTCGACGCCAATGAGACAAGGTTAAGTGAGCTATGCGCATATGAGATACGCAGCTGGGAGAGTTTTATAGCATGATTGCTCGTGCCATACGGTTATTCAAACAAATCTGTCGACTTGGATGGACAGTATTGTGACTAGAGATGCCTCTGAGACGTAACCGGTGACAGTACGAACAATTTTCGGACTTTGAGAGGGGGCGTATAGTAGGCCTCAGAGAAGCAGGTTGGTCGAACATTCGTATCGGCCGCCACCTCGGTCGGAGCGATTCCGGAAGGTATAGTCTACCATCGCGGAGGGTCAGTACGTCCCAGGAACACAAATGCGCGCGAAGATCGCGCAATCATAAGAGCGACCAAGTCAGCACCAACAACGTCGCTACCACCTTCCAGATATTCAGGGATATCAAGGGAAGCCATTCGGAGACGACTGGCCGACCCAGCTATAAGGAGACGACATCCATTAAGACGTCTACCACTGACCCCACTTCATAGGCAGTGTCGATTGGATATTTGCCGACTTCGGGCAAGCTGGAGTATGTCCGACTGGAGGCGTGTGATCTTCAGCGATGAATCTCGGTTCAGTCTCAATGCTGATGATCAGCGCATACGCGTGTGGAGGCGGCCAGGCCACCGGTTCGATCCAGCATTTTTTTGTCGAGAGACATACGGCGATTACACAAGGTGTGACAGTGTGGGAAGCGATTTGTTGGGACATACGATCACATCTAGTCGTCCTTGAACGCACTTTGACGGCACGAAGTTACGTGGACGATATTTTAACGCCAGTCGTACTGCCTATGCTATTAAGTCACCCAGGTTCCATTTATCAGCAAGACAATGCTCGTCCACATACTGCGCGACTTTACCAACAATGTCTTCAAGGATATGACGTACTCCCATGGCCTTCCAGGTCACCAGACCTCTCCCCAATAGAGCACGTCCGGGACGCGCTTGCAAGGCAACTGCAGCCGTCCCGGAATACTGGTGAATTAACTGCCCAGTTGCAAAGATTATGGCACGATCTTCCGCAGGAGGTCATAGGTGGCCTCATTCATTCGATGCCACGCCGTATATCTGCCAGAATTGGATTTACTACTTACTGATTTGTAACCTTTTTCATGCCAAACCTTCTTAATAAAACGGTCTGTTCCTTCTGAATTTGTAATCATTTGCTTATCTCCTCATACACTACATACATATTAAGTCTCGTCATAGTAGCTCGTTTCCTTCTGGGTGCATATCTGTATTTTTTTTTGCGACAGAGTGTATATATATATATGTGTGTGTGTGTGTGTATAGGGGAATCCGGGGCAGAACGGGGTACGATGTTGAAAATATGTTTTAAAAATACAAAAGGGTTAATTTAGAGAGCTGCAAATTTTTCTATGAACACTTTATAATGTTATAGTCACAAAAAAAAACAATAATATTATAAGAAAACAATAAAACAATATTTTTTTTTTCAAAAAGAGAAAATTTTGTCATTTGCCTCGTTCTGCCCCGGTTATGGAGCAGAACGGGGTGGTATGGACAAGTAATTATAAAAATATATAAAACTGGTGGAAATGCAGAAGAAATAAGTTTGCTGTATATTTATTTAGTTTTTAGTGACTATGAAGTTTTAACTACATTTTACATTGATTATGTCTTTTTCTTAAGTCTATTCAGAAAATCTATACACTAAGACAGCCTTATCTGTTAAGACAGCGGTCTTCCCCCTCTTCCGATTCATCTTTTTCGCGCTTTCTATAACTTTTAGAATAGGCATAATAAATTCAGGTGAAACATGAAATGAAGAGGCCCTGTTGTCAGTTGTCATCCAAGATCACCCAGGAGTGGCACAATTAGCCTCATTATATCGGACCTTCTTAACCGGCGTGTCATCATTAGAGTTGGCTGAAACCTCGCCACTCTATCATCCAACCTGATAGGCATGACTCTTGCACCAAATGTTGCTTCGGGTTTGCGAACGGATAAAGTAGGATGTCTCTTAAGGAATCCAATGACCCAATTTTGGTGTTCGATTCCCTTTTGAAATCTATGATTAAGGCCATTTCTTACAGCTAACTGATAGGTTGGGCTGCGCAAGTCTTTCATTGTTAGACAGAATAACCTAGCCTCCATAGTTTTGAAATAGTTAACGAGCACAAGTTCATGCTCTTCCGTAAATTCGATTTTAAATTTTCCAGCCATTTTGTAGTCAGGGTTATCCTTTCTTTCAGGGTTATCCTACGTATCTTTCCAGAGTAGACTGGGGAACATCCAATTGGCTCGAAGCATCCAAATACCCAGATTGGCCAGAAATAACCATCTCGACAGCATTGTTAATTGCCTCAGTAGACCATGATTGCTTATTTGCTTTTTTCTTATAGTCTCGAACCATCTGAATCGAATGAAAAAAATTAGGGGCGTACTAAAAACGATCTCTTAGTTAGAAACATTGCGGGGCGGAATGGGGAAGTACCCCATTCCGCCCCAGGGACACAATTTAGGTTACGTACGTAAGGTCCCTCGATAAAGATACGTAAACAAAAGTTTAACTTCAAGAAACTAAAGACAATTAAACGTTTTTTAAGCATGTACTAAATATACTCGTAGTTGTAATGTAAACAAGTATGTATGCGTTGTATTGGTTACAAAATCCTCAGAAGTTACAATACAGGAACAAAACACCACGCAACTAAAAATTCGCGGACTCACGCTCGAGAAAACTAGACTAACATGGTTACCTTAACAATAGGTTAGTCTAGTTCTACTTATTGCCATTCGTTGGCAATACCTCCTTGACACCGAAAAACGTCGAACTTCATTCCGCCCCGGTATCACGTTGTGCCCCAGGTTCCCCTATATATATATATATATATATATATATATATATATATATGTGTGTGTGTGTGTGTGTGTGTGTGTGTGTGTGTGTGCGTGAGTAAGTAAGTGAGTAAGTAAGTAATAATAACGTCCCGCCATTATTAACTGTTTTGTCCCAACTTTTTTACTTAACGAGTATTCTAAATTATTCCCTTTACAATAAAGCTCAGTCCCTTTTTACAAAGTGCGACCAACAAGTAAACGAATTAACTAACTAGTTTGTTCCTTAATCCACACGATGAAAATCAGGCGTCTGTGATTCAGGATGGTTCACAAGCAACGCGCCTTGCATAGCATCTTCGGAATCTTGAATTATAGGCCACGTGGACAAGTCGGATGATCAGCCCTGGCCAATTAAATAATTTTTAACGTCTAGCGTCACATAAGCCCCCCCCCGCATGGTTTAAATAATGGGACAGAGGATTTTTGCACTCTCTCAATGTTTCATCGCTTCTCTTAATATCCTTTCCGTTTTCTTCACGCTGAAGCGCTGCTGTCCAGAACTACGAAGTCTACCTTCTGAATGCGTCCCGGCAGAAACCGGTGGCGTTACTATTGTGTGCGTCCGCCTTAAATGTACCTGTGCTTAGCTGAAAGTCTGCTGAATTATACTGTCGACTTTTTGAATAAATCAGTTCCATGGATACTGTTTGTGCGTCGCTTCTCTGTTCTGTGTGTCCATCAATGCCTCTCCTCTCTGTGGTTTTATCTCCCCGAAGTGTCAACGGCTCTCGTGAAATGGCCTTCATCTGGTACCTCGGTGTTGCGGCTACAACATGTTTGTGTTTCATCTCCTCTACATAGTTTTAAGTTAAAGATTATCGTACGTGTAAAGCCGACATCATTATATATATATATTCTTGAAGGGTGTCCGAAAATAAAAGTACAAGCCAAAGTTACAGCAACATTTATGTTTAAAGAAAATATTCAATACATTCCACAAAAACTACATACTTTTGTTTATTTCTGGACATTATCTCCTTAAGCTAACTAACTCATGGCACAACAGCCCGAATTGTTTTTCAGCACTATGGACCAAAGCCTGCGGTGCCCATCTCCGCTTTCATGTCCGTGGGCTTAAGGTGCCATACAGCATATGTCTCGGTCAGGTGGTCAACCTGATGCGGGACCCCCTGAGTTAGCTCCCAAGCATGCTTGGCCCTCATTTTATTGGCCCACTCAAGGGATTAAAGGAATGAGCCGACTTTGTCCAGTCGCAGGGTTGAACCCTGGACCTGTGGTGTGGCAGCTAGAGGCTTTTAACCAATATATATATATGTGTGTGTGTGTGTGTGTGTGTGTGTGTGTGGAGGCAACAACCACAGCAACATTAAATAAAAACATCCTTTATTATATCTTGATTAAATATTAGAAAAATGAAAATAAACAGCGCGAGAGGGACGTCTTCTCAACTCGGAGTACAGCGGTCGTCTAATGGCGGGAATACATCATGCTGACGAACGTTGTGACGTCACACAGACAGTAGCGCCGCGTAAGGCTTGGAGATGGTGATGGGATTGAATTTCCCTTATTCGGCCATCATGACCGGACAGGCGACCTCGTCTTAAGACACACAGCAAAAATTTTCAAAAATATTAGAACACAGTTAAATACAAGTATAAAATAACAGTAAAAAGGAAAATATAAAATGGAACAAATAAAAATAGTGATACAATGCCATAGTTGGCTAGAAATAAACTGGCAAAAAAAAAAAGACACAGCAAATACGAAATAACTAGAAGAAAAAAAATATTAGTGATGACAAGAAAAAAATGGAAAATTATGTACATGAGAAAAAAAATAAAGTTCTCGAGAGTCAATTGTCAATAGTTTGTGGCAAAAAAAAGTAAGTTCTGTTGAATAAAAATATTAAATTATATGCTCAATGTTGTTGGACCAAGGTTTCAGATATTCTGCACAAGTTGATGTTTTCAATGGTCCGTCGAAGAATGCACACTTGTCAACGTCGTAAGCGTTGTTTCGATTTACTTTTGTAATTTTATTGGTCCAAGAAATCCAGGACCAAACTGAGTACGTTTGATTGCTACAAGGTCATCGAGTTAGAATTTGTGAGCTTGTCTGCGTCTCAGAATGTAAGTACGACGATTTTCGTCTTGGACTTTGCATATTTGTCGTTTAGCGTCTTTACGGAGATCATCACATTTTTGGAGAAATGTAGATTTGATTTCCTCGTTGATCATGTCAACGATTTTCATGTCATGAGGAAAATGCATTTTTGTCTCAAAAAGAAGTTCGAATGGAGTGGAATTGATACTACGTTGGAAGGTGGAGTTGATGATGATTTGTTGAACGGCTGGAACATGCGAATACCACTCTTCCGGGTTGTCGATAGAGAGTTTAGAAAGTACGGCGATGATGACGGAGTTGAGACGTTCAACTTGACCGTTCGATCTGGGAAGTCCAGCAGTAACATCAATGTGACGTATATTCTGTTTTTCCCAATACTCGTGAAATGCAGTAGACAAAAACGTGGTACCTCTGTCCGAAATTATCCGGGAAGGATTACCGATGACGGCTCTTTGGGTTTCCAACCTATTGATTACTTTAGCGGCGTCTGTAGTCCAGGTTGGGTATAACCACACAAATTTAGTAAAGGAGTCTTAACTGCATAACTGCAAAAATGTGCTTGTAACGCTTAAATGTACTGGCAAGTGGGCCTAGATGGCCAATATGGTACGTGTGCAGGGGTGTGTCATCTTTTTCGATGGGATGCAGCATTCTATCTTGCTTTCCACGTTTTCTGTTATTGAGGATGCATGTGACACAGTTATTGATGCATCGCTGAATTTTTGCTTCCAAGTTCAGAATAAAAAATTCTTTTTTCAACAGCTCTTGAGTACGTAGTACGGCGAAGTGGCCTCGTTCGTGAGCTGCATGAATTATGTTAGCCTGCATACCCTCGGGCACTGCAAGTAAATAAGTTCCTTGAACAGTTTTGTATAGCAGATTATTTTTAACGATATAGTCGTTATATGGTGCGGTTTAAAGAAGTTTTTTATAGTTTCAATATGCTCGACTGACTGTTGTGCTTTAAGAAGTTGTATAAGGACACTGTCCTGAACAATTACGCAATATGGGCTTCTACTGAGAGCGTCAACGTGAGCCATTTTTGGACCTGTACGGTGTTCGATTTCGTAGTCAAAATCTGGAAGATACAATGCCCCTCGAGCTATACGTGAGTTAAGTTCTTTTTTACTTAAGGTTTTCACAAATGCATTGCAGTCAGTAACTATTTTAAAATGGGAACCAAGAACGCAAATGCGGATTTTTTTAAGTGCTTCCACAATGGCGAGAACTTCAAGTTCATTGCTTGTATATTTACGTTCGTTGTCAGACGTCTTCTTGGACATGTAGTAGACGGGGTGGAAACAATTATCTTCCTTGGATTTTTGTAACAGGACTGCCCCCAAGCCATCAATTGATGCGTCAGTAGGAATTTCAATAGGACTGTTTTGGATAAAAATACTTAAAATGAGCTGTTGGGAAATGAGGTGTTTTAATTTTTGAAATGCGGATTTCTGATCAGTCTGAAATTGAAATGGGGTGTCCTTACGAAGCAGATCACTAAGGGGTTTTGCTATGGTAGAATAAGAGGGAAGAAATTTACGAAAATAACCAGTAAGACCTAAAAAACGTTGGACATCTTTTGTGTTTTGGGGATCAGGATAATTAAGAACGGCTTTAGTTTTGGAGGAGGAGGGGAACAGTTTTCCGTGATCCACAATGTGGCCTAGAAATTCAATTTTGTTATACAGAAATTAGCACTTATTAAAGTTTATGTCAAGTCCATAATCACGAGCTACAATTAAAATAGTGTTCCGGCGTTCAAGAGCTTCAGACTCATTATTCGCGGGAATGATGAGATCATCCATGTATGGGAGTACAATACCTTTGTCAATAAGGTCACGAAAAAACGGCATTTATGTATCGCATGAAGACAGAAGGACAAGAGCTTAATCCAAATGGCATATATCGGAATTGAAATTGGCCTGAATGCGTCACGAAACTAGTGTAACGACGACTTTTTTCGTTTACCGGGAAAAAATCCATTTCGCAAATCGAGTGTACTGAATATGTTGGCATTTAGGAGACGCTCCAAAATATCGTCGATCAAAGGTAAAGGGTAGTGATCCTTGACTAACTTACGATTTAACTGCCTATAGTCTATGCAAACTCTCAGCTGACCGTTCTTTTTACGAACGACAACGACTTGACTAGCGTACGGGGAAGAACATGGTTCTATAATTCCATTTGTTAACCATTCGGGAATTTGAGCATCCACTATATAACGTTCTGCAAATGGTAAGCGTCAGGGTGTATGGAAAATTGGCTTATCGTCAGTAAGCGTTATATCAAGTTCGATGTTCGCAGTATTCGTTTTGTTAGGTTTGTAGGTTAACAACTGCTGTTCAACGTCATTACGGGTTTGGCGAGAAATGTTAGGACCAATATCAAAAGAAGGAGGGTCGGCTGAAATTGTCATTACAAAATCGTCATGTGCAGAAGGATCATCAGGTTTTGAAATTTTTGAAAACATAGCACCGTCAGGTGTAATAGTCAAATTTGCCTGTTGGATTACATCGCAACCTAGTATAAGATCGAAAGTCATATAATTATTTGGAACAACGGAGATATTCACTGGAAAAATTTGATCATCTATTTTAATTTCGGAAGCAAAAGAACCAATGACTTTAGTTTTTGAAAAACCGAAACCAGTCAGCATTGTAGTGCTATTCGTCAATGGTGGTGATCCTAGTTTAATCCACGCGGAATATTTAAGAAGCGTCGAATGACTGCCAGTATCCACTAATCCCAAAAATGTATTATCAAAAATAACAACCGTTTTGCATATATTAGTGGGAGGAGTAATAACATGCACCGTGTTGACACCGTCATGCATCGCGGAGTTTTCAATTTGAAGAGTACGGCGGCAGTCCGCGAACTTGTGTCCAAATAAATTACAAGAAAGGCAAAGAGGGTTACGAGAACAACTGGGGCACGTCTTTAAGAGGTGTCCGATTTCATTACAATTAAAACAACGTTGGTTAGTTTTAGCTGAGCTAGCAACAGTAAATTTTGAGTCACGTCTTTGGGGTGAAGTGTTTGGTTCCGTGCCGCGACTTTGGCGATCGTCGGCACGTCGAAAATTCGAACCATTTTTGCACCCCTGACGAACTACGGTTTCGTATGTTCGGAGTTTTTCTTTGAATTCACTATAAGATTTTTCACCGTAAAGAATAATTTCCTCTGATGGGGTTCCCTGTATTCCTTGTATATTATGCTGAATGATGGAACATTCGTCAATAGCACTAGTAGGGCGGGTTCCAATTTCCCACATCGCTATAAAATACTGCATTAAGCTCTCATTAGAACGCATGTGCCGTCTTTCGAGTTGTCTATGAATTTCAATGGATGTAATTCTATCAGAAAACTCATTTATTAACGCGGTCTTAAATGAATCATACAAATTCAGATTTCTTTGAGAAAACAAAAGAGTTTTAGCAGGTCCTGTAATGAGGCGTTTGGCAAAAAACAATTTCTGTTGATCACTGATAGCGGGAAATAAATTAAAGTTATCCTCTACGTCGGAAAAAAAGAGTGGACTGTATATAAATTATTGCCCGTGAATTGCGACAGGAAATTGAAAGGTCTCGTAACAACAACCAGAAGTGAGAACTCAAAGAGTCGGGAATCAAATCATTATTGTTTATCAAAACATCATTTCTGCTAGAACAGGCGTCAAGCGGCGACTGTTTAGTCTGGATGTCTGACTGAAACGTGGCAAAGCTTTGTAAAGGGCCTGAAGTACTCTGATCTACATTTGAATCACTTGCGGTACTCAGAAAAGACTCAGAAGGAAGTAAAATTTCGTTTTCAGTGTCGCATAAATAACTGATATACAGAGAATTTTGAAATTTGGACAAATTAAAGAGGGCATAAAGAATATTATCACATAACGCAATTTTGTTAGTACTGACATTATCTAAATGTTATAAATTAGCAATGGAAATAAAATCTGAGAGTGAAAGATCCTTCATTAAGCATTCTTTATGTTTCGCAACATCTAATTCTGAGGGGAATGAGGAAAATTGAAGCATTTTTTTCGCGATGTGCGGTCGAATTCGGTATAACCGAGTACTTTATTTAATAATTTTATGTTTTGGGTTGTTCTGTATGTGAGGGAGTTAAGAATTAAGGGGATATAACCTAAGGTTAGGGCCGTAATAAAAATGTAAAGAAATTAATAACACAACTCAGGGGAAAAATTTTTAAACTTAAGAAATTACGAAATTTTGAAACATAAACTAACGGGAAAACAAAAAAATGGGGCTTACCTCGCTTAAGGGAACAGTCCTTGTGGCGCGAAGGGTATCCAATGACAATAGGAAGAATAGTCCATGAAACTCCAGTTTTTTTTGTATTTTTTAGGTGAATGTCACTATCTAATAGTCCCGTTATCCAGTAGAATTACACTGTATCCAGTAGTGTAGGAATGGCACTAAGTTCTCGATGGTTACACAGTTCAACAGTGCAGAAATTATTAATTTCGATTTCGAACGTCCGTGGCGAAAGGAGGTGCTGAAATTTTCAACTGTCGATGCTTTGGTTTGTTACAGGTGTTCTAGTAGAATCCTCTAGTAGATTAAAACAAATATCCTTGGCATGACAGCCACAACTAAAGTCAAAACCAAAGTGTCCACAGCCATCTGCTGGGATGATACTTATTTTTTCAACAGTTTGTCTAGGGATATCTTCTAGCAGGGAAAGCAGGGGATCGGTCGAGCCCCCAAATGTGGGGAGGCAACGACCACAACAACATTAAATATAAAATCCTTTAATATATCTTGATTAAATATTAGAAAAATGAAAATAAACAGCGCGAGAGGGACGTCTTCCTATCTCGGAGTAGAGCGGTCTTCTAATGGCGGAAATACATCATGCTGGCGCACGTTGTGACTCCACTCAGACAGTAGCGCCGCGTAACGCTTGGAGATGGTGATGGGATTGAATTTCCCATATATATATTTTTTAAAATGACATTTTTGTTACTCTCACAGAAAGTAATCAGCCTGAGTTCATCTGCCCTTCATAAAAGCTGTGGCGTTGAGAGAAAAATTTAAAGTTAATTTATTTCATAAGAAAAATATTTAGAAGTACTTTAAAATATCATTTTTATTAAGTCTTTTAAAAGGGGGCCTATTACAGTCACCCCTTTTAAAAAAACGTTTCCATTCTTTACTAATGGGAAAAATTATAAATATTATTGCCAGTATAACTTTGATATTTAAAATAACCTCATACATTGAACTTAATATGATATTTGCTTTATTCTAATACACTGTTGGCCACTGAAATTACAATGCGAGGAAAGAAAGAGGATAACAAAACATTACTTATTGTGAATGTACAACATAGTTGGAAGAAAACATGATTAAATTTGTAGGCAATTTGGGGGTATGCAGGGTCCGAAATTAGTACACACTGCTGCCTCCTCTGGCAGCTAAAACAACTGTAACTCGGTTAAGCATCGAGTCGAACTGAGCTTTGATGACAGATACGGGCAAGTCATTCCATGCTGTTTCAAGTCTATGCCACACTTCATCAATCGTCGTGGCTGAAGAGCGATCTCTCAACAACCCAGGACCAGATATTTTCAATGGGTGAGAGATCTGGAGAACGTGCTCGCCAGGGCAAATGTCGAACACTCTTTGTGTCAAGGTAGGTCAGGACACGACGGTCAACATGCAGTCTTGTGTTATCTTGTTGAAAGATGACGTCTCCGAAGCCTCGCAGATAAGGCCAAGCCACCAATCTTAAGTTATGAGAAATGTAACGCTGGCTGTTCAGATTACCGACGTCGCGAACAAGAGGTGTTCGTGTCGTGTACCCAATGGCTGCCCATACCATCACATCAGGTGCAGGGCTCGTATGACGATATAGAATGATAGCATGATGTCCATCATGATGCTGCACCCAGAACCGGGACTCGTCAGAAAAGACGATGTGGTGCCACTCCTGTATCCAGTTTTGTCGTTGAGCACACCACTTTTTAAGCGTGTCTCTATGCTGCAGTGTCAATGGAATCCGCAATAATGGTCGCCGTGCAGACAGGTCGTGCTACTCCAGATGTCGTCGCACTGTCTGTGCGGATACTTGACGTGCTACAAACAAGCCCATTTCGTGACTCAAGATCCGCAATGTGGCTGTACGATCCTGCAAGCCCGACCTGACAACATGCCTGTCCTCTCGACCGTTAGTGGGGGGAGGCCATTCAGATCCTGCATGGCGTTCATTATCACCCTCCTGAATCCATCGATTCCATATTCGCATGACAGTCGTCGGATTCCGACCAATGAGATTAGCAATGTCGCGGAAGGATAAACCGAACTCTTGATAGGCAACGATCCTGCTGCTATCAATTTCCGACACGTGCTGGTAGCCGTTTCTCCTTCTTATACGAGGCATAACACGATCTTCTCACAAACAATCGACATTTAAATGCAATTTCAGAACGAGAAACCCTCTGCGTAACTTTCCTTTTATACAGTGTTTAAGATGCCGTTTCTCCATCCTGCGTCGTTCGATTGCGCTTAAATGCTAATCAGTTGCATATCCTAGCATCTTCTTCCTTTCATGCAAATTTGACGTTTGTATCATCCTTCCTTCATGGTGTTGCAATTTTAATAGCCAGCAGTGTAACTTAGTCAATGAGACTTTACTCTACTGGTAAAATTCATAACAGAGTATTCGTAGAACTGACTGGTAACCGAACGAATACAGTAATGCTCTCCAAATTAATATTTTTTTACTTCGTTTTGAGGCTAAGAGTATTTTTCACCTTATATCACTTTAGGATGACATACTTTAAAATTTACAGTAGGTCAGTCATATTACCCATGTTCGTCGGCTTTGACCCTAAGTTTAACTGTTGCCATCTCTCAAAAAATTTATTCAAGATCGTTTCAAAGATCTATCCCCAGCCATGTGGAAACGTTTTATTTTTTAATGTACCACATGTTTTTCTATTATGTTTTCTATTATTTTACTGGTTTGATTTTTTAATGGCTATTATTCCATTAAGAAAAACTACGTTGCAACAGGTGAGTTAAAAATATAACGTATTACAAGTGTAAAAGAGAGAAAATACAGCAGTTGTAGATAGCGGTAAAGCTATAAAAAATCAGCGGAATACAACGGAATTCAGCTTTAAGTTGATGACAAGGATGGAAAATCTTCTGCTCAATGAAAAAATAGCGGCTGATTTCCTCTCAATGGGGCTCAAAGAAATCTTATAGCGCATGTTGTTATTTTCAATGGGGCTCAAAGAAATCTTATAGCGCATGTTGCTATTTTCTAAGTGAAAATTTCCCCATTTCCAGTATCAAAGGGCAAGTGAAGTGTCCAAAACGACTGGAGCGTTTCAACAAACAAGTTTATTTCTTTGAAAATGTCGTGGATATTTCATCATTTTAAATACAACATTTTTTTAAGACACTCTGTATCGGTATCGGGTTGAAGAGATTTAAAGTGTTATAATTAAAATGCCTTTTATGTTACCTCAGAGACTAAGAGCTATTTTGAAAGTCACCTGATGCCTAAAATGGGATCTTTCAAGCCTGACTGTGTAGGATGTCTTTTATGCTTCAGTAGATACTGAAAGCTGTTTTCAGTGTTACCTTACACGTATTGAAAGTCTTTCTTGCTTGTATGAAGTACGACGTGTTCCCAGTTTTCGAGTGAGATGAAAGTTATTTTGGATGTAACCCGGTATAGAAAATCTTATCATTCAGAGTTTACTGGGGGTTTTCTTGCGTAAAGGAGAGAAAAAAATAGTATGGTGTTTGATCTACTTTTTTTGAAAAAATTGTTTTATGTAGTAATATTTTTGAGAGCACAGACATTTTTCATTTTGAATTTTCGTGCTCTATGGCAAAATGAATTTTACCCGATCTTTATACATATACCCCAAAATGAAATATTTAAAAATATTTTTTGCATTTATTTTTGATATTATATAGTTCACAAACTTCTAATCTACAAATATATATTATTTATCGTAATTGATAAATATATGAAATAGTTTAATTTCCAGGTCTAAAGCTAGATGGACATTTATACAATAAAAAATGGTGTTTTAAAAGTACGCCACATCTGCATTCAAAATACTGTAAACTTTTATCGCATTAAAATAGACATAATGTTCAGATTAAAACAAAGTATCGGAGTAAAACATTCAGAACTATGGGCACAGAACTAAAGAAATACTTCGGAAAGAACAGAAATTATGCAAATGTTAAACGTGTTGCAAAAATTAGCAAAGTAAACACCTTTTTCTAAGCATTAAATGTAAAAACGAGCATAAACCTAAAGATAATAACAACTCGTAAGTTTTTGAAGCTATTAAATATTACAAAAGGGAAACAAGTTATTGTTTATAGGAAATTGCATTCAGAAAGAAATGTGGAAAGTAAAATAATTCACCAGAGTATTATGCAGATGAAGAAATGAAATAAAACTGGCAGCGAATTATAATAAAACGATTGGTAGATATCAATATGCGAGACAATGAATTTCTTGGGATCATTTTCAATAATTTTTTTATGGCGTACCTCAAAATAACGAGACACTAAACAAAAGAAGAGGTCGCACTTGAAAAATCGAAATGGAAAAAAGATGGATAAAAATCGCGAAAAGAAAACGCACTTAAATTTGACGAGCTTTCTCATTGTTGAGGGACCCAGGTG
Organism: Dolomedes plantarius; assembly: GCA_907164885.2. Classification (NCBI taxonomy): domain Eukaryota; kingdom Metazoa; phylum Arthropoda; class Arachnida; order Araneae; family Dolomedidae; genus Dolomedes; species Dolomedes plantarius. The sequence goes on along the minus strand of OU015501.1, from coordinate 112,803,502 downwards.
TTCCTGCATTTTCCGAATAAAACTGGTTAGCATCGAAATCACTTACATTATTCCCATCAGATTTTTTTTACAGAACTGAGTTCGCTGCCAAAAATATTCAATATTTTCTTATACCAGCACCACTTCCAAAAAATAGAAGAAAAGGACTATTTTTTTAGGTTTATGAGTCTGTGAGAAAAACTCAGAAAAATAGCGTGAGAATTTCAAGAAAACAATACATTAAAGCTTCCATTTTAAAGTTGGACTTCAATTTGAGAGAGGATATATTAAATCCAGGAGGATTTGTTGGTTGTTTCACATAGGCAGTGCAGTGCATACTTCTGGCACTTTTTTTTTCTTGTTAAAATTTAAAAAGTTTCATGCTCAAAACATTTTTGATAGTTTTATTTATTTATTTATTAATAAAAACGTTTAATAATGGACTTTCCGATTTCCAATAATTAAACGAAGTATATAACATATATTTCGAGATCTTAATTAATACTGTATAGCAAAAATTTAGTCACTCCAACAAACTTTTTTTTTCCTCTCTTCTGATTCTTTTCGACAGCACATTCTTTTGGGAAAGGCATAATTTTTTTGTTTTAAAACGAAAATATTATTCTTTTGAAACGTTTCATTTTCACATTTTTCAAATGCGGCTTTTCATTTTATCCTTAAGGCGGTCTTTTTTTCCCGAAAAGCATCAAATTACAACTTTCAAAAAAGTTGTATCTTAGATTTTTAAAAGTTCTTTCTTTTAGTTCTAAATTTTGATATTAATTAAAAGAGTAATTACATAACTAATTTCATAAAAAGTAGAAGAAAAGCAATATAACAATTTTGAATTCATTAGGGATTACTTTATAACCTACAAATTACTGCAAAAGAAAGAGAACATTACTTTTTGATTATATGATTAATGTTTATGGAAAAATCAGATAAGCAAAATATTTTTACAGCTTCTTCATTAGGAATAGACAGTATTTCTTTCTGCAACAAAATATTTTGAGACGAGCATTTAAAAGATATCGTGTTTATCAAATGTAACACTTAGCTTCTAATTTCGTCAATTTTTGACTATGGAACACCTTTTTTGATTCGTTCTTCCTTGCTGAATATCAGTTTTTCATATCTTTCTTTCGATCATTCGAATGACTTCTAATTTCCACTAGATCCCTTTAAATGGATATTCGAGTTTAGGACAATTTAAGTCGGCTTTTGTATTACGAAGAAAGCAGAAACTTTTATCACTTTAATATGACGTTCGAGACTTATTATTCGACGCTGTACTCAGAAGAGAGGACTCTAACTTGTCATTCAGCCCTCGTAGAGTTAAAATAGCATATATACAAATGTCATTCCGCTAAAGTGAGCTTCTATAAACTAAAGTTCTTATTAGTCATATTAATGCAGAAGTTTTGATTAGAATAACGTTCGCAACATCAGACACGATAAAATTAAATTAAAGGCATACACACATTTATCCATAATAAAGGATGCAACTAGTTCCGAACTTAAGAATAGTTTTTCAACAGACCAAGGAGTGATTTTCTCTATATCTAACTCATAAGTCGCTCAAAACTAGTTGCCACCTTTAATTTTTTACTGGATAAATTATTTTTTATTTTTTATTTTTTACTCTTGAAAATCGTTTTTCAAACTTTTCATGTAAGTGATAAAATGTAACATTTTATTAGGAATAATTATATCGCAATTCATATAATAAAAGCGTTGACATTGTGCTTTGAACATTGATAGACAGTTTTTTTATTCATTTGGCTTATATTTTGTGACTGGCTGATAATTTACTTATTAAGATAGCCACATTGGACGGTTGGGCAGGATATCATAGGTTGCCAAATTCTGACCATAAATATTAGAAAGATGGTCCATGTAAGTGCATAGCGCATTGAATTTAGAACCATCTCTCTCACCCCCTTACTAGGTCAGGCGCTGGCCGAATGGCTAGGGCGCTGGCATTCGGTTCAGACCCTGAGGGTTTGAATCCCACTGTTGGCATGTATGTTTGTAGCCTTTCGGAATCGGCTTTAAGCTGTAGGTCCCGATGTAATTAACCCTCGTGTAGCAAAAAGTTGACCGTAGCGCTCCAAACCAAATCAAACCAAACCTCCCACCTACAGTAGAACTGTAGAAACAATTCAGAGAAAAAACATGGTTTTAATGTCTCATGTATACCAGTTTCTTTTACATAAAGATGCTATATATTAGAAAAATTCTTTACAAAACTTTACCCCTTTATCTTAGGCACTAAATATAAAGGGTCACTCGAACTCAAAACGGTGCATCATAAGCTTCATAGATTTCTATGAGTGCTTTGTCACATGCAGAGAATGAATTCTAACATGACAAACAACAAGTCTTAAGCCACTTAAAAATCATTTGTTATTTTATATTTATACAAGGTATAATAAATGAATTTAGTCATTTATTCTTTAGAATTCTAGGAGAACCATGCGCCTGTACAGTTTGGTTCCACAATTTCGGTATTTCACTGTGCTTTGGCACTTTATATTGCATCGAAAAACTCAGAATCACAGTATTGGAAGGAGAAATACACGTACAGTTTAGTTATATTTCTGATTTATTCGGGGTGTAATACATAAATATTAAAAGCTACAATTCATATATATATATATATATATATATAAAACTTGATTTATACTATCTATTTAGCTGTTTCATCTCCGGTGCTTCCTAGTAATTATTCAAACAACGCCATCTAGAGGATAGGAATGTTGTTAAAATACAGTTTTAACCCCTGAAAATAAATCTCGCGCATTTCCGTACATCCCGAGTTTTCTTAATATTAAATTATAGCGAAATATCGTAATTTATTGACAGAAGTTTTGTTTGACATTTGCACTATCCTGTCAGACATGTCAATCAATGTTCGACGCATGCAGAGGAGGAAGAACGGAAGAAACCCCGTTAAAATATTAAACTACAGTGACAGAATTATTATTCAAATGTTTGCTTGTTTAACACACTTCTCTTCCAGTGATTCATTAATACTAGAGATTTGAAAAAGTTTTTAGCAATAGCTATAGAAAATAGCATTAGAAAAAATAAAATTTAAAAGGCATACATTACACATTATTTTGTTTCAAATTTCCTGCAGACTAGTATTCTAGCGGTAAGTAGAAAATGAACCAATAGAGATGTAAAAATAAAAAAATAAAATGTACATAATCATTATCATACTAATATTGAAGCAGTGTCTAATGGCGTTAAACTCAAATATTCAATGTTAACACAACTGAATTATTTCATTCTGTTCTTGCCATAAACTTTACAGTCTCAGATTAAAACTTAATAGGAAAGAGGCAGTATAATTTTTTTCAAAATACTTAAAAATTAACAAGCAGCTCACGGAATTTATATTCTTATAAATCAATTTGCTCTTTTTCCTTTGTTAATCCTTAAATACATTATCTTAAATATAAATAAAATAAATATGTAACAAGATTTTTTATTTCTCCGTTAATGCGAAATAAAAAAAAAATATGTCAAAACATTTTAATTCGTTTCGGCCCCAATTATTTAGAATTAGCGATTTTTTTTGTTAAAATAAAGAACCCAAGAGATATTAAATACTTTATACAATCAACCTCTTGAATTGTTTTTCTTAAAATATTTCCACTCCAACAGTATTCCCTTTACTCTTCATACCTGAGAACAATATGAATAATTTTTAGCTTTTGTTTTTATAGTAATGCTAATTAAAAATGTCTTCACATTTCTTTTAATCTAGACATTTAAGGGTTTTTCTCTTATATGCTTAACTAGACGACTCAAGACCATCATTACGGTCATGAAAAAAATAATACTAATTATCCCTTTTTGAAAACTTTTTCATTTATTATAGTAAATTGTAATGACTGCAACAGAGGCAAATACTATAGGAATAGAATCTAGCTATTTTAAGTGATAATAAATTCTATCAATTGTTTTTAGTGAAGATTATTGGCTATATTTTAACTTTCTTTAAACAAATGGTAGCAGATCAGGGTTTCCTAATAATTTTTTCTATGGAAAATAGTTTTATCTACTGAACTGTGTATTCTCTGATAATGTTAGGATGTTGTATTGATTACGAAGTGCAAGCCTACGTAATCAGTACAACATCCTAGTGTTAGGATGTTGTGCTGATTACGAAGTGCAAGTATTCGTTCTTTTGATAGGCCTAGGCAGTTCAAGATTTAAACGTGACGACCCGAAATTTCAGTGATTAGAATGAAATAGTTGCCTCGCGAAGGGGTGTCTTTTATCATACATAAGTTGGCATCACATAATTTTAATACCCTGCTTTAACTAATCTGCAATTAAGATATTACAGAATGAATAACTCTTCATAGATCACATGGAGTTATTATCTTGGTAATATGCTAATTACAGATTAGTAAAAGGCCATTTTTAATTTTTTTTTTCACGAAAGTAAATGTTTATAAAAAGATTCTCGTAATTCTTAAAATTTTAAACTTTTCTGTAGATAATTGTTACGGAGCATTAAACTATCAATGTACTGTAAACAAACCGCAAAAAATTATAATTCTCTATAAAAATTGAAAATAAGATTTTCGGAAAAACTTACGTATAGCATTCAAACATCTTATTTTCAAAATGCCAAAAAAGTACTTAAAAATATGATATCTATAATCGGCTTTTACAAAAATAATGAGAGAAAAATTATCCATAGATTAACACAAGGATTGAAGATCGACGAGGTCTACTGATGCACAGCCTTAAATGCATCATAGTTACGTAAATAGTATGGAAAACCCTACGACGTCTGCAATACTGCCAACCAAAGTAATAATACTGTCTCAGTCTTCATCAACGATAATCCCTTTTCTACGGGCTGACAATTAGCATTTTAAATATGTATATTTAAAACGGAAGAGCAGCTTAAAACAATTCATTCGTACCTCAACATATGCACCCTCTAGAATAAACATGGTATATAAATACTATCTTCTATAAACATGCAGCAGACTTAAGTTTACTGTATTTACACCTGCACCAGAGGTACTTAAATACAGTAATTTTTCCGCCTCAAGTTAAATAAATCATTTAATCGGTGGAAAACCTACTAAAAGTGTACGGGGATACATGGATTACAATTTATTTTGAAAGGGTTCCAATTGTCTGTGTTATCCTTTCCTGGCAGCGTGCTTAAAAAAGCAAAACAAAATCCGATTACCTCCCGCAAGAGACAAATCCTCATGTATGTCAGACACAGTCGAAACTATGATTAGAGATGCATCCCTACAAATTGTAATCGAAAGAACATTCAAGTAGATATACTGCGACAGATTCACTTCGAGTTTATGCGTCAGAGTGCAGGATTTTATCGATTTTAAAACCCGGTTTAAAAGAGTAGGAAAATATAGCTCGTATATTAAAGTATTATGCCTTTTCTGTTAATAAAAAAAGGTTTAGAAGTTTCTTTTTTGCACACATACCGATTAACAAACACGCATCAGATTAACAGACATAAAATTTTTTTATTATTATTATCTGGGATGTACTGTTTCTGTGGGTCTCTTTTCTTCGTGATGACTGCTTTCCTCTTTGTAAACCCGATGAATATTTTGTATTATGTTTCTTATCCTATACCTAAAAACGTGTTATATTGTTTTGATTTATATTACAAATCATTGGATACAGCTTAATATACCTCAAACAATTATGGTAAATCTTAGGGCAAAACAAAATGAATGATTTGCACTGAATATTTATAAATTTCTTAAAGGAAAATTAGGTTATCAAAGCATACTGACTTTCAGAATTTTAATTTATGTTCAGTTTTAACCAATACTGATTTACGTTGCACGAAACTGTGCCAGAAATTTCTACGATTATGTATAATATTAGGAAAGTACAGAATTATGAAACAAGGGGTATAAACTGCTGCAGAAGATATTGAGAAAAATCTTTGAAAAAATCTGTTAATTTATGAGAGAGAAAAGGAGATTTGTACGAAAACAAACATTTTTATTTTAATTTTCATCACGTAAGGACAATTAAATCTGAGAGAGATTCCTAAACATGACCTAAGATTAGAGCTATTTATTTAAAGAAAATTTACTAATAAGATCATTAGTAAAATATCGACCTCTTTTTTAAACAAAAGCAAGTCATGCATAATCATTTGATAAATTAAAATTTATAGCATTCAATCAATGAAAACATCCTTAAATTCAATATACCATGTACGTGACTCGTTTCTTAGATTAAGATTGCTTAAAATAAGAGTTGTTATAAAATACAATCCCTTTATTGGGGCCGCTTAATTAGCCGCATTCATCGATTTTGGGATTCGGTGTGTTTGGAGGAAGTTCTTAGCGTTTCACTTCGCATGTTGTTTAGGTACCTGATTAATCCTGTCCTTAATTTGGGCTTCCCTCAGAGTCCAAGTCTCCTCAGTTATCCGTAAATTGATTGTGCGCTCTAATGATACTTTACCAACTCAAACTCATCTTCTAGGATTTTTTAGCCCACTAAGAATCCATATTATTATGTTCCGGCTCGAAAAAAATTTTCATTATTTCTTTTTATTCAAATTCTTCTTTTCTGTTCGCTTGATGATCATTGTAAGTAAATGTGCTATTGACAGGATTACGGGCATTAACAAATTTTTTTCAGACTGAATTAGGAAAAAGTATTCAGGTTTCAATTAATCATTTGAAGAATTTGAATTCGATTGAGTTGAAAGAAACATGCATAGCAAATGAAAATGAATATTTCATTTGTTTCTTTAGTCTCTCAATAATGTTTCATTTCCTTGATGAAATCACTATCAACTGCTGCTTTTTTAAAATATATAACAGTTTTTATATTTTATTAAAAAAGACTTTTCGTTAAATGATAAGATACTTTTACTACTATCAATGGTCTCAATCTGTTTTCATAACATCATGGCAATAGAGCGGAATCACAACTGCCCGAAACAAAAAGTCGCATCTAATTGTCCGTCGTCTAAAAAAAGTAAAATGCCTATGAGTTTTCCTATGATTTCCTATTATGATGTGTTTAGAGAATTTTAAGAAGCTGGCTTTTGCAATTTTGTTGAACTCCTGGAGTATTTTGAAAGTATATTAAACATTAAATTAACGAACGCAACTGAGGACGGTGAATTGCAAAGTCAGTACATCCCAAAGTTACGGATGTTTCACATTTTGGCCGTTTTTTGGTTCAAAAGAAAACTTGTTGATTTATTTTAAATATGCTAGCTCTAAGCACCGAACGAATACATTGAATTGATTTGTCTAGGTCATTAGGCAATTCAGCGTTTTTAAGTAAATGATGCAGCATGCAGATTATTCTCTTTCTAACAATCTTATCTAAAGACCTTTTATATGATTGCGGAAAAGAAATTACTGAGTTTCAAAAGGACAGAAATTATTGGCTTATATACAGGAAAAAATAACCAAGGAAATCACTGCAAAATCTAGAATACAAATAAGAATTATCCAACGTTTTATTTAAAAAGGGGGTTTAGAGGTGAGACGCCAGACTCGAGAGAAGAAAAAATCTCTGAATAACCATAAACCACTAAAACACTTCATGAAATTCAGTTATATTCAATAGTAGAAAACACATCTGTGTTCAATAAAAGATGTAAAACATTCTATCCCTCACAGTATGTTACGAGAACTGAATGTGATTTCGAAGGATTGGAGCTAAACAGCAGTGTTGTTAAAAGAAAATAACTTTTTAGATAGACTAATAAAAGTTTTCTAGGGAGAAATGGACCTTGGAGCAATACAAAAGGTCATTCGGACCTGAGTTCAAATCACCCTATTACGAACCCTATTCACAGACAGATGGACGCTTTAGGGTGGGTAGAGGACTTTGTGAACTAAATGACCCGTCAAGACTTGAGGCCACCATGCAATTCACTTGAGGCAGTTCTATGATTACAATTGCGTCTGCTCGTTTGTTCTACACTCTGCAAGAATATGCGGCCTCATAACACTGGTCGTCATGAAAATCGGCCCTGACACCATTCCTGCTGATTCTTATGTAAAATGACCTCCTAAATCCGAATATGACCCCCGTTTTCCCCCATCACCCACCGTTTTCGGGGGAGACCCCCCACCTATTTTTTTCCCTTTTCGATAATTTTGGAGGGATGAAAAGGATTATTTTAGCCTTCTCATTTCTTTTGAGGGGCTAGAGAGGTGAAAAGTTCTCAAACATGAACATTTGTAGCAAGGAGGTAGATTTGGGGGGGGGGGGATTTGCCACCTAAAATTGTAAAAAAATCATTAAAAATGATCGATTTTTCCGTTTTTTTCGCAATTTTTTTCACTTATTTTTTTCATATTCCAGCTTCCAGCCCCCCTCATCCTCCGCCAAACAGCCCCAAATAATAAAAATATATATAGCAACAATGTATGGCAACAATGTATAGGAACAATAATAAAAATATATAGCAACAGTTCGAAAGATTCCCTGTACCACGCTGGCGCTCTCAATACCTCGCGAGCACAGGTTTTCGCAGGAATTTTCATGTGTTAACAAGTTTAAACTTGCATTGCTCTTGTCACTATAGTCCTGAACTTGCCTGGGTCACATGGCATCTTCAGTTCTATCATCAATGCATTTAAATTAGGGCAGAGCACGAAGAAAGTAATTTCAGAGTTGACTGCATGGTTTTGTAAGAAGAGATTTTTACGAGATTCCCCTGCTGAAGTCGAGATCCAAGAAATTCAGATTTACTCTTTGGTAACTCCAAATCCCTGACGAGATCATTCAATTCCGACTGAGTAACAAGGTGAGGTTGTCGATGAGCTGAATCAGCGGAACAATCTTCATCATTGGTGAACGTGTTTGATGCTCAGGCTGTGGCTCAAAGTCTTCCAAATCCGTTTCTGGCTCCAAAGTATAGGTTTTGGGGGGCACTGGGATTGGAAAATATTCGTTGTGAGGAACTGGTCGTAAAGCTGAAGGTATATTAGGATACTGAATTGTATGCATACTTCTGCTAGAGAACCCGACGGGGAAAGTCATACAAAAATAACAATCTGTGAGATAACAGCGAGGTTCGCGCCAAACCATGGGCACAACAAATGGCGTTGATTTACGGGTACCTTTGAGCAATTTGGTCAAGCTACTGTAACAAGTAGTGCAGCAAAATGTTGTAGCCGAATCCTTGTCCTGCTCTCCAACTTGGCAATTAAAAGTTAAATTTATAAGCAATTTTAAGAAGCGGAGAAAGTGGTTTTCGTTGCGCTTTTCAAGTCAGTTCCCCGCAAACACAGCAGAAGCTATCCGTATGATTTTTACACTTGCGTGGCATAATTAAACAGTAAAACAATGTTCGATATTAATCACAACTCCCACTCACGTACTGTAATTCTCTTGGAAAAAGCGGGAAAACATTTTTCTACCATTTTACACAATTTAAACAACTTGGAAACACAGAATCCCCGCCTAGAACACGAACAAGTTGACTCTACGATTGCTAGAGATGTACTTAGGAAAGATACGGATTACAGTACAGGAATATAGTTACAAGAGCAATGCAAGTTTCAATTTGTCAAAGCATGAAAATTCCTGTAGAAACCTGGGAGCGCAAGATGTTGAGAGCGCCAGCGTGGTACAGGGAATCTTCCGAACTGTTGCTATATATTTTTATTATTGCTGCTATATATATATTGTTGCTATATATTTTTATTATTGCTGCTATATATTGTTGCTATATATTTTTATTATTTGGGGGATCAGGGAGGCTGGAAGCGGAAATATGTAGAAAATAAGGGCAATAATTGCAAAAAAACTGGAAAAATCGATCAATTTTAATCGTTTTCTAAGAATTTAAGGGGGCAAATCCCCTCCCCAAATCTAACTCCTTGCTACAAATGTTCATGTTTTGGAGCTTTTCACCTGTCTAGCCCCTCCGGAGAAATGAGAAGGCTAAAATAATCCTATTTATACCTCAAAATTATCAAAAAGTCATAAAAATAGGTGTGGGGGGGCCTCCCCCGAAAAAGGTGGGTGATGGGGCGGGGAACGGGGGTCATATTCCAATTCAGGAGGTCATTTTACATAAGAATCAGCAGGAATGGTGTCAGGGCCAGAATTTTTCTTTTTTTTTTTTGCCGACCAGTGTAATCCATCCAGCTGAGTTTCCTGTATCTACTGGGTGAGCAGATTATTCCATCGATGAATGTTTTCTTTCTTGACACGTCTATATCCGATGATGACAATGCTAATGTTCATTGGACTAAACTTGGGATTCAAGGGTTTAAGGAGCAGGATGCTTCATTTTCGTATTTAAGTTGGTTTACATACAGTCTATGCGGGGTCTCATTAAATGTGCGTTCAGGATGCATTAAAAAAGAATTTACCAATTGACTGGACATTCTCGTCTTTAATAACATATTTGGCGAGGTATTAATGTCAATTTCAATCTGGACACTTTCTATTGGTTTGTCAAATTGATACCATGGTGCATGCCCATTGTAGTCGGTGCGAAAGGTTGTTCAAGGAAGTATTAATAAATGCGACCATACTTTTGACCGATTAGTATTTTAGTTTGTTTTTTTATTATCAATAGACGTTGATAAGATCACATAATCATGGCTTATTCTAAAGTGAAATAAAATAACATGGAACTTTTTAAGTCATACTTTCTCAAAATAAAGTAAATTTACTTCTATGCCCTTAATACTCCTCATAGATGAATTTGCATGGCTCATAAAGATCTAAGCAATATGTCACCCATTTAAATACTGAAAAGATTTAATCAAAAGTCAAAACTTTAGGTTACGTATCATTGATAATTCAAAGGAAAAGTATTTCGGTCTCCGATTCTAGCTAGTACAACACGTCTGTCGAACTAAACAATATACTTAATTTACGCGACTTCGAGAAAGCATATTTAATCGTATTTATTGCTAAACGGTAAAATTGTTTATTAAATTACGACCTGTTCTATTCATTGTGAAGTACTTTTTTACCCAAATCAATTGCGATTATTAGCCCAAATACGTTATTAGAGCTTTTCTTGGCCAAACGTATCAAGTTAGGAGGAAGCGATTAGACTGAACATTTCATTGCAATTCTTCCAAGTTGCTTAGCAGCTCCTAGAAATGCTGTCATTAGTTCCAGTCCAGGTACGAACCATTGAGAGCTTTTTTCTCTCTCTTTCTCAACCTTTTTTTCTCTTTCTCTCTCACTCATTTCCGTTAGAATGTTTTCATTCTTCTTTCTTCAACTTCGCACGCAAAAGAGAAGCGAAACGACATAAAAGATGGGACTTCCGAATTCGGACTTTGTCGAATCCAAAATAAACAGATATTTATTATTTAATGCTTAGCATGTATATACTAATTGTTAAGGTTTTAAAACTCAGTAATTTTAAGTGTTGTGTAAAAAATGATGGTAGATATCAATGAAAATTAATTATATATTTTCAATAAAGCAATACTTTCTGAAAAATATTTCAGTTTAAAGAATGTTTTCTTTATTATTTAATTTATGATTAGTATCTGTCCTAATATATTCTTAGAGAAAAATTGCACAGTACGTAACAGAGATGAATTATAATTAAATACATGTACTGATAGTCTTAGTTAATGCGTATTTTTCATTAAAGAACTGAGTAAAATACATTTTTCAGAATTATTAATGAAATATTATTAACTATCATATGCAAGATGCAACGAAATGTTATAATTTATATATATATATATATATATATATATATATATATATATATATATATATATATATATTAGCGTTGTTCCTCTCTATATTATATTTCCAGTATAATAAGTCTGATGATGACCGGTAGACTTACTAACGGTAAACATCATACCAAATAGTTTGAGCTCATCAAATCTGACGGAAATATTCATCTAACTGTTAAACAGAATAAGAAAAACAGACAGTATTTTAATCATTACATTAATCAGGTTATTAATCAGCTATATTTTGTCTATAGAGGAAGCAATGGATGTAAATTTGGTAGGCAATGTCCATACATCAATAGTTGTTACTAATGATAAATATATGAAGAGCTGTCAAATTGTTTCCGAAATGAAGCTATCAAAAATAAAAACACCGTAATCGTTCCTTTTTGCTTGCTTATGTAAACTTAATATTTTTTTCTTGTGAAATGATATACTTGTCTTAGCGATTCTTTGACTGTTAAATCATTTCGGCTTTCTTATCGTATGACAGTCCATAGTACATCTTTTAGATGCCCTCAAAATGGCGTCTTTTTCGCTTGGCCTTCTTTCTGGGGATATAAAGAAGTCTCAGTAGATATTTATCCTGCTAATAAAGAGGATGGATGACGACAGCCATGTTGTTCGTGGCCCACACTCGTGGTTTTTAAACAATTTAAATTGAGGTAGAGACTCATTGGGAGTTAAGAACTTTAATTTATTGTGCCGGACAACAACTATGATCGCTACGGGTATCTAATTTGGCAATTCACCCTTTCTCTTGCATTCATTGACCTTTTTTGACCATTGCATTCAGTTGACTATAGCCGATGAATGAAATAAACACTTACATATCCTTCAAGTAATTGTTTCGAAACACCGAATTCCCTTTTCAGTTCTGGGTACAGGAACCCTTTTGCTGATTTCTTACCTCGTTATGCTACTTGTCATCATCCTCGTAAACAGAATTTCTCTGCTTTTTTACCACTTCTTTTCATAACATAAATGTGTTCACTTTTTTCTCCACTTTATGCCACATAATTCTAATCCCACTGACTTGTTTTAAATTAAGATTATTTTTAAGCTCATTATTATACATTTTCATTATTTGAAAGACCATGTCTCTCATTAAAGTTGTTTACTTTATTCGTGTGAAAGTAGCCTTGGCTATATTGGCAAGACTTTAAGGGTTCTTTGAATTGTAGCCTTAAAACCCTTTTAGGCTGAGCACAAGAGCTTTATTGTATCAGTCACTAAGTTAATTTTTAAAGTTTTTTTTACACCTATTCAAAATTTACATTTTCATTCTAAGAAATATGATAGTCCCATTGATACTTGCTTGGTTACTTATAGTATCCGTGCGAGTGCAGCCTTGGCTTCATTGGCCAAAGTAGAAAACCACTTCAATTTTGACTTGAAGAGGATAAGATCTATTTGTTAAAAAAAATTAATTTCCGAGTGTTCTATTGTCTACCTCTCTTGGGATTCAGGCCATGCGTTTAAAATTTTAAAAATGTAGTATAATCTTCTGTTCGATTTCAGAACTGGATTATTTTGAATCTTTCTCAATCACTCGTATTGCGGAAAATTTGTTAATATTACAGTAGTTCTGTCCTTTATATTATTTCAGCTTGGAAGTATGATTTTGAGGCACTTATTTTTCCCCCTATCTACTATATTTAGTCATATTTTTACTGGATGTCCAAAGTGTTATAACTTTTGGATCATCGTTCTTTTAAATATTTCACGCGATGGTAACTTTTACCCTTCACACCTTTCTGTTATGAAAAGACTTCACTTGGAGAGCACCGTTTCTCCTGCTTTTGCTTACGGAGTGAGTGTTTTCTTGATCAGCCCTTGGGGAAGAAATCCGCACTGGCTTTTGGAATTCATGAATATCGTTACTTTTTATAAATTTATAATGGTTATTTTAATGCTTTTCTTCCATATTAATACACGCGTTATCAAAGCTTTTCATTATAGAAATTACAACCTTTGCTTATTTCTGTCTAAAATATTTATGCAAGTGGTTTTTTAAAATTTACATACCAATTTTAAAAAAAGGCTCCATTAATTAGCCGTACTAATTAGTTGAATTTCGCTTAACTTTACTTCTATAAAAATATATAAGGTACTTATTTCATAAATAAGTATAAATTCTTGACTCAGCTGGTAGCTTCTATGAAGAGTTTTACATTGAGTATCACATTTAAAATGAATAGATGTAAAATTATCGTTCCTTTTGTACTAGACGCAGCCATTTAAATTTGATAACTTTATAGAGGCCCATCATTTCGCAGAAGCATCTCCGGGGAACGAGGTGGCATAGTACAGTAAATTATGTCCTCTAAGAGAGGGATAAATGTGAATTGAGGATGTATAACCAGGCCATAACATTGTAGAGGTATATAGTTTATTCTATCAAAGCTTTTCATTATAGAAATTACAACCTGTGCTTATTTCGGTCTAAAATATTTATGCAAGTGGTTTTTTTAAAATTTACATACCAATTTTAAAAAAAGGCTCCATTAATTAGCCGTACTAATTAGTTGAATTTCGCTTAACTTTACTTCTATAAAAATATATAAGGTACTTATTTCATAAATAAGTATAAATTCTTGACTCAGCTGGTAGCTTCTATGAAGAATTTTACATTGAGTATCACATTTAAAATGAATAGATGTAAAATTATCGTTCCTTTTGTACTAGACGCAGCCATTTAAATTTGATAACTTGATAGAGGCCCATCATTTCGCAGAAGCATCTCCGGGGAACGAGGTGGCATAGTACAGTAAATTATGTCCTCCAAGAGAGGGATAAAAGTGAATTGAGGATGTATAACCAGGCCATAACATTGTAGAGGTATATAGTTTATTCTTTCCGACATTGGGGAAAAGAAACTCTTTCTCTTTTATCTTCTAACGTCGTGTTTACCCACTGAGCACTTCTAAAAATATTTCGAGTTCTTAAAGCGGTCGGTTTCTTTCTTGCAGTTTTCTTTCTATTCTTTTTCTCGATGGGGCCCATCCATTGTGGAGCTCCCTTGGTAAAGCAAATAGGAGGTGGGGGAGAGGGGTTGATAAATGGTGAATAGGTCTATGGATCATTCGATCGTTCTTTCCAAACTACGGAAACATTTTTTTCGCCTGTACTTCCTTGTGGCCTCAACATTCTGCAAGTGGTTTGTCGTAAATCACAAATAGTGTAGTTATTGGAGTTTTTATTATAGTTTATAATTATTTATTTTATTTTGTTATTTTGAACTCGTGTTTGATATCTCCTTTTTTGCAACAAATTTTTGACAAGTTTTGAAAAAAAAATATAAAAGAAAATCGGAAATATTGGCTATAAAACAGATGTTTTTTATCATTTTCAAACATACTTATAATCTGTTTTGTTTCTAAAAAAATGAGGTAGTTTACTTTTCACAACTTTTCTTCGTGTGTTTTGAAATTTAGAATGAATTCGTTGTGATAAATTGATGCAATATCTACCTCAAAATAAAAGACATCTAGTTTTCGAAATAAATATGGTTTCTGAAAAGATAATCAATAAAAAACACGGTGACAAAACTTATTCCGTATATCTCTTATGTGTAACATTTCAGAAAAATAAATCATTTTTCATGATTCTGTAGCGTATATATATATATAAAACAGTTCCGTAACGGACTGACTCACTGACATACAACGCACAGACCAAACCGCTGAATCTAAAGGGCTGAAATTTTGCATGGCGATTCTTCTTATAATCTAGGGGTGCACTAAGAAAGATTTTTGAATTATTCTTCTTAGATTTTTTTAAAAATTAAATTTTTAAGCTGTTTTAGTAACTTTTTTTAAGTTTGCATTTAAAATAATAATTTGAGGTTTATGAAATTTATATCACAAGAAAGATCATAAAAATTCCTTTAAAATGACATCTTTTTCAAATCTTTACCTCCAGTTTCTGATTTTGGGTGAATTTTTAAAGATTAAATTTTAGAATTTAATTTATTAAATGCTGATTACGTGATTTCTTTTACTGGTACTTTAAATAAAATTATCGTCCCGCCCATAACAATGAAATGGACAAAAAATATTTTTCCCTTGCTAATGCGGCAGACGATTGGACAATATCCCAAAAAATATTAAAATACAGTATAAGATATATTCCTCAAACTGTACTATGTTATTTAGTATGTCCTATTAGATTTAATTTGAATATTTTCTTCTACATTAGTTTATCTATAAAAAAATCTCTTACGATTTTTTTTATAAATATATTTTTTTTGTTTGTTTACATCAATTGTATACATTGATTGTTGTATTTATTATAAATATATTTATGCATACTTTTGGCATTAATTGCATACATTGATCGTTGTATTTAATTTGAATGTACTTCGTAGCGAAGTACGGGTTTTCATCTAGTATATATATATATATATATATATATATATATATATATATATATATATATATATATATATATATATATATATATATATATATATATATATATATATATATATATATATATATATATATATATATACATATATATATGTATATATACATATATATATGTATATATACATATATATATATATATACATATATATATATATATATATATATATATATATATATATATATATATATATATATATATATATATATATATATTATATATATTTATATATATTTATATATATATTATTTTACGCACTTTGTAATTCAATACTAATGATGCCTATTGTTATCTTATTTTTCTAGGTGTGAATGACCTCGGGCCGGGGCCGTAGGCCTCAAGTGCTCCATGATGACCAGAAGACTCTGTCCAGTCCTGGTCTCGGTTTTACTGGTCTTACACGGAGCTGTGTTGGTCTGGTGAGTCCTTTTTCCACAGTTGAAAACTAATTATACATTAAATAAACTCATCTATACTATATTTAAAACTTATAAAATAACTGTAAAAAATGCCTATCTCAAATATATATCTTAACATACATCTTTAAATCATGAGTAGTTAACTGCCGGGTAGACAAGCCACTTCCTACACGTAATCAGAGAGAAATGTTATAATAATTTTAAGAATTGGGTAGTAGATAAAAATTGTTGGTTTCTATCTCTAAGGCTGACAATGAATTTAAAAAAAATTCCTCTGATCGAAATGTGTTTGGTGTATTTAATACAGAATGTTTCTGCTTAATACATTTAGAAAATGTTACGGCTGCTGTGTACTAACCATATTGGATTCGCTAACCTCAATGTTAACCTATGGAGAAAATGTTTTATCTATTGACTTTAAATACTACTGTTTGTAAATAAACTAATTTATAATTATATTTAAAAAAATTTAAAGACCGTAATTGTAGAAAAATACTGAACTGCAAAATAAGAAAGAAACAAATAAAAAATAACATCGGTTGCAAATAAATCTTGAAAGATTTTGAAACATCATTAGAATTTAAACAATCGTAATTCCATAGGTACATTATTGTTCTCAAAAGCAATTATTTCAAATTCTAATTACATGCAGAAAGCCAAAAAAGAATAAACTGTGATTTAAAATTGCTATGAAGTTTATATTACTATTTTTTACATACCTAACCAAACAAATTTGTATTGAGATTTCTTCCTAACGGAGGGGGGGGGGGGATTTTTCTCTTCAGAATAAATATAGTATTGGGGAAACACAAGCAGAACGAAAGATTTCTTTATAATAACAATATAATAAAAAGGAGTTCTTTTTTATTACATTTTGAATCTAGTATTCATTAAAGTTTTATTTTTACTTTACCTCAGAGAATAACTAGTTTATAATGAATGTGTATGACTAGCTATAAACAATGCCCATTACAATAGCTTAAAATCTTTCTTGAGGTATAAAAATTTTCTGGATAAAAGCTTTCCCAAAACCAATCGAATACCTTTGGATAATGTATTTTATTCTGTTTAGTTACCAACAGGAAATGTCAAACATATATTTTTCGGTCAGTTGTTGACTTAGGGCCTGTTCACATAGGAGTCTGTTGCGTTGCGTTAAGGAAAAGATGACGTTGAGACGAAAATAAACCAATCATAGGCCTCCAAACGATTAGCAATGAAATTTTTAACGCCTATGATTGGTTTATTTTCGTCTCAACGTCATCTTTTCCTTAACGCTACGCAACGGACTCCTATGTGAACAGGCCCTTTGCCATTAGAAGAGTTGTTAGGTAACTTTTCGCAATATAGATGTACTCTGTTCTGCACCTTTTTACACATATTTTTAAATTTATAATTAAATTCAGCACTATTTTTATGATATGCAGTCTTAAAATTATCTATTTATATTATCACCGAGTGATAAGATTATGCTGAATAATACATTTAATTCGAATTATTTTTCTTATAGTTCAGACGCTTTCCAATACTATCAAAGTTTATTTTCTCAGTAATGTCATTTTAGACATAAAAAAAGTCAAATTTGAAGTTTTATTTCGGAAAATTTAGGTAAGAGTAGAACCAAATGGGACGTAAATATTATACAAATCCAGAAAGTTATTCGCATTATATAAGACGAAATAAAATTTAGTTTCTACATACAAAACTCGATTTCAACAACCTCTTCCCCAGAACAAAATTACTTTATTTTTAATTATGCGGAAGAAAAAGTCTCCGTACTTGTTTCAGGGCTATAAACAAAGATTCTTCATTACAGCATTTCTTCTTCCCTACATTTCAACGTTACTGTAAAAGAGCATTATTTCCTCAGTTCAACAAATTTTAATTTGACAAGATTAACAAATGCGTGAGGAAATAAAGGAATAAAAGACTTGTGAGAGAATACATGGTATTTCATAAAAAAGAGCAATTAATCTTTGATTATAAAAAATTGAAGACAGCAACCACGAAGAATTTGTTAACATAAATCCATTGTCATAAGTACAATATGAAAAGTTAAATATACAGTATAAAAAGGAATAACGCATAGAAATACAAAATTATTTTCAAAGAGTGATTATTTTTTATGTTGAAACTGGAAAAAATAATGACTATTCGCAAGCATTGAGAGCATTCGCAAACAATGTCATTATTACTTCTAAGACGATTAAAATTGCAATAACCTTGTATTTTTAACTAATTAAGTCCTAATTAAGATCTAATTAAAGATAAAAATTCAAAATTCCCAATTATAATAAGGCTACAAATAAATAAATAATGGTCCAGTAAATATCTTAACACAAAAAATATGATACAAGCATACTTATAAAAGATATATAGTTATAGGCTTTAATAAGCGTAAAGTAGTTTCTGTACCTCCAGCATCATATCTTCAACTGATATGATCAAACTAAACGTTAAAAAAGTTTATAACGAGGTAATATATAATTTGTTGCATAAAACAGGAAGCTGCCTAAAAATAGAAATTAATACTCGAAATAGCAATCAGCTTGCTTCAATATATTTCCACTCAACTAAATATTTTTGAAGCAATCATTTTTGCTTCCCATTTCGAACTCTCGATGATTTGTTTAGTCAATTAATCGGCATACCTCACTTGGCTTCCTTTAATCTTTCCGGCCACGAACAGAATGCTGCGATTGCAATGGGAATCATTAGCATAAATATATCTGCAACTGAAATGTTGATTTGTCCGTGACGTGAAGGAAGATCTAATTACTAATGATGATATCTCTGTAATGATTCGAAGATATCGATGTACCTTTTAAAATTGCTCTCCGTTTCAGTATGGAGAATAAGTTATTTCTTGCCCAGCGCAGCTTACCTTTCGCCAACATTGTGCGGATTGTTTTCATTTTGTGACTCAGTATAGTTTATTCTTTGTTTAATGATGAAAGAGAAAGTTTTTCTCATTAAACGGGGATTAAGGGAAGCAGCCTCTCTTATTTTATTGTACTGTACCAGGCAGGGATAAGGAATTATCAGCAAACTTTCTACTACTGAAATGAAAGCGAAAGAGTAATCACGCTATAATTATGTTTATTAAACATCATGTTATTACAGCTTTATTATCCTTATTAAATCCCTCTTCTAGTAAACTATAATGAAGTTGGTCTTATCCGCTAAATAAAGTGGTTATTATGCAAGAGCGACAAGTGTGAGGGCAGACAATTTACAAACTCAACAAAACCTCCAGGTTGTATAACGAAATACTTTTATTCGTAACAAATTTAAAGCAAAATAATGAGAGAGTTAGTAAAATGGGTTCTGGATTTCTTTTTTTAGATATTTAGGATAAAAGAATATCTGTAGAACGATACACAACCGTGATTAGTTTGATAACTTTAAAGATCGAACTTCTTCGTCAAATATATTTTAATGACCGTACATGTTTTTGTAAGTATAACAACTGTGTAGGAAAATAAGCTTTAAAGAATGGATTTTTGTTTGAAAATAAGATAATAATGTAGCATTCTTCCGCATGTTTTACAGATATTTTGATAAACTTCGCAAAATGTAATAGCTGTGTTGCTATAATAATTGTCTATAACCCTTTATAAACATTTAAAAAATATTCTGAACATTTCAGTAACTTTTTCTTGTGTAACGTTTTGCGAAAAGCAAACGATATGAAAGGAATATTTTCATATATTTTGAGAAAAGCTAAGGACCTCTTTTAATTGAAAATTCTTTATTCACTATCAAACTTTATATCTTTGGAAGATAAAAATAAAATCTAAAGGCAATTAGAGAGTTCTACAGTAAGGTGTCAATAACAATTGCGGAAGTTAAATATTTGATACTTTGACCAAAGATCAATTTGAAAACCTCCGAATATTTTTATAGACAAAAAGATTTTAATATATGATTTCAAAGCCTCTTTATATTTTTCAGAGCTTAAACTATATACTTCCTAGAGTATAGGAAGTATATAGTTCCTTTATGTAACGAAATTTCCCCATCGCGACAAGCACCCAATTTGTTGAGTCTATCTGTATACACAAATATCTGTGTTTGTATATATCATCTGCCTTACTAATTTATGGTCAAAAGTTTGACTTCAACTCGTGATCAATCTTACTTATATGAACTCAGTTTGGTACTTTGTTTTAATTTTATGTAAGCTATGGGGTTTTAAACGACCAGACAAAGCAGTTTAGCGTTTAAAATGCGGTAAGTCTGAAGTGCTGAAGATGGAAAATTGGATTCATGACTCGACGAAAGTTTGTTTTCAGCGAGAGAAAAAATTTAAGCGGAATGGATGAATTAGATATGGTGATGTATAACTATAGCTCTTAACTAATTTCAAGTAATATGCTATTAAAATCGCCTTTTCCAGCGTAGAAAAATGTAATGTTTATCAATGACAAATTATGATACTTCGGTGCTTAGAAATCGGTAGGTGGTTAGAAATTAACTATAGTTGCAGGTTTAATTCCTGTTCCATTCAGAACTTGTGAGAGAGAAAACATGAATGATTCTCGACTGACAGAAGGAGCTGTTACAAATTTATGACCAGTTTTGAGATAAAATGTTTTCTATGGCTCAAATAAAAAAAAATTAAAGATATTATATTTACTTTGTAATGCTTTAAAATTCTAATTTCTAAAATAATAATAAAAGTGTTTTTCTGTGAGACTAAATCTTAAGCGTCATACATTTAACAGGATTTACATACTAGGACAAAAATGATTTAGGGTACACGAGTCTACAGTAAAAACACTAAATATAACACTAAAAATAACACTGCTGTAGGGTTCGCGTGTTGCTCAGATGCAAATTTCTGGTAGCTGCGCAGTGCAGGCCAGTCGAAGTGAGTTCAGAGCAGGTGTCTGGTCTATTTAAGTGACACACGCTGAGTTGGCAAGAGCCCAAGAAGGGAGTGGAGATTAGTACGGTAATACGTTACGCTATTAGTAGGGATACGAAAGAGTCGAGAAACGTTAGATTGAAGGTGATAGCGGTATTTAACTGATAGAGCACGTATTAGTATTTAGCCTAGGTGGCTGCACGATTTCGATAGTTATTTCTGAGCCCGATGGTTACGGGTATTGTTAGTGAACGTATATTCTGCCTGAAAGGGTTCATTACAACTTTAAAGTTCAGTTTCTTAGTACCGCAAGTTGCAGTACTGTTGTGTTATTATTTTAAACCCCAAGTCTGTCTATGTTAGTCTACCTCTACGTAGAATAAAAAAGGAATTATTTATGTTTATGTCTCTTACTTTATAGTGTGCCTGGACCGTTAGAGGATTGCAGGGTATATTGAGAAATAGAACCACATAATGCTTAAATACCTATCTGGGCATAATTATATATTTAAGTACAATTGAGAGCAAATTTGAGAAATTATGCTCAGAAAATGTTTTATTAAACTAATTAATTTAAGAAGTAAATATATTTTTCAAAATGAGGAAAAAGAGGGGATTGAATGTGCGCATAAAAATTTTTTGTTCTCTCGATTTAGGAATAAATTTGCAAAAATTTTTGTTTCCGTTGTGAAGAAGGTAAGATGTAAAATTAAATCTTGAATGAGCCATTTTATTTAGAGATCGTAATTTTAAGTAAAATATTTAAGCGCATTTTATAATTGGAAAATATTAGAAGCATTTATATTCAAAGTTCTCTACAACTCGAAAGACTGAGTTCAAATTCTTTATCGACAATTAAAAATTTGAGGAATGTCTTTGTTCTGGCAGTTTTCTTAGTGGAAACTAGCATTCTTAATCATGGCAGAAGATAAAAGATCTTAGCGGTCAGAGGCGGTCGTCGTCTTTGCATGGACAGCAATGAGACTCATTAAGGAGACACCAGACAAAGGTTTTTCTTTCGCCTGTTATTTCTTATGATGCGCTTTATCCGTCACTACTGGAGATTTATTTCCCTTTAGCAGGAAGTGCACTCTCAGGCTTTTAATTTCACCTCTCTCTATATACTTGTGCGTGTGTATGCGAGTGATAGAAAGTTAAATGAAAGTTAAATGAGTTTAATTTAAAACAGGACGGAAATTCACACTGGATATTCTAGTTTGACGCAATTATGAAACTGTTTCAATTCAACGGAAGCGGTTTAGTAGCAGTTGGGGCTAGGAGTATGCGTTAAAATAACCGAATGATATTACCAGAGGAGTATAATAATTTTTATTTCTTATTATGTGCTTTATACGTCACCGCTGGGGATTTATTTCCCTTTGGCAAGAAGTAGACTTCCAGGTTTTTAATTTCACTTTACCATTTTTACATGTGCTTGTGTGGGCGGGTGATAAAAAGTTAAATGAAAGTTAAATGAGTTTAATTTAAAACTGGACGAAAATTCACACTGGATATTCTAGTTTGACGCAATTATGAAACTGTTTCAATTCAACGGAAGCGGTTTAGTAGCAGTTGGGGCTAGGAGTATGCGTTAAAATAACCGAATGATATTACCAGAGGAGTATAATAATTTTTATTTCTTATTATGTGCTTTATACGTCACCGCTGGGGATTTATTTCCCTTTGGCAAGAAGTAGACTTCCAGGTTTTTAATTTCACTTTACCATTTTTACATGTGCTTGTGTGGGCGGGTGATAAAAAGTTAAATGAAAGTTAAATGAGTTTAATTTAAAACTGGACGAAAATTCACACTGGATATTCAAGTTTGACGCAATTATGAAACTGTTTCAATTCAACGGAAGTGGTTTAGTAGCAGTTGGGGCTAGGAGTATGCGTTAAAATAATCGAATGATATTACCAGAGGAGTATAATAATTTTTGTTTCTTATTATGTGCTTTATACGTCACCGCTGGGGATTTATTTCCCTTTGGCAGGAAGTACACTCCCAGGCTTTTAATTTCCCTCAACATTTATACTTGTGCTTGTGCATGCGAGTGATCAAAAGTTAAATGAAAGTTAAATGAGTTTAATTTAAAATTCTACACAAATGCACACTGGATATTCAAGTGCGACGCAATTATGAAACTATTTCAATTCAACGGAAATGGTTTAATAGCAGTTGGGGTTACAGGTGTGCGTAAAAACAAACAACCAAATGATATCCCCAGAGGAGTATAATAATAATTCTTTTCGTTATGTGAGTGCACACAATGTCAGATATGAAATATAGGGTCATTTTAAGGGTATACGTTGATTTATTCAAAATATATCATAGAGGTGATATAATGGAGGGGTTTTGTCCACGAAATCAATAGAAACTGCATCACATAGCAGTTAGTGGAAAGAGGGAATGATTCCTCCTCTCCACTAAAAACTCGGAGTTATGAAAAGTTCCCAAATTAAGCCACCATGGGGTTGGGTTTCTGGCTGATTCAGGGAACAAACACGTCAATAAGCGATAGTTGGAAAACGGCACAAACGCAGATAGGAAAGAGAATTCAATTTCCGTCCAGCCGATAATTGCATACATGAGCGCAGATTTGAATAGTTTGCCAAAGTTAGGAATAATGGAAGGTATTATGACTATTGGCAAGTTTGGAGGTCGAAATATATTTTTCGCAGTTGTTCAAAGGAAAGAGCGAAGGGATTTGAAGAGAATTTAATTTTCAGGGGTAAAGTTGGGTGTGTAAAAAAGAAATAATAATACCTAAAATAATTTAGCAGAATGTACCCTAAACAGAGAAACAATTTTTATTTAGTTTAGGATCAATGAAAAGTAAACTTAAAAGGTTGCTAAAGTTTTTCCAGTTATATATACATGTGTGTGTGTGTAAGTAAGTAATTAGAGAGAGAGAAAAAAATTCCTAAGTATTCTTATATATATTTATAACCTTATATAACCTCAGTTTTATTCTATATATTTTTTAAAATTTTAAACATGCATTTTTAATATGACGTTGATTACTCAAAATTCATATAAATGTGGCCTTCTTCAGATTTATTATAATCGCCAGTATCTTGTTTCGTGAGTTTCAAACATTACTTCGATGAATGCAAACAAATCTTCATGCTGAAGCCTTTATAGCGATTTTAAATGCCTGTTTATTTGTCCTTCAGCAGCTTCATAAGTTACAATACTAAATACTAAGACATTATGCACGTATGACGAAAATGATAAAATATACCAGAAGTCTAAGAGGAAAGGTCTAAACAAAATGAAAGAGAGAAAATGATCTTAGAAATATTGTATCAAAAAGTCATATAATTCAAAATGAGCTATTCTGTTCGGCTAAGCAACTAAAAGGAACCTTCACATTGTTAGTAACAAAATGATCCACTGACGATGCAAAATACTGCAATAAGGTATACACAATTGAATGACACTGGAGTAAATAGTAATATCATACACATTATACATATTCATATTGCCTTGAATAATTACGAGATTTACAAGGTCTAGAGTCATTTTAAAGAATACCAAATTGGACCAACCCTAGGTGTAATATGCGCACTAGCTGTTATATTTAATTCTATAGCTCAGTTTTTCAACTTATATTATTTTTAAACTATACAGTTTCACCCAAGAGAGGAGGTCTATGTTAAAGCTAAAATACACCTAAAAGAATTTGTACCGATTGCAATTAAAATAAATTAAAAGGAATTATCGATTTAGCCATAAATGCACATTTATTTGAAGTAGAAAGCCGAGATTAAAGGTAAAACTGAACTGAAAAATACTAAGATGCATAATTTCACTGAATTAATTAAATAAATCCCCAGATTATTTTGAAAAAGTACTTCATAGGGTTAGCTTCCTAATATAAACAGGAGACACGTCTGCTTTGGAGTGGGACATATTACGCATCTATTCCATACGTATTGCAAATGCAGCTCAGAGCGCGTTATCTGTAGAGTCTAGCTGAAAACCCGCACTTCGCTACGGAGTACATTCAAATTAGATACAATGGTCAATGTATGCACTTAATGCAAATATATATATATATATATATATATATATATATATATATATAATCGTAAGGGATATTTTTAAAGACAAAATAATGTAGAAGAAAATATTCAGGTTACATCTAATAGGACTTACTAAAGAATATAGTACAGTTATCATAGTACAGTTTGAGGAACATATTATTTACTGTACTTTAATATTTTTTTGGATAATTTCCAATCGTCTGCAGCATTAGCAACAAAAAAAATATTTTTTTGTCTATTTCGTTGTCATGCACGTGACGATAAATTAATTTAAAGTATCACAAAAAGAAAAGAAGCCACGTGATCAGCATTTAATAAATTAAATGCTAAAGATTAATCTTTAAAAATTCACCAAAAATTAGAAAATGAAGGTAAAGATTCGAAAAAGATATCATTTTATAGGAATTTTTGTGATTTTTCTCGTAATATAAATTTTATAACCCTCAAATTATTATTTTAAATGCAAACTTTAAAACAGTTACTGAAACAGCAAAAAAATTTAATTTTAAAAAATCTAAGAAGAATTTTTCAAAAATCTTTCTTAGTGCACCCCTACACTATAAATAGAATCGGCATGCAAAATTTTAGCCCTTTAGGTCCAGCGGTTTCGTCTGTGCGTTGTATGTCAGTCAGTCAGTTACGGAAATGTTTTATATATGTATATATATATATATATATATATATATATATATATATATATATATATATATATATATATATATATATATATATACAGTGGAATTTCCATCCATCGTTTTCGGATCCATCGTTTTTTCGTATGTGTCGTTCATTTTATCCAGTCCCAACGATCATATTGCTTTGTTATGTTTCCGCATCTATCGTTTTCCCGCATTTATCGTTCATTTCAATCGGTCCCTTGAAAAACGATAGATCGAGATTCCACTGTATATATATATATATATATATATATATATATATATATATATATATATATATATAGATTAGTCATCCGAAAGAGAAAAAGCTGGTAAAAATAAAAACTTCATAAGGATTTCTTTCAGACTCTTTCAGCTCATTTTCAGACTCTTAGTACTATGGGTTGTTTCTATCCTGTCCTGTAAAAGTACATAGATAGATTTTTCAGGGAAGGAAGATATCACGCCAGTTAAACCAAGACCACCAGATTTAGATTTTTTGACAAATTTTGATCAAATATATATTTCCGAGAAAAGTGTGTGTGGGAGAGAGATTGTACAGAAATAGGAAGTAAAAGAACGTCGAATCTAAATGCGTGGGTTCAGTTTATCAGACTAATAATGGATTAGATGTTGAAATATAAAGAAAAAATATTCCTGTATCATCATCAGTTATTTGAGAACTGTTTTCGTTTGGGGCTTAGTTATTCGTAATAGAGTCACTTTTTGAAGCACAACTTAGCAAGAATCTAATTATATACTAAACTAATCATATGCTACTCTTGTTTAAATATTCTAACTAGATAAGTTTTCTGTTGCTGTGTAGAGGACATTCACGAGTTATTTTAATGTATAATTTTATATAAGTACCCTTTAATCAATACTCCAAACTGAAATTAGAAACAACAATCATATCTTAGTATTTTCATGCACTCTTTTTAAATATTTCACATCATACTGTATTTGCCTTGTATGCAATTTCCATCCATGATGTGTTATTCATTCGACAATACTCAAGAATTTTGTTTATCAAATTAATACTATGATTCGGAATAGAAGCACTACGAGATACTAGAAGGGGAAGACATATTTTTATTTCAGTGTACAATATTTACATGTGCTTCTGACATTTTGATTGGTATTTGGGTACTGAAGTGTGCTCTTGGCATTGAAAAGAAGTAATGAAATGACATATCTAAAAAACAAAAAACAAGATGAAACAAAAAAGATGAAGTTCGTCATTTCATCTATTCCGTGTTTCGCTTGGCTCACTTCTACTATCAGATGGAATGCAGAGGAAACTGAGTAGCATATAAATTGCTTATGAAAGGACTTCACTGGTAATATACATTGTCAAGGAAGTTAGAAGAAAATCAGATAAACGTCAATATTTATTCAAAGAAATTTACTTTTTATTACTGAATATTCACATCAGTGCATTTTCCATCTATTAAATTTACAAATAAAAAAATTATGTTTTTATTTGAATAAGAGGAATTAAGGTAACACCGAGGACAGGAAGTGCCCCTTGAAATTTTTTTTATATCTAAATTTCCTCATGACAGTTTAACTTTACTTCCAAAGGATTACAAATCTATTTATTTATTAAATTTGTAATATTTCTTTCTGTATTAGAGTTTTTTTAACATAGTTTGCATAATAATTTACAAAGAGACTTTTAGATAGCTGGGAATTTTATTTATCTTAAGATTATCAATTGCATCTAACATAAATTCTCCTCTATTACAGTTTATAAGAACGGGTAACAAACAAAAAAAAAGTTTGCGCTTTTTTATCAATGCGCTTATGACCTCTGTCGGTGTTTAGTACAACTTGTAGTTTTCAAGTCGAGAGCTTGGAATGGAAAAGAAAGACTCTTATACCATTTGTACTGCAAAGACAGATTCCAAGTTAACTTTTCGAGACACTGATAAAGAGAGTTGGAAAAGCTGCCTCAAAAATGCTTCTAAATATTCCCAAAAGAAGTCAATGAAATCTTGCAATCAAGATAGTCACTATAGAAAAGACACATAACCGTTGTTTTCCGGATACTACTTGATAACTATATTTGATCGATGAGTGGGAAACTTATCTGTTGCGTTACTGAAAAGAGGATCAGGGTGGGGAGTTGCTGATTACTCATGTTTGAGAAATAACATTCAGCATCTACTTTCTCTTCCAAGACAAAAAAATTGACCCAAACCATTATGAATGTATCTACGGGACCAGCAAACTTTTCACATGTAGGGCAGTGCGCTTCGCATGGCTTCTGCCACACGCCCCTGAGTTTACAATAAAGAGTGGGGGCATCACTACTGTATATAATCACGACCTCTGATCATTGCACATTTGACCATGAGGTCATCCTTAACAGAAAAAAGATCCGTGCAAGGGAACTCAACTACGATATTCAACTCTGTGTAGTTCTCGACGTATTTAGCTAAAAACACACAAAAGATCGAAAATTCCTGTCATGGCATAAGAGCATTATTAAGTGCATTTCAGTAATGATTTTTTTTGTCTAATGCATTACTAGCATAAGCTGAATTATCGCTCTTCGACTGACATGAGCAATTTCAGCTTTTGTGGCCTCAAAGGTGCAATCGTAATCCTTGGAATGGGCTTATGATTACACAAACAATGACACTCCATTTTCAATACCGATTTCCTCTCTTGATTTATTTCATACGCTACAAACAGATTCATCGGATTATCTCTCTCTCTCTTTCTCTCTCTTTCTTTCTTTCTGTACACACACACACATATATATATATATGTATACATATATATATATATATATATATATATATATATATATATATATACATATATATATACATATATATATATACATATATATATATATATATATATATATATATATATATATATATATATATACATACATATATATATATATATATATATATATATATATATATATATATATATATATATATATATATATATATATATATAATCTGATCATTTTGACCCCTTTTATATTAAATAAATATCATCATGCCTTTCGTATGAAGGTTTATTACAATTATGGATATATTAAACTAACCTTTACTATGAGAATCGTAGTTCATGTGTTTAATATATAAGCAGGTGTAAAGATTTGCCTATACATTAAGCACGTAGGACTACGTTGAGGCATATATTAAAACGGCTTGATAACTGGGTCAGAAAATTTCCGGAACAAACGGATAATTCGTGGGAACTGAGGTCTGAGGAACAACATCGATGGGATGATGGCTAGTAATGGCTAATGAATGCAAGTGGAGGAAAGCTATCCGTCTTATAAACATATCCCGGTTGATTAATCTCTTTAAATGTTAAATCTTAGTGTCTGGTTAGAAATTTAAATAAATCCTTATGTTTCTTTATAAATACAATGTATTTATCGTTAGGATTTAATTTTGTAAGTAAATATCTGGAACGAAAACGTCAGTATTTCAAAGCCTTTTTTTAAGAAGTCCGAGATTTAGTATTTTAACTTCAAAATTCGGTAAAATTTAACTGAAAATAAAATCACCATAAAATAAAAATGAGGGATTAATTAACTTTTTTTATTTCGTTCAGACGGATAAATTTATCTTAACTTCTACTCCCAGGAGAATGCGAAGTCAAAAAGTGTAGAGAATTTAAATAAAGTATTTAGAGGCTTTACAGGGGAAATCATTAGATGGTTTAATGGTGTAACACACATATCCGGAAAGCTGGAGATTGGGGTTTTATTTAGTTGAGACAAGGAGGGAACAAAAATGCGAGTAAAATGTTTCACAGAATCTTCGTTATATTTTTTCTTTCCTAAAGTTTGCTAATAATGTTATTCCCAGTTTCTTAGTAATATTATGCATCAATAAAATTAATTTTTTACGAAGTTGTTCCTTTACAACTTCGTAAAATATTAATTTAGAATCTCATAATGGGTTTTCGAAATGCAGCAGGAGAAAAATAAGAATGCCGGGTTTAGCGGAGCATTTAACACAGAACCAATATTTTATGATCATTTTCTCAATGGAATAAAAAATAAATTAGTTGGCAAAATATGCGTAAACTATACAGTCAGTTTAGAACCAGAAACCGTACGAATATGAAAGGTTAAGGGAAATAAAAAATATATAATTAATTTTCTAATTATTCAGGAATAGAAGACGATGATAAAGGATGCTGTGTAGTACCGAAGTTACTCCTTCACTCGTTTTCTTAGAGATTGTAAAAAAATAAGTGAGACCAGATATCTTACTATTATTAGATATTAACTATTTAAGAGAAAAAAAATAGTTGTTCTTTAGAGCAAACCAAATATGCATAAACTATACTCTCAGTTTAGAACCAGAAAAGTGCAAATATGAAATTCGAAAATGCTAAGGAATTAAAAACATAAATAAATAATTTATTTTCTAATTATTCGGAAATAGAAGACGATGAGAAAGTATTTTGTTTATAGCAATAATGTTGCTCAAGCACTCATTTTATTAGGCATTGCAAAAAAAAAAATAATTGAGAATAGGCTTCTTTTTTTTGCTATTTCAGTTTTCTTTAGAGAAAAAAAATAGCTTGAAAAATGCTTTATATGTATTTCAAAGAGTATAGTTCCTATTCATAGAGTGTAATTTACAGTTGCCTTTTCATATTTAAAAAAAAATCTTTCTGACATTTCAAAAAGCATTTTCATAGCGAATACTGGATTTCTTATTCGGAAGTTTCGAGTTACTTGAAGTCACGGGTGCTGAAATTTTCTCTTTTGTCTTACATCTCGTTTATATCAGCCATAAAAATTTTATTTCCACGTTAGGACGGAAAATGATGTATGGAAGGTGTTTTGAAAGGATTTGCCTCATTTTTAAATGGAAATTGGGCTATTAAAATGCTTAAGCCATTCGAAGGTTAAACTGGAAAATTTAAGATGCTGTGCACATGGAGTAGTAAGTGTTGCGGAGGATACTTCGCCCGCTTTAAAAAGTAAAATAATAAATTCCGTTATGAATTTTTATGATATTACGTTTGAGTTTTTTTATATTTCTGAATGTGTCATATTTTTATTGTTATTTCTCTATACTATTTTATTTGAAAGCCGAGGAAATATTATTCTGACATATAGCTTCCATATTTTTAAAGATAAGCAAGAAAAGTATTAACCTCTTTAGCAGCTTTTTTTTGGCACTATGCATTTTACTTTCTGGGGAATTTTGGTTATAAAGTTGATGCGCAATTTTAAAGTGTTCAGTTGTACTCCTGGATCAAGTATTGGCTCATAAAGTAAGCTGTTTCACATTTTAATGACCACATTTCAGTATGTGGAATAA
The DNA here is from genome assembly GCA_907164885.2 of Dolomedes plantarius. Taxonomy (NCBI): domain Eukaryota; kingdom Metazoa; phylum Arthropoda; class Arachnida; order Araneae; family Dolomedidae; genus Dolomedes; species Dolomedes plantarius. Next base: position 112,772,056 of record OU015501.1, on the reverse strand, counting down.
GAATATAATTTTAAAGAAGATTTAAATTATTTTTGCCATTTGTTACCTGATTTCATTTAGCATTTGACCTACACCCAAACCTTCTGTTATATCTGCAAGATAAGCACGTGTTTTTTTAACATGTTCCCCCATCTAAAATGTGAACCGCTGTTTGAAGAAGATCAAATTTATTTTGGTAATGGTTGATTTTGAGACCGTTATTAATATTGCCACCATTCTGCAAATGGAACCTAATATGTTCAGCCACTAATCTCAGCTTATAACAAGGGAGATTGGTTTGATTTTCGGAAGACATTAGCTTTAAAAAAGTGCTTATGTTTTTTTTTTCAAATCATAATTTTCCAACTGTCAAAATGGAAAGTATAATTTTAATTCCCTTTATAACATAAATAATTATGCGCATCTCTGCACTGAAACGATATTCATTGAAGAGTTATACGACAAAATGTTTTAAAATGAGTTTCCCATAAATTAAACGCATCGTTATTTGACTTTTGAAATAACTAGCTCTAAAATTTTCATTAAATTTATTACTTATTTCAAACTATGTCATACAAACATGCATTCGAAACTTTCCAATAAAAGGATGTTGAAAGAATACTATGATTTTTTTAAAGCAGTACAAATTATATGCCAAGAACATTTCATATATTTGTGGGTCGTCTTTCGTCTGGGTGAAAAGGTGACTTTGAAACCTTTGAAATTCTGATTTTTAATAAGATGGAAATAAATGCTTTCCATTTCAACAAGAACTGACAGCTATAGGTTACACATAAGATTCCTGATATTTAGTAAAGTCTATCGCTTTGATCATTTGGTTCTATGAATGAAGACTTGGACCCTAGAAAAAGGAAGTGATAATTACGAAGTGACACGTAATTGTCATGAAGTGCTCTCTAAGAGTAATTTACATGCTAGGAAGTGCTATGACCCTTGAAACGACAAATGTTGTGCACGAATAAAATAAGCCGAAAAGATAAATACAATTGATACATAATAAAAAAGGGTCAAAGCAAGACTAACATATCTGTTTAAATCGAGCTCATCAACAGTTCAACTTTTTATAGGACATTTTGCTTCGGAAAAAATTAACGTAATTTAGTAGTGAGTGGATACCATTAAGCTAAAAAATCCATTGTTGAGTGTTTGTTATATAAAGACATAAACAGTTTTAATCACAAAGATAGAAAAAAATTGGGAATGTTTTAGAATAAATTTATCCTTTTGCGGTGTATGACATTTCTGGTCTTAAAATTTATAAAATAACAACGGTATAAAACTGCAAAGTAATCCGTCTTTATAGATAACAGTCTTTTTCCAAAAATTATCCTTTTTAATTTAAATTAATTACATACAGAAATTGTTTTTCTTATTCTAGATTCAAATGTAGCTAAAAAAATCTATCCCTAGCTTGTATTTTTCTTTATGGAACACGTAACCTTTAATCATGATAATTTTATCATTGTTTCACTAAAAGTAGTGATGTTTAATTCAGTTAATGATTCCTTTAGTATCTATGTTAATTGTCAAAATAATTTTTGCATTACTAATTGACCGAAGCAAAGAGTGTACATTTTAATTTTTTTATTTGATACCAACAATTTGTATCATAAAAAAGGATGCCAAATCTCGTATATTAAGAGCCCTCCGATTCAATATGTAAACGTTCCCCAACCTAAGATCTGCAGTCAGTAACCAGCATTAAAGTAGGACAAATTGAATGAGCTCACGGAAAATATACGCATCGCAAATTTGAAGAGATTCGATTTAGACTCTTGTGCCACTAACTGATTAGATAGAGAAGTTTGGGATTCTAGAAAACTGAGATCAAGTTCTACTATTTAGGTCAATATCGACATCAATTCCCTTTAAAGGAAATCCCCAACTTAGGCTATCCGATAATTTGTCTGCATTAAGCACTATGTACACTCACTTTTAATTCCTCAAGCATTCCATGGAAGTATTGGAATGCTATTTTCAAATTCTCTCTTAAATATTCCGAGTTGAATTTTAAAGAATAGGTTGAAGGAAAATAGAATGATTCTCTCGATGGAAAGTGAATCTTTTTTGAAGAAAATTGCAAGTATTGATTCAAAACAAAAGAGTAATTTCCCAAATTAAGCTATCATTTTTGATGATGCATTTAAAATGACAGCAGGCTACTTTATTTTAATTCTCTGAGAAGGATTCTAATCAAGAAATTTAATATAACAAATTTGCGATGAGAATATTGCCAATTTTTAATAATTTTAATAAAGTTATAAAACTTTTGAACTTGGTCAGTCCAAACCAATGTGTTTATTTTCATTCCGGAGTAAAATTATAGTGTTTATTGACTTAAATGTTAGGAGAAAAATTTTACTGTAAAAGATGAGAATTTTTAAGCTCAAGTAAAAAAATATATTTACCGATCATGAAATTTCAAACAACAATCAGTTATTTAAAAGATCACCTGACTCCCTATTTCAGTTAATATATGATTTATTTTATTAAATTATTTTTACGACTTTTTCCGAAATAAATAATGAATGTCATTTAGAGTAGCATAATATATACTTCAAGAGAAACATTATTATTTACATGTTATGAAACATATAACAAAGCAAAACTTCAGAAACTTATTTTTAAACTAAAAACAAATCTTTAACTACAGAGTCTATCCATTAATGAAGGCCAGTTCAAGAATTGTAGAAAAAATATTTAGGATGCAATTGTAAATGTATGTTAAAGTGGAAAACTTTTATATTAAACAGATGTGGCATTTTGTAGGATTCCCTGTCTGTTTCTTTTTATAATTCTTAAGTAATATGCAAGTAGGAAAGTCGTTTTTATACACCTATCACACTTTATTTCTTTCAATTTTCTCTATCATGCAACAAATATAAAATCTTGTTGTTATTATTTTACATATCTCCTTTTAAGTCTATTATGATTTTAAATCTTATTTCCTACTCTACACATTGTTATTAAAATAGATATGGATATTTTACCTCAATAATTTGTAGCATAAATTTTATACTATATTGTACCGCAAAATATTTTAACAGTTGGAAATTTCTTCTGTCATAACAGTTCTTTCTAAAAGAGAATATTTTCTGTAAATACAAATATAATACAAATCCTCAAAATACCTCAGATTACTCTGTCAGTTTTTGGAGAAAATACTTTTATATAAGGGTATAAAAATGTTATACATATAAGGACAAAATATAATCGATCTATACTGGTCAAATTCCTTTGTCCCAAAATAGAAGTAATTGCTACAAATATTTTTCAAACTTTATTTGCTATTTTAAATTAAATATATTTTACCATTTCTTTTTACGATGTTCTTTAAACACAATTTTTTAGCAAAAAAGAAAAGTGCATATTTTCGTGAGAACAATAAAATATATATCCCCCAGCTCTGTATTTCTGTTTTGTAGGTTGAAAGTTACAATTGAAATATTTTAAAATAAAAATAAACTATATAAGGAGTTAAAGATTATTATACTCATTTCTTGTCAAAAACTGGTAAGGTATTTCAACATTTAAAATCATTTCTAAGCAGCAAACCTTTCAACATGGTGTGTATAATATTCTCATAGCCATCGAAAATTAATTTGGGTGAATCATTAATTCATACCTAACACAAGAATTCTGGAAATTATGGGAGAATAAAGCTTTTTATTCTTCTGATACTAAAATACCTAAGATTATTTGATTTTGAGTCATTATAACGTTTAGTGAAATAATTAAAAACTATCCCTCGGCACAATTTGCCCCACAAATTTCATTCCAATTCAAGGAGTCAACTTTTCATTAAGACTTGAACTTGACTGTGGACATAAAACTATCTTTTTTTTAAAAATATGTCAAATAAAATATTTTATATCACCTTATAAGGTCTATTATATATGTGTAGAGGAATATATATATATATATATATATATATATATATGTGTGTGTGTGTGTGTGTGTGTGTGTGTGTATGAATGATGTAGATATATAAATACTGAAGAGACAAAAAAACTGGTACACCTGCCAAATATCGTCTAGGGCCCCTACGAGCACGCAGAAGTGCCACAGCACGAAGTGATATGGACTTGACTAATGTCTGAAGGTATCCTGGAGGTAATTCCCACCATGAATCCTACAGGGCAGTCCCCCAAACCATTGGGGTGCGAAGGGGTGGAGATCTCTCCTGAACAGCACGTTGCAAGGCATCACAGATATCATCAATAATGTTCATAGCTGGGGATTTAGGTGACCAATGGAAATGTTTAAAGTCAGAAGAGGGATCTTGGAGCCACTCAGTAGCAACTCTCGACATGTGGGGTGTCACATTGTTCTGCTCGAATTGTCGAAGTCCGTCGGAATGCACAATGGACATGAATGGATGTAGACGATCTGACAGGATGCTTATGTACTCGTCACCTGTCAGAGTTGTCTCCAGACGTATCAGGGGTTCCATATCAAACCAACTGCACACGCACCATACTATCCCAGAGGCTCCATCAGCTTGGACATTTCCCTTTTGGCATGTACGGTTCATGTATTGCCTCCATACCCGTACACGTCTATCCGCGCGATACAATTGGAAACGAGATTCGTCAGACCAGGCAACGTGTATCCAGGCATCAATAGTCCAATGGAGGTGTTGGAAGGCCCAGGCAAGGCTTAAAGCTTTGTGCCGAGCAATCAACAAAGGTATACGAATAGACCTGAAGCTCCGAAAGCTCATATCAATTAATGTCCGTTGAACAGTTTGCACGCTGACGCTTGTTGATGCCCCAGCATTGAAATCCGCAACAATTTGAGGAAGCGTTGCACGGCTATCTCGTTTAAGGTTTCAGTCGTCGACGGTCCCGTTCTTTTAAAGGTATTTTTCTGGCCGCACCGCTGTCGGATATTTTATATTTTACTGGATACCTGATATTCACGGTACACCCGGGAAATGTTCGTATGTGAAAATCCAAATTGCATCGCTACATCGGATATGCTATGCCCCATCTATCATGCACCGACTATAACACCCCGTTCAAAGTCACATAAATAGTGATAACCTGCCATTGTACCAGAAGGAACCGATCTTACAGCTTCGCCACACACCTGTTGTCTTATATAGGCGCTACCGACCGCATAGCGTTACGCTTATTGGTTGCATATCTCCGATATTTGCATACGCAAGCCTGTACCAGTTTCTTTTTCTCTTCGGTATATATATACAGTGGAATCTCGATCGATCGTTTTCAGATCCATCGTTTTTCCGTATGTGTCGTTCATTTTATCAAGTCCCAACGATCATATTGCTTTGTTATGTTTCCGCATGTATCGTTTTCCCGCATTTATCGTTCATTTCAATCGGTCCCTTGAAAAACGATAGATCGAGATTCCACTGTATATATATATATATATATATATATATATATATATATATATATGTGTGTGTGTGTGTGTGTGTGTGTGTGTGTGTGTGTGTGTTTGTTTGTTTGTGTGTCTAGATCCATTATCTATTTGTAAAGTGATACGCATTAAAAACCCATAAACAAGTTTCAATTTTATATCTCAGTATATCAATGATTTCATTGATTTTAATTTAAAGCGGAGTGTCGACATCTCGAAATCTTTCGAGCCATTAGATTGATGTAGTGTAATGCGAAACGCTATGAAACATATCAGTAAATGTATATAAGAAGCAATGAAAAGGGTATTTGCAAGCTGTATATAATCATATGAATCTTAATTAAATATTTTAAGTAAACCATAAAAACAATGCTAATTGAACTTAAAAATTAATGTACGTCAAAATATGGTCACTATCATTGAAGTAAAAAGTATACTAATAATGCAAAAAAAAAAATTATATTTATAATAGAAACATTTGTAGTCAGTTTGAATTTGCAAATTTTTTAATGAAAAGTATGTATGAAGATTTATTCACATTATAAATTATTTTAGATGTGATACGTCTAATACTAGCATTCTAATCAGTTTTATTTTCAAAATTGTGGTATGGCGTAAATGTTTGATTCAGATTATTTGCTTTCAATAGGATTCCGTTTTGGGGAGTCCAGAGTCTCCAAACATTGAATATTAATCCTTATTTGTACGAGGTTCATATTTGATTAGCGAAGTTTTTCAGCTCGAAAAAATGTTTTCCGTGACTAGAGGACTAATTCATGGCTATGTTCACGCTTAGGAAAAGAAGTTATTTAACTAAAGGCAAATTAGAGTTATAGCGAGAAAAAAAAACCCATAAAACTAGAGCCTATTTTTGAGCCCAAAAGACTTATTGGATTTTTCCTTCACTATTTTCTGCAATAAGATGAAATAATATCGCAAAAGTGAACGGTTGGTTGGTTGATTGATTTCCGAGCGCCAAGCTCATCCTTTTGATAAACGAGTCACTGCGGATGGCGAAAAATCCTTTGAATTGCTGTTAAACCGTGAATTAGCTTATTTTGGTTTATGCAATTTAGTTGGTATGGAATCTATACCAATAACGACATTTGAAGCAGTTAGTAGATTTTTGGAGGAAAAAAAGCAGCATAATCAAACAAAATTGCTAAGACAAATTTTATCTGGGAAAACGAACGGAAAAATTCAAACACTTTAAATTTTCTTATGATTAGATTTTTATATCTTGAGCACTTATAAACATGAGAGGCGGTCAGAACTAGTTCTTCATCATTACGCAGAACGTTTCATAGATATGTCTGGTTTATATCAGTATGTGCGAAAAATTCTAAAACAAATGTTTCAGAACAATTTTGATTTGAGAGAGAAATTTTGCTTGAATGACGGCTTAGAATTTCTTGTGAAAATCTGGGAGTTTTCCTGCGATGTCTACTGAGAAATTTTGGTGTTATAAATAACTTGGTAATATAATGTAATGTTATATGCTTTATATTATATAAAATAAGAATGTTAAATATTATTAAAATAGCTGGTGCCTCGTAGATCTCCTTTAATATAATACTGATTTTTTTTATTTAACATAACACTGATTTTTAGTCGCGTATTTTTGGATTTTCTAGTCAGCGTATCTTGTTTTTTAAAAAAGTATGTACTATTTATTTTCATTTGTGTTGACATCTTTTTCATGTATTTATTTCTCCAGATGTCAGGTTAATTTAAAGAAAATTATATGGAGTTTTAGAATTTTCTCTCTCATTTTCATTTACCATATTAGAACTAGTGGCCAATTTTGGTATAGCTGATAACGAAAGTCTTCTTAACAGAAATGCAAATTTTCCTATTTTAGAGTATTATATAAGAAAAACTGTTGGCATTTTGAACATTTTTTCTTTTTATGAAATACAATTCAATCGGTTCAAGAGTGTCTTGACAAAATGAAAAATATTTTCATTCAAAATTTAGTATTTCCACGAGCAACAATAGGATCTTATCTTTTGACATGCAGTATATATGCACGTGTGACTACATATAAGCACTTATTTAACTAAAATTAATTGATGTTAAAAGGAGATAATGCTATTATGTAGGATTTGGACACTAAGTATGCGATGTTATGTATCAAAATAGAAAGTTCCACTGAAAATTACAGTTTATAGACGCATCAATATTCTTAGGAACGTTACTCATGGTTCTTTCCTTGCAAAATTTGCGAAGTTCGTTAGCAAATCCCATTTGTGAACTCTGTGAATGTAACTCATTATTATAATATGTTTCTTAGCCTTATATTTGTAGAGTATAGCTCACTTCTACCCAGACTTGGGTGTATATAATTTGAAGTGGCACTCTAAATGAATTTGATACAAAAACAGTTTATACATGAAACAATGTTTATTGAATTCCTTGCACATATAGAATTTGATTTTACAGCAATAAGCATACGTACTACTTGTACGGAATATATATTAACATTCAATAGAAATACACTTTGCAAATACTCACAAACCAGCAGAGAGTCAGACCAGCAGTTCTGCCACGTAAACTTTGGGCCCCCTGAGCACTAGCGCCGGTTAAAACCTGGAGCTGCTTACTCGTAGCTCCCCTAACTCGCTTATCTATCAACCTTAACAACAACCTTCTTCAACCTTTCTATTAATCAAGCTTCTTGGCATTTATACCAAGCGCGTATGCCAAAATTAGCATATCTCAAGCAGCTTCTTTAATTCATTCACTCAAAAGTTCGATTCTTGTGAATCGAATCTTATGTATACCTTCCACTTTCTTCGAGTAATAAAAAGTTTGGAAACATCACTAAATTAGAGATTTTTATTTTAACATTAAAGAGATATTTCAGGAAGATTTCTTAATAGATTGTATTGTAAATATAAAAGCATGTAACCGGAGGGGAGATGAAAAACTTTCAATGACTGCAACGACCAAAAGTGAAAAAATGGATCTCTGAAATTTATATGGATGCTTGATTATTATAATTAATTTTAAAAACAAAGAACTGACTTTCAGTCGTTTGTCCAATGCTCCCTATTCGATAAGAACAGGAAAATAATAGTTCAAAACTAAACTTATCTATTTTATATATAAAATTTTTTTAACAAAGGATTAGGCAGCATTATATTTAAAATGCTCTATCTTGAACTTAAATATACCTTTTTCTGGAGATTCACGCATTAACTTGATAGATAATTTTCTGACGGCGTTTTGTAGTTTGTTGATTATCACTGATTACAGGAATATCTTGGTATTGCAGAGGGTGCTTTCAGTAGAAATGAATAACTTCATAATTTTTTAATCTTTTTTTTCAGTTAATCGTTAACAATACCTCATTATAGGAACTGACAAATAGAGTTAAGCTTATTAAATTAGAAAACTAGAAAAATATATTCTAATGCAGTTTTGAAGCCGCCAATCAATTGAACGATCAATATGCATTGACAAACTAATCTTTTCGATCGGAGACATTTTCCGTAATTTAATTTGAGAATATAACAATTTAAATGTACATCCATATATATCCATTTATGTTTGTGCAGGATTGGAAGGACATGTTTGTTCTGCTGAATCATGCGTTGTCACTGATGGACATAAAGGATCGATAAATCGAAAAATGTACAGAATCACTGCTATAATGCAATAAAGACAACGATTTTAACACGACTCTTCAATCGCCTGAGCATACATGGATTTCTCAACTTCCATTAGTATTTACTTCCTCTGGCAAGTTTCCCTTCTAAGCTTAAGAAATGAGCAAAGGCTACAGAGTTGTAAATCAAGGTCTTTTGTCCACAACTAGTACAAAGATATCTGATATAGAACTGAAGTATCTTGGGCTATTGGCCAAATGTGTCACATCGAAAACAGAAAAGACTTGTTCGGGATTAAACTTAATATGCTGAGTGATAGACAAAAGGAATATCTTGCGGTACGAAACAGAGAAAGTGATTCAACCCTTACATTCGCTTACAGATAAAAATATTTATTTAAAGTATGAACGCGAATCCTTAATCATTTTCTTAGGTCCCGAGACGTGGTGAATTGGTTCATGAAAACCTTCATTTCAAGTTAAACAGAGAAGATGCTCTATTCATGCACGTTTCTGTTTAATCCAACTGAAAATGGAAAGGAAAATTAGATTAGGTGCAAACAATTAACTATAATGTCAAATTAGGAAATTGTGAACCCTCAAGATAAATAGGTTTTTGTCAGCGTGATTTAAATTAATCAGTAATGAAATTCCTGATTTCAAAACTGCTACACGAACAAAAGTATTACATGCATTAACAGAAATATTTCCTCATAATTGCTCTTCGTAGCTTAATTTTCGGTTACATTTGTTTTTAACTAAAAATGCATTCGTTAGCAAGTTTTTTCTGTCAATATGACAGTAACAAACACTTAATTTAAATCTTTCATTAAAAATGTTTCTCTAAAATTGCGAGTGTGACAGGATGCATTTATGAATAAAATTAGCAAAAACCATTACTCGAAAAAGTTTTTCTTCTCGTGAACTTGAGGAAAACCTTTTTAAAGTGGAAAACTTATTTTTCTTTCTTTGAAGTTCATTATCATTCTTTTTGACGTGAATAATAACATATTACTTTTGCTTCTAAAATTCTTTTTTTAGATAGTTATTAAATTTTAAATTTTTTGGAATGGAAAAGTATTAAATGTAATTCTCATAGAGAGAAAACAAAGAGTGATCAATTTAAAGTTGAGAAAATTTAAATCTTGACATCTATTATTCAATTAAATTAAACTTTAAAGACAGATTAGAATTTCCACATGCAATATTGTTTATCAGCTATTTTCTTATGGAAGTTATGGCATTTTATCAATATATTTGTGATGATACTAATTGTATTGCACCAAATTTCCTTATGTTTGACACATTTTATGTTCTGTTCAAATTGAAAATATATCGAAATTTGTCATGTATTTGTAAGAAAATTTTATAAAATGACAAAAAGGCTTTTGTATCTTTTTCTAAAGTTGTTCAAGTTTTGCTGAGCAAAAATTTCATTACCCATGTTGAGGAAAGAGAAATCGCCTTAAAGATAGCAAAGATAAATGGGAATAGATAAAACAAAGATAAAGATAGGCTAAGATAGATTAGGATAAAATCTAATACCATGGATCAAACAATAAAAATTACCATCTTCTATCCCGTCATCTTAAAGTGAATGATGTGTCTAAGTATCCTTGAATCAATCATTCTCTGAAGTATGAGAAGCATAAGGATCATCCGTTCCCCTATATTGAAGAAAAACGCGATTTACTTATATTTGTACTTGAGATATTGTATGTCATCTGTAAGCTTGCTTTTCGGTCTACTAAGAGAAACGAAGTTTAAACAACATTTACATATTTTCATTAAAAAATACAAAAGAGAATTTAAGATAGTGAAAAACTGTTTGTAAAATTTTAAAATATACTAAAGTTGCAAAACTAAGCTTTTCTATTTCTTAAAATCTTTCATAAGAAAATTCCTTTTATTTAATGGATAACTTGTTGGTGAAAAATTTTCATAATTATAAATAAATACTTTTATTAGAACTACAGTAAAAATGGACATTTTGAATAGGTTAAAAATTATTACACAGTTATTTTATGTTTATTAAGGAATTTAAGAATCATGAATATATTTATGATTTTCGGCATTTATCTATTTATCTCTCCTTAACTTTCTAGCGAAGCATTCTTTTTTAATGAATACAGAAAACTCTTTGTGAGAAGAAATTCTTATAATTACTGAGAACTACTTTTTTGGGCACAAAATAAACATTACTATGAATGTTAAGTATTTTATGCGAATATTTATTTTGTTCGCGATTTAAAAGCATATTTTTCGACTTACTCAGGATACTCACAGAAAGATTACATTCATCATCTCTTTTTTGTGCCTCTATGGCTGCTGATTCTTCTTTACCTAAGAATTTTTGTGAAGAGTTTTGATAATTACAAACTACTTTAATTGTGCTACGAGCGTATATTATTCTTTTTAGTACTGTAAAATTGCCTTTTTATCCTAAATCTCAATTTCAATTCCTTTTGTAATATCTAGATTCTTCAATTGAACATCTATGAGATATATATATATATATATATATATATATATATATATATATATATATATATATATATATATATATATATATATATATATATATATATATATATATATATTTATATATATACATTTATATATATATATATACATTTATATATATATATATATACATTTATATATATATATATATATATATATATATATATATATATATATATATATATATATATATATATATATATATATATATATATATATATATATATATATATATATAAATATATATCCTAATAATAACAGCCCAGTTCTGTCACTCTGGAACGTTTCCGGAGAGATCGCTTCATAAATATATCAGCCTATGGCATCCATTTGTTTTATGAGTTAGGCTTAGCAAGTTAAAAGTAAAGTTCAAAAAGATTATTTGCTCTCTAAACCCAAACAATTTATTTCAAACAGCGTAATATCGACACAAATCAACTGTATTTCGATTTTTAGAAGGCTGTAATAAACGGTTATGACAATTTGAAAACAGCTCGCCACCGCTTAAATCTAGTCTCAGCATAAAATATCCTTTAATTGTAACGCATTTTCGCTGGGATTTTCATTTTCATTAAAGAATTTTCTCTTTTCCACCACCTTCCGCGCTATCATAGTGTTTCAATTAAATTAAAAACAAGTATTCATTTTATATACTCAGAACTTGAAAATGTAAACTCGAGTGAGTCATTCATTCATCGTCGTTAATTTAAGAAAAATTGAATCAGAGAATCTGTTTCACAGTAAAACAGTTTTTCATTAAATTATTTTTTAATATGTATATTTATATTTTAACCATATAATATATATTTTTAACCAGATATTACAATAATGTCGAATTTAGTATTTTCGGAAAGTTGCAAACTCGACGCATGCGTAGTGATATGTTCAAAACTGTCTGTACGGTAGCGTGCTTTTCAAAGTTAATACCTGACATAACCGCAACATTTTCTTAAATTTTTAAAAGTGTTTAATTGAATATTTCTAAATTGCCAACACACGTGGCTTTCATGTAGTCACATGTAGCTTTCATGTGATTTTTTGTAAAGCATTCTATTACGCTGATAATGTTTTTAATTTCTGTTTATTATTGTATTTTTAATATTCCTTTTAATAGTACTTTATAACGATTTCTCATTTTTAATATTGCTTTTAATATATATATTTATAATAAATCAACTATCAATCTATGCATTTGGTGTAAAAAAAAACGAAAAAATATATTTATAAAAAAATCGTAACGGATATTTTTATACAAAAAATAATGTAGAAGGAAATATTCAAATTAAATCTAAATGAACATTCTAAAGAATATAGTACAGTTAATATAGTACAGTTTGAGAAACATTTCTTTTACTGTATTTCAATATTTTTTTGGATAATGTCCAATCGTCTGCCGCATTAGGAAGAAAAAATATATATACATTTTTTGTCTATTTCGTTGTTACGCACGTGACGCAAAAATAATTTAAAGTATTACAAAAATAAAAGAAACCACGTGATCAACATTTAATAAATTAAATTCTAAAAATTAAACAGTGGATGGCTCGACCCATGCACTGTAGTTTCCACCACTCTTCTTTAAGCTCCTGAAGCTCTAAAAATCAATCTTTAAAAATTCACCAAAAATCAGAAAATGTAGGTAAAGATTCGAAAAAGATATCTTTTCAGAGGAATTTTTATGATCTTTCTTGTGATACAAATTTTATAAACCTCGGATTATTATTTTAAATCCAAACTTTAAAGAATGTTACAAAAACAGCTTAAAAATGTAACTTAAAAAAAACTAAGAAAAATTTTCAAAATCTCTCTTAGTGCACCCCTAACACTATAAGAAGAATCGCCAAAATTTCAGCCCTTTGGGTCCGGCGGTTTGGTCTGTGCGTTATATGTCAGTCAGTCAGTCAGTCAATCAGTCAGTTACGGAACTGTTTTATGTATACAGATTATACTTTCCTCTCAAACAGAATACTTCTAAATATATTTTTCAACTTGTAACATCTTTAAATGAAAAATACCGAACACCTCAATGGTTTATATTTGGCGCGTGTTCATTTATGAATTAAAATCATAAAACAACTAAGTTAAAGTTTTTGTATTATTTAGCGTTACTGGAAAATTTACTTAGAGCACAATGTAATACATTTAAAATGAATGTTGACGAAAGTCCCATTGCTAAAAAGCGTCGCAAGGCCAATGAACGGAAATGTAGATGGCTTTCAAGACTAAGTCAGGAATCGCTAAACCGAATACGTGCAGCAGACTGTTAACAGACAGAATTTAATATTTCATTATTAATACATGTAATAGAATTAAGTAAAGTGATGCTGTTATGTGGAATTCAGATCTAAAAAAATTGCATCTTAAATGGATAATAATAGTACTGATATTGCATAATTTTAAATAATTAAAAATGTGTATAATTTAAATAAAAAAAAAGTAGAGAAGCTATTAAGTATACAAATAATATTGACTTTGCAGATGTAAATTGATAAAAATTTAAATTAACACGTCATTTTTGACGGGCTAACCACTAGTATATATATATATGAATTATATGAATATATAAATATATAAATATATATATATGAATATATAAATATATATATATATATATATATATATATATATATATATATATATATATATATAAATATATATATATATATATATATATATATATATATATATATATATATATATATATATATATATATATATATATATATATATATATATATATATGTCTTTTAATATTTGTATTTATATTATAAAATTTACATGCAAGAAATGGAAACATATTAAAATAAATTTTAATAAATCTAGTAAATTAAATAAATCTAGTTTTTTATTTTTATTTTACATTCTTCAATCTAAACTACAAAAGATATAAAAAGCAATTGAAAAATTAAGTTGTGTGGAATATTTTAAAGCTACTTCTGCCTTTGTTAATACAAAGAGTAGCCCCACACTACTCACATGGTATAAAGGATTTACCTTTACATGTTTGCAATTTGCACCGAGTACGAGTATCATTCCAAACAGGCATGTGTTCTAATTTATCTTGCCTTACTACAATAGGTGGAATATAAGCTGTTGGGCCTTTTATTCTCTTTGCAATGTAATTTTCATTTAATGTTGTAGGTATCTCTCGTTTAGGGGTGATAGTCTGACCCATTTGACAGACTTTCTGCTATTTCTTGTCAAAATTCAGCAAGATTCAATATTTTTTTATTGCTGGCATTTTTGGCAAACATTGACCTTTCGTACAATCACCAAGCATTAATTACTTCCAGGTCAATAAAATGATAAAAAAGGCGCATGTACCGCGTTTTGGATCTCAGTGTAATTTTATATCAGTCTATTAAACTGTCTAACAAATCCACGCCACCCATGTTGCATTCTTTGACACACATATGGGCAATCTACAGAAGTTCTTCGTTTAATTTTTCTATCATATCTCTCAATCTGGTCCATAGGATTCTGCCCTGCAAAAGTCGATATGAATAGAACATCTTTGTTGTCTTTTCGTATAAGGCTGGTTATTTCTATCTCATCGTATTTTGTAACATAATCAACACTTGTTTCTCTAGGTTTTGGCTTCATTTCTTCATCAGAAGGCAGTTTGCATCCTGGAATCCTATTCCTCCTTACAATGCCTAAGCACAATATTCCATTTCAGCGAAGCATTTCATGAGGCTAATTGATGAATAAAAAATTATCAAAATACAACTTAAAATTTTTGTTGTGGGGTATTTCTCTGCATAATCAAACGACGACATTCCCACTGCATCCTAGATCTGGGTCATTTGATAAATGATTAGTGAACTGGTTTTCTAAGCCTGTGTAAACTTCACATTTATGTGCAAACCCATCCCTATCACAAAGAAAATATAGTTTATATCCCCATTTATGAGGCTTGTTGGGCATATATTGCTTTAGGTGATGTTTAGCTTTACTAGCACATATTTGCTCATGTACAGAAAGGCATTCTTCAATTGGAACCGATAAAAATTTTGCATTGAGCTCATCAATTATAGGTCTTATTTTATTCAATGTGTCAAATCCAGCAATTTGAGGGTCAGTTGTTTGTGCACAGTTATCATTAAAATGTAGATATTTTCTTACCTTTTCGAAGACTTTCCTTGGCATGATATTTTGTATCATGACGTTAACAATTACTTCATTCCAATATGACCGTACATTTGTAACATCATGAATAGATGTCATAATTACTATTCCTAAATACTTTTTTATTCCATTCAGAGTAATAGAAAATGTGCTATTAGAGCGTTTTTGAGTGCTAAAAAAATTTGTTTCTGCAGCTAAGTTTTCGCAAAGGGTATCAGAAAATAAATAACTGAAATAATGGTAAGGGCTTTGTAATTCTGAAATTATTTGTGGCGTAGATGTATTTCCCAAAAACTCTATGTAATCGGATTTAACAGACATGTTTTTATTTTTACTTGAAATACTAGTTAACTTACTTGAAATACTAGTGGGAGAAATAGGAAGAGGTGTTGAATTCGGAGTCGTAGGTGTCAAAATTTGTTGTGTTGTTTGCGTTACAACTGAAGCCATAGATACTAATGGAATTCCATTGGGAATAGCATTATCTGTATCACTTGAATCAGAATCATTAACAGGGATATTATGACGAATATAACTTGGATCATCATCAGAATCTGTAAATTCTAAACTATCTTCATTATTAGAAGGTAAACTCTTCCAAAGTTCAGCAATTTCTTCATCATTCAAATATTTTCTCCTACGTTTTGTAAAAAAATTTTCCATTCTAAAAAATATTTTTAAAAAAAAGGCCTAAGTAAGGGAAATACAATTTTAAAATTAATTTTGATTCTATAACATGCATTTGTAAAACTTAGACTTTTAGTATTATGCAAATAATTTTGGGAATAAAAGTATCGAAACAAAAAGTTTTGAGTTATTTTAGAATTAGGTCTTGCACACTGATGCATACTGATGCACCAATATGCACACTGATGCATATTGGAATCAATCATAAAATGCTGATGCATATTTGAATCAATCATAAAAAACACTCTTAAAACTAAATTATTTTTTTAAAGAAAATATTGATATAAAATGGAAACTACATACCTTGATCAACTAAGAAAAAAATTCCTTAGTTTCAGCGTAAAAAATACAAGCAGAATGTATAATGCAAATATAGCAAAATGGTGAACACACGCAACACCAAAATAAAGTTTGCTTTCAACGATATAACACTTTAGTACTACCACCTAGTGAAGAAAATCTGAATGAAATAGATAAAAGGATTGATTGATATATGAACCAGTGTGCAATTAAGGCAAATTCATTTTTCGTATATTTAGTATAGGGCAAAATTTTAATTGATTCATATATGCATCACTGTATAGTGTAGGGTTAATACTTGTATACAAAACATCAGCATTTATGTTTTCAAAATATATTAAAAGACTTTTTAACAGAATTACATTCTTCTTGATTAAGTATTTTGCTATTCAACATCCTTTTAAATTAAATATATGATTCGATTTTCCCGATTAAGCATCCAGTGTCAGAGATCATGGTAATTATTACATCTACACAACTAAAGTTTAGAGAGGGAGATAAAATAAAGATAAGAATATCATTCAACGAGTGCTCTGGAAACCGTTTATGCATTCTGTTGTACATACCCGATTCTAAAACTAACAATGTTAGTAATGCTTTTAAAAATTATACCATCAGCAAATTAAAGTTTCTTTAAAAACTGTAGAGCAAATAATGTGTTTGTATGTGCAGGGGAATTTGTTTCCCTCACTGATTGTATAAACGTTCGAGAGCATCTAAATTGCTTAATGAATTTTAAATCATTGCAATCTCAAGCGTAGACTGCTGCTAATTGAAGACACCTCCTCTAATCATTAAATCATAGCTGTAAGTCCTTTAATAAGGACACAAATTAATCCTAAAATTTCCCGTACAAAGTAGCGTTTGCACCAATAATTCAGTTTACGCTCACTAAAGGCCAGACCAATTTCTAAATCCATTAGCATGAATTCGTAGAATCTTCTCCCGTTTAGTGCACCCAGATCCATGGGCTACTACACCAGTCACGCGAGCGACGGATAAAGACTTAATTAATTGATTCCGGAATTTTAGTGAGGCACGATTTTCAAGAGGAATGAAAACTGGAAGATTTCAATCAAACTGGTTAGAGATTAATTTTAATTTGATTTAGCAGTTTGCTTGTATCAAAGAGGTGATAGGAATCAGGTACATTTCGAGGAATTTCACAAACAATAGAGCTGATTTACAGAGTTACTTTTAATGGAAATGTTAAAGGGAAAAACTCCTCACAGGAGATGGTGTGTCAAGAAATTTTTGAAAGCTTATACACTACAATAATAAAACAATAAAAAAGTATATAATAATTTTGGTGCTGGAACATTTTTTATCGAGTTTCAGAGTTTTTTGTAAGCTGTTAAACTTTATCTATAATATGTGTAAATCAAAAAATCTTAAGTAAGAGATAGTTTGACATAATTCATAACAAGTATTGAGTATTTAAATAACAGTACAAAGTATAAAATTACATTAACTGGTTGGTTCCCGTCAAAACATGACGGCTACATAGTAAATTAATGTACTAATACACAAATTGTACTCAACACATCATTGCCAAATGTTGAAAATCATAATAATGCGGAGAAGCAAATTAATGTGTTTAAGCGGCCTCATGCTTAATGAGTATCTAAAACCAGATTTAAAAATGTTACTGAGCATGCGCAGAAAGCAATTTTTTTAGGGGGGGGGGGAATTTCAAATTATCGGTAATTAAACAGCGCGAAATAAACAATTTCCATCAGGTTAAATCTTATATTTCCCAAACATGTTTATTATAACAATAAAAAGGGCAGAGAGAGATCTAATAGAGACTACTCGGAATAAATGCGTTTATCATTAAAACATGTCATTGAGCATACGCAGAAATAGTGAGTTTCTAAAGACAGATTTAAACATACCACTGAGCATGCGCAAAAATCAATTTTTAGTTGTAAATTATAGCTAATTAATCGAAATTGCGGTTACAAAATCCAAATTTGACAAATCTACAGATTACAATCTTTCGTTTAAGACCAAAATGAAGTAAATTGATGCAGGAGTTATCTCTCAAGGACTGCCCAAAAAGTCGGCTTAGCAACTTAAATATATAGATGTTATGATAATACATCCGCAGATAATTGTCTAAATCACATGATGATTCCTCTCCATAATAGAGGAGATATTATAAATGAAGCAAATACTGACACCATACTCGTAAATCTTTCCTTAATTTCTAAAAAAAGAAACATATTAGAAAAAGTGAAAACGGCTCTAAAGTGACTTTCCATACTTTATTGTTGAGATTAAACTTTAAAACTGCTTGTTTAAAAGGTGTTAACCAGATATATTTCAATCTCATATCCTGTTAGAGGAGAAGATTTAATTAATATTCGCTGAATATTGTCTGTAAGTAACAACACAAAACTAAAAGTCCGAAAGTTTTCAAGCATAGTTCATATTATCAATAATGAATAGGAAATTATGCAACACCACGTCTTTCAAACGCATATTTTTAACAATGTATGATAAATTAATTAATATTAAAATCCTTGTATAAAACTCAGAACGCATGAAGAATAGCATAATTTTAAGTAGCATAAAAAACACAACAATTGAGACAAAAATTCCTCTAGCCTAACCTTTAAAATGAGTTCATTAAAATTTATATCATATTAATCAGTTTAATATACTATAATTTTTATAACCATATTTCTTTTGTAACTTTAAACAGCTAAACGTAAATGCATGTAAAAGTAAAACATGTCAATGTACTATATACATACATGAAAATTGTCAATATCAGAAAAATTAAATCATAATTAATTTATAGTTTTTACTGTTTAACTGCCATCTATATCTATTAGAGTAATGAACTAATTTTGAGGCGTATCTATGTTTTGAGCATAAATGTTACTTTATATTTAAAAACAGAACAGGCAGAGAAACAAATGGTGTGTAAATAATTCATTTAAAACTAATATATATATATATTTATTTATTTATTTATTTATTTATTTAAAGGCTCCAGAAAAGCCTATGACACTTCGAATAAAAATTAAAGGAAACAAAATTAGTCGTTTTGTTGTTACATAGATACTTTACGCAAATAGTCTGTAAAATCAGTTTGCGCAATTTCGAAACCACTACTAAGCAAATATAATAAAATACTGCTTAAGCAGGGAAAAAAATTTGTCTGGCATATCCAAATAGAATGAGTGAAATTTTTATTCTAATTACATCAAATGAATTTCATCTTTGTTTTTCGTCTTTTGTAGAAAATAACGGTTTCTTCTTTTCTTTCTTTTTGCCTCATTCTTCTGGAATTATTTTAATGTGAGAAATTTCAAATGTTAGAGTGCAAGAGACTAATTTATTAGCTTAAGAAAATAAACGAAGGTGAAAAGATTAGAAACGAGAAATGTTTTTTTTTTTTTATCATTTAAAGCAACTGTGAAATTTTCTTGATTGCCTCGTATTGTGAGTAAAGAATCCCCGTCTTTTCATTGTGGTCTGAGCAGCATAAAAATATTGTTTTATTTAACCCATGGTTTGATTTTATACTTTATGTAATCTATTTATGGAAACAGAACTGAAAAAGTAAATGAGAGAATGGGGATTCTGTCAGTGATTTTTTTTACTTTTCAAATTCAGATGGTGATACTTGACTTTGTCCCCATTGGAATGTATCTGGAGCTACCCAAAAAAAGCAAAAAGTAATGGTGTTCATTGTAGAAAGTGAAGACAAAAAATGCAAGAACACGGCCACTAATATGTCCTGAAAACGATTTCATGCTATGGTTATTTCGTGCTTATTTATGTACATATTTTGGCGATAGTAATAGGAGAGAAGAATTAATGAAAAAAAGTATCAAACTATTTATTTATAACTTTGAGCTATCAAGAAATACTGCAGCAAATAAAGAATCTACATTTGAATTTAATATTCTTTAATTAAAATAGAAATTTAATTGCATTTAATGCATAGTCTTCATTACAGTAAATAATTAAGTTAATTTCCTTTCTTTAAATATTTCAAGACTTATATGCTATAGTAAATTTTTAGGTTATTATTAGTTCTGAGGATTATGATAGGATTATGATACAATTAATATTGAATTTGAAATAAAAAACCAGTGTTACTCTACAACGGGTTTAGTAAGAATCTAAACGCTCTTTAAAAATGAAAGGTATTCTTAAAGTTCCGTTAAATTAAAGGCAATAAATTTAAAAACCTCTTTTTGAGACATATTATTTACGCTTAAGCTCATATTTTTACCTTAAACTTGATAGTTAAATTAATGAACTTAGACCCCTATAAAATTTTAAAACTTCACAAGTGTTTTTAAATGAGAAAATATAAGTTGAACTTAGAAATGAATTTTGCACAATTATTATATCTTTAAAGCTGATAATTAAAAAAATATCATTATGATTCACATTGGACATTATTACTAATTACTCTAAAATAAATTTTTTAGATTTCTTTAAAATATCCCAGTCAAGTTTGTTATGAATGATATTCAAATTTATTTAATTTTCATTTTACTTCAACTGAATTTTTCAGATTCTCCTTAGTTCTGGTATAGGATGTTCTAATAAATTTCCAAATGGCTGACTAGTAGTTTACGAAGGTAACTTTTATAAGCAAATTAAATTTCAGATTCGAAAATCATGCTGTTTCAAAATAAAGTTATGAAGATATGTCAGTCAGCAATTCTGCAACGCTAATAACGTCAATCTGGAAATTTTGAAATTCTATTCTCTCCCAACCCTTATTTCCTGCAATAAAAGGCCTTTTCATTTCTATTTATATGGTGATTTGAAACATATATGACCAATAAAAAATGCTACAAAACTTAAAGTTAAGTAAAGCTGCTGAAATAAGGTCATTAATTACCTCCTCAGTTTTAAGAGATCGATGAAATATCATAACAATTATAGATTACAAAATCAGCATGATTTGAAATAAGACTCGTTAGAGATGACATTTAGTTGAAAAATCAAATCAATATATTCTATTGAGTTTTTAGGAATAATAAGATTGAGAAAAAAATATATAACTCAAATATTAATTATAATTTACTTTAATTAAAGCAAAAATATGGATTAAAAATAAGTAATAGACTCGTAATGAATGTTTTGAGTTTACTAACAAGGAAAAATTGAAAACTTTACGAAACTTGTACTCGCTGCATCATTTTTTAAATTGCACTTCTTAATTTATATGACCTGTATTTGTTAATAGGGATCGTTTAATGTCAGAAAATTAACTCTCTGATAACAAAATGAATCATGGCGTATGTATGTTAAAAACTTCAAAAAGAAAAGGTCAAAAGGGAGATTTAACAATATATTCTAGAAATGAATAAATTAAATTAACCTTCTTTGTCCTCTAGAAATTTTAAAATTACCCTGTATTTGAGTAAAAGGGATGTCATAAGTATTATCTATGACCTACAAAAAGGAAAAAATAATAATTTTGCAGACAACTGCTATATTTTTAAATTTTTTCACATTGTAAACAAAAATATACGAAAAAGTACTGGATCGTTAACAAGAACATAATTGCAAACAGAATTTCTAGTTTAAATCTTACGCAGTTTTTTTCATTTTAAAGATAGAAACAGTAATAATTAAAATAGCTCATTTAAATGATGTTCAGAAGTAAACGTATCCTTATTTTTGGGGAAAATGGAAATAAAATGTTTAAAGCACCTTTTTTTCTTACTTTGACATCGACCATAAAATGCTTCTTCATCCAATTGAAAAACCACGTTCATTAATATAAATATATGTCTGTCATTGATTAAATACCAATTCTTTTCACCTCTAAAGTAATTTTGGAAAAGGAAATTAATAAAAATTGATAAATTGATTTAATAAATAATGTATCAGAAAAATTAATAACTTGTTTTTCTCTCTCAGACATTCAGTAACAAAAGAATATGAAAAGGATAAGAAAACATTTTAAATCAATGCTGTAAATATTAATTTAACATTACAAAATAATAAAAATATCTTAAATTATCTTTATCTAAATTTGAAAATTACAAAAATAAAAAATAGATAGTTCTAATGCTCTAAGTAAAATGTAGTTTAACAATTAAAATATAAATCTAAGATATGTTACATTAATACAACCTATCTTATCTTTAGGTTATATTAATACATTAATATAAGATAGGTTATATAAAATAAGCTAAGATAATATGTAAGATAGGTTTTAAAGTTTCTTGATTGTATTGGGGAGATATTAGATATTTTGTTCTCGATTTTTTCTTTAGCAGATATCCTCAAACTTTCGACCTGACAACAAAACTTAAAGTTATGCAATAGTTCAGCTTTCTTTAATAGCTCATAGCGGACCTGCAGAGAGAAAACTTCGGATTCCAAAGTTACCTTTTTTATTCTTAAAGCCTCCAATTCCTAACTCTTCTTTTTTTATTGTTATTGAAACCTGCTTTTCTATTCCATTGTTTTTCTTAACGTGACTGTCTGGCAATTGGAACTCATGACTATGAAAATGAGGCAGTGTATCCATTTATTATTTTTTCCTTAACGTTATACCTTTCTATAGTAATCTATTTGGACTTTTAACAATCTTACAATACATAAGAGTTTCCTTCATAGCTCTCTATCTCATTGAAGCTTTTCATTTAAAAGCACTTCTCTCAGATTGTTTGACAATGATAAAAATCCAAACACCTATATAAATTTCTAATTATTTGTTAAAATCATCATTGATGGGAAATTTTTCCAACGATGAATTCATAAAAAAATCTTGCGATAGTAAATTTAAGAGTTGTCCTTGTGTTCCAAAAGATGACGTTAGCATGCAAGGACAATTGACCAACCAAGCAACCAAAAATTAGGAATAAAACTGGAAAAATAATTTAATAAATTAAGCATTCTTTTCTATAAGTTATGGAAATTTAGAGCTTTAAGAACCTGTGGGAACTGTAATATAAAGCCAATTTTAAAAGTTTATTTCCTTTAATAACTGTGATTCTTGAATGGTTTATGCACAGATAATTTATTTCAAATCCCCAAACTACTGATTGCTAATTAAATATTAAAAACATTTGAAAAAAAATGCATCAGTTGCACATCTGAATAGTAAACTAAAATGCGGTGTTCAGATATTTATATTTAATATCATGGTTTCCAGCTTTTTTAAGAGGTGATCTTGTGAAATACATAAAAATGAAATTTAATTTCTACTCGAACTTCTCTTTTTAGAGACAACGGTGATAATAGAATTACACTCATTCTAGAAATAAAAAGGACCATAAATGAATACATCAGTTTAAAAAAAGGACAAATAAAGCAATAAAGGCTTATGATATCCGGTTATGGCCGACTCACAGAATTAACAGGAGTGTCTTGTAATTATCAGTATAATTTTTTTCTACTAAAAACCTTCTCAAAACTAATCGCCTAAAGAAACATTCATTACATAAAAAATAAAATACTTCGTGCATGTTCTTTCAATAAATATTAACTTATTTGCTAATTCTAAAATTTACTACTTTACTTTAAAATTATTAAAGTGAAATAAGAAAAAGCACAAATAATATTTTTTAAAAGTTACGGGTAATTAACAGAATTTCAGAACCATAAAATATACAAGTTAGCTTAGTTTAAAACGATATTAGACATTTACACTTAGAAATTTATTTATATATAAAACTTGGTAACTGTTTAAAGTAAACGAATTTTATACATATACACAAACATTAAAAAATCGTTATATCGATAAATTTGAGATTTCACATCAGAATAAAGGAAGATGTTACCAATATATTTAATGGATGTCCTTACTTATATCTCAATTTTTATTATAGAACTTCACTTATTCCTTTTAAATGAAATAAAGTAAAGGAATTTTTCTCGCTACAAAGTTATCTAAGCGGGAAAAATGTGACGAAACCTCGTATTTAACTAAACAATGCCTATAGGCAATAATGCATGAGGTACTCTTATTTTTAACAGCTTATTTGTTATTCAGAAATTTTCATGTGATGGGTGAATATCAGAAATCTCTCTATTTTTCTGAGATTGTATTCAGTAAAACAAAATGCTCTGCTGTTAAACTTTTCATATATAAAAAAACATACTGTGAAGATGTTTAATTTTAAATTAATACAAAAAAAAGGGTCATGTTGAATACTGTAATGATAGTCGAAACACATCTATAAATTAAACACTTTAGGCATATAATTTTTATGAAAATGAAAAGAATACTGAATGTTTATAACTTAAATTAAACCGCTACTTAATATCAAAATGGCTAAATTCAAATGATATGCATTTGCAAGTGAATATTAAAGGCAGAATCTAAAAAGAAATAGGAGTTGCAACGATTTAGGGTCGATATATTTTCAAAAAACAGTTTTTTAAACATCGTATGAATTTCTGAAACTGAATGTATAAAACTGTTTTAATTACCTTAACCATTTCACTCTATGAATACTTACAAAATACCATGAAACATCAGCTTATAAATATTTTAATAACTGAATTACACGATGTTTAAAATGATTTTTCAACAATGACGAGAAACATAAAAAAGAACTATACATTTCCATTTTCATACCACATTTATAAAATTCTTTTTGATAATAAAGAAACGAATATTAGTTTTTATCTACATCAAATTAGAAATTAGATACATTAATTCTCTCAATTGCAACAATGAAATAGTTTAAAATTATTATACATTTAATTCCTTCCATGAATAAAATATGATGGCTTGATTTGTAAATACACATATATAATGAAGAAAATAAGCCATATCAGATTGTTTACAAGTGGCTTGTGTCAGAATAAAAGAAAACGTTTTTGTTGAGAAAAATAAAAATATCAGTTAAATCCCAGCTCATGAATAATTCTATTTGATGAATTAATAGCATTTTTACGTTTGATGCTCCATCGTATTAAACATGTAAATCACTCTTTATCCAAAGAAAATGTTTAATTAATATCCTTACATCATGTTTAATTATCAATTGATGAGGTGAAGACCATCAGCTTTATAAAGTATCGCTACAACAGCTACGCATAATGGTCATATTCCCACACACAGGTTGACCTCTGAAAGCTGCATGCGGAATTGGCTTTTAATTCCCTCAAGGGAATAAGAAAGAGCTACTGTGTTATTTTGAATTCCACGCAAGCTGGTCGAACAGCGTATGCAGCACGTTCCATTCAGTGTGAAATTGCGAAAGGTCTGAAAGTATAAAAGGAAATTACATTCACATTAAATTAGATGCAAAATCTCAAATTATATGGTCCTGTTTCTTATTTACCCTGTGAATCCTCTAACGGTCCAGGCACACTATAAAGTAAGAGGCATAAATATAAATAATTCCTTTATTTTCTACGTAGAGGTAGACTAACATAGACCGACTTGGGGCTTCAAATAATAACACAACAGTATCGCAACTTGCGGTACTAAGAAACTGAACTTTAAAGTCGTAATGAACCCTTTCAGGCAGAATAGACGTTCACTAACAATACCCGTAACCATCGGGCTCTGAAATAACTATCGAAATCGTGCAGCCACCTAGGCTAAATACTAATACGTGCTCTATCAGTTAAATACCGCTATCACCTTCAATCTAACTTTTCTCGACTCTTTCGTATCTCTACTAATAGCGTAACGCACTACCGTACAAATCTCCACTCCCTTGTTGGGCTCTTGCCAACTCAGCGTGTGTCACTTAAATAGACCAGACACCTGCTCTGAACTCACTTCGACTGGCCTGCACTGCGCAGCTACTAGAAATTTGCATCTGAGCGAACCCTACAAAATAATCAAATAAAAATGTTTTAAAAATTCCCATACACAGCGTGGGAATTGACTTGTGTTAAAATAGCCGGTAATTTACTATTTCATGTATACACGGTGCTTCATACTATTTTTACAAAGACTAGTTTCCCTCTACAATTTTAGGAAATAGCCTTTAATTTTAGTCTTTTATGAACTTCTACTTGAAAGAATTCTATCCCGCAGTACCCAAATTACCCAATGGAAAATCACAATCATAGCTTCCGTTTCTAGGCCGGATATGGGTACGTTAAATCCGTAGACCAGAATATCCCTTTATGAGGTCAAAGAGAGTGGGAAAGGGTATGATCCCCTCAGATGTCGCCATGAGGGGGGGGGGGAGATGCTCAGTCAAAATTGAGGTGGCACCTGGCTAAATCGGACTCCGACTCTTCTGTGCCATTATAAACCGGAGCCGGATCCCTCAGCCCACTAGCCTATATGGCCTTGGTCTAGAATACTTCCGGCCAGGGAGCATTAGAAACAACAACACAGTCATAACTCAGTCTAACCTCGAAGGAGATGTTTTCCCAGTAGGTGAAGAAGATGGGTGTTTTAATGATGCGAAGTAAATTAAAATAAAAACAAGAAACACAACCTTATTTTACAAGTAGCTGGTACTTTCTATATTTAAAGTATTATGTGTATATTATACACATGTATCATTCATATATATGAGCATGTACGTATCTGGTTGTGTACGTAATAACCTTTATTACTCACTTCCGATTAGAATGAAATTTTTTGTGTTGGTAGGAGAGGTGAAGCGACATCAATTGTTGACTGGAATGTCAATTCGCCGAATAAGTCTAAGGACAAGTGTGATTTTTTTAAAAAATTACAGACTCAGTAACTTTAATAGGATTAAGTGCTTAAAGACCTTAATTTGAATCCAGATAACAAGGAATTTTTTTTTTAACAAAACCGATTTCAGTGAATATTTTTTCTAGTTCCAGGGAAAATATAATTTTACCTTTACTGTGAAAATATTAAGCTAGTTTTTTTTGTTATCTTGCACTAACGAAAACTTATTAATTTTAATATATTTGTTTTTTCAAATTTTTAAATTTAAAATTGTTGACACAGAAAATAGTCTTCTAAATTTGAGTTTGTTGGAGTATGTAACTGCGTTTTTTCGCCTTGCATATCATTAAGACAAAGATAAAAAATAATCCTAAAAATATAGGTTGATAAGAATTAACTTGTTTAATATTTTTATGCCATGGTCTATTTTATTTGATGTGAAGCTGCGGAAGAACTATATAACAGGTATAAATATATATTTCGGCAACGATGTTTCTCATTACGATGTTACTTAGGAAATTCCGTTTTAGATCTGAAAATAACTTAAACGGTTGACATTTGCGTTACATTAGTGGAGTATCGTTCGTGATGTAATGTAACGTAACAGCGAAGTTTTTGCACATATACTTGCCATACCATCTATAATATTCAAATGTAAGAACAGTTTAAACTTATTTAAGACCTCTAGTAAAGTAAACAGTTAACACTCATGCAATTTGGACATAACTTCATACAAAGCAGCTGAGAGAACCAAAAATAATAAATGTAAAAAAAAAGTAGAATTTATTTATTTTTTCAATGCAGCAGATACTTTT
Organism: Dolomedes plantarius; assembly: GCA_907164885.2. NCBI lineage: Eukaryota > Metazoa > Arthropoda > Arachnida > Araneae > Dolomedidae > Dolomedes > Dolomedes plantarius. The sequence goes on along the minus strand of OU015501.1, from coordinate 112,743,999 downwards.
GCCTTGAATGCACTGATCCATCCACAACGTGAAGAGTATCGTTCGCGATGTAATGTAACGTATCAGCGAAGTTTTTGCTCATATACTTGCCATACCATCTATAATATTCAAATGTATAAACAGTTTAAACTTATTTAAGACCTCTAGTAAAGTAAACAGTTAACACTAATGCAATTTGGACATAACTTCATACAAAGCAGCCGAGAGAAGCAAAAATAATAAATGTAAAAAAAAGTAGAATTTATTTTTTCAATGCAGCAGATACTTTTGCCTTGAATGCACTGACCCATCCACAGCGTGAAGAGTATCGTTCGCGATGTAATGTAACGAAACAGCGAAGTTTTTGCACATATACTTGCCATACCATCTATAATATTCAAATGTAAGAGCAGTTTAAACTTATTTAAGACCTCTAGTAAAGTAAACAGTTAACACTAATGCAATTTGGACATAACTTCATACAAAGCAGCTGAGAGAACCAAAAATAATAAATGTAAAAAAAAGTAGAATTTATTTATTTTTTCAATGCAGCAGATACTTTGGTCTTGAATGCACTGACCCATCAACAGCGTGAAATTGTTAGCTACTTTATTATGGGAGCACCATATTGGCGAGACAACACAGGAACGTCTATGCCTTAGTTAGGATTCGAACTCGAGCCCAGGAACTCGAAACATTAACCACTACAGCAGGGGTTTGGACCACTACAGCAGGGGGTTTTGAAACCACTACAGCAGGGGTTTTCAACCTTTCAGGCTCTGTGCCCCCCTTTGGACACTGATGTGAGGTCACACCTCCCCCCACCACCACCACTACCACCATATGCGGTCAGTACAAGTAGTACAGTCGGAATTTGGAACTGAAGTTGGTTATTAAATAAAAATATAGAATAGATAATTTCATACACAAATTTAATATTACTACGCATATCTTAATTTGGAACATATTATTATTAGAACATACGAAACCAAAGAATTAAATACAGATAAAATATATTTGAGGTAATCAAGGATCTAGGTGAGGTTAGCTAGCATGCAATACCAGTCACTTTCACAACATTAATGAAAGAGCTGGCACTGTTTTTCTTTGACAAGTTTTTGAATATTGTTTGTAACTGTGACAAAGCACACCTCAGGTCACTTTCGACGTCCAGACGTACGATAATTCTCGTGTTTTCACAATTACTACAATTATCGTGTTCGTGTTCGTATGCCGAAAATACGTTACGGTTACATTGTGACCGCAAAATTGAGTCCAGTAAATTACAGTTAGTTTTACTTTTTATTTTACTTTTTTTTTAAGCTCACGCCTCTCTTGAAATTCTTCTATGCCCCCCTGGGGGGCGCGCTCCCCAGGTTGAGAACCGCTGCACTATAGAATAAGGGCGACCGAGCTGACTTTAATACACCATTTACATTGACTACATCATTTGAAAATGGCTACGAAAAGATGGGGTTACTTTGTGACGGATTTTAAGTTTTTACTCTGCCGGCCGATCAGTTTTAAAAGCAGCCCAAAACAAACAATTGCAAAAGATCGGTACGGCGTTTCGTTAAGTAGAAATATATTGCGCTAACCCCGATCTTTAATTACCATTGAGAAATTAAAGTTAAAATGTGTCACAAAGTTGCCCCGCCGAGTGGGGCTACTTTGTGACATCTGCGTTTTCGCCTTGAAATCCAAGAGGAAAAATTACTTGACACTAAGTTAGACAGTAAAACGCTTATCAGAAGCTTGATACACAATTATATATACCTATTGCAAATATTGGATAGCTTTATCTATATCTTTGACATCAAAGAGACCTCGGGTGCCCAGGGCAGCCATCAGTTCTTTGAGAAGATGGGGAAATTCGTCTTTCGGCACATTCTGCTCCTTCGGGTAGTGTTTTCCAGGTAGTCAATACTACTTTCTCTCCAGTGGTATTTTAGAGCACGGAAAAAAATGCAACATCAAGCGGCTGGAGGAGGTGGGTCGACTTTGTGGGTTATTTTGTGGCAGTGTCAATGTGTCACAAAGTAACCCCGTCACCTTTTGTTATTTAGGTTAAGTTCTCACATCTTTCGAAAATATCCCTACGCAAAAGTTATGTTGCTCCAAAATCTAACCAACATATTGACAATACAAAATAATTACCCGTGGTAGTTGGTTGCATAAGGTGTTAGCCTTCAGCACACAAAGTTTCCGACGTTTGAGTCAATAGCTTGACAACATGTTTGAACAATACACTGGCCAGAGAAGACAAACGGCACACAGAAGCTTTGTACACTGGCCACTAGGTGTCTCTGTATGTCGGACAAGCTGTTGGCGCTGCTCTTTGCTTCCCCGGTATCACGGGCGCAGCGCAAGATCCAAAATACGAAAAAATTTCTATGTGTCACAAAGTTTCCCCTGCAGTCACACAGTAACTCCATCTTACGGTACCCTTAACCGTTCAGTCGGTTTCTCCATAGAATTGCGGATTTAGAAATTACTCGTAAACTATGTAAATTTACTGATATTTACTGTCACAGAACGGAATTCACAAAATGAGTTCACATGATGTACCTGCCTCCTGGAAGATTTAAGTCCTTATGGCAAATGCAAAGTCCTTTTCTACACAAAACTTTGATTTCAAAAGAAAATTTACTTCTACAAACGACGTAGTCTTTTAAATGTCAGGTGCAGCAGCATCTGCTCTATAAACATACATGCATTAGTGGCTGCGACAGCGTGATATCGACACACTGCGTACTGGCTAATTTTCAGAAAACAGTGCTGACGACCGGCGATTATTAAATCGTCATACCAGTATGTGTTACATACCTTTTATACAAATAAATCAAGTATAATAATTTTTTTACTTTTTATTGTATGGTTATTAATAAAACAGGTTCCTTTGTGTAGAGATACTGCAAACGCGATTTGCAAACTATGCATACTTTGGTAGGAAAGTATTTGTTTATTGTAGCATTTATTAGCAGAGAAGCATGCTTGGCCATATCAACAGAAAATCTACCGGATGGATCTTTAGCTTGGTCAACAGCTCTTGATGTTGTTGGTTGCATTTCATCATATTTGTCAGCCAAGTTTTCTTCTGTAGTAAGCCATTCGTTTACTACGTCCAATAAGTATTTTCAATATGCATTAGTTTTTTGTTTGCTTAAAATGTTTTATAGATAATAAATTATTGTATAGTACTATATTTATAATGAAAAGAACGTTTTTTCCGGCAATTTTACGGTCTTCCAAAGTACTAAGTAATAAGCAAGTTATTTATTAGTGCGATCCAGACCTTTCATAAGTTCATTATAATCTATAATACACGAAGGTGTATAAGTAATTTCCTTTGCTGTTCTATAAATTTTGTTTATCCCACTCCTTAATTATGTATAGTACTTATCAACCTAACTCCTCTAGTATCTCTAAATACCAACGAGACCATTGCTTTTTTGACGGAGTATAGTATCACCTTATTTAATTTTTTGACAAGAGTTTTCAAAGCGAGTAGTAAGCTTTTATTGGGCTTTTGTTTTCCGCCCACACTTATTTTATTTGCTAATAACATTTCAGCATTTTTAACACTGTTGTAGTAATTATCCAGTTGTAAATGGTGTCATTTCCCAGTAACAGGACGCAAAACAACTGTCATGATTTAACTCTCCAGTTTTGAAATATTTGTCTACAAAAAATATTTCTCGTTAACGCAAAGTGTTAATCTACCTCACAAGTTTGTCTCCAGTTCATTTCCAGTTGGTTCAGAAAACTGAACATTCCTCTTAACCTATGTATGCCGAATTTGTTTTTCCAGCTAAGTGCAAAGTCAAGTGTCAGAAATTGATGCGTACAGAAATCTAGCTAAAGAATAAACGGAAACAATTTATAGTTACAGAAAAATACAAGGAAATGATATATTATCTCAAAAGAATGCTTACATCACATCTTTGCACTATTTAAAATGAAAAGTAGGCGAAACATGTTGAATTTTAAGATCATTGAATAAGCTCACTGCTTTTTAAAACTATATCATAATACCATGTGAGAAAAAATGAGCCAATCTAAATATATAAAACAGTTCCGTAACTAACTGACTGACATATAACGCTCAGACCAAACCACTGGACCTAAAGGGCTGAAATTTCGCATGGCGATTCTTTTTATAGTGTAGGGGTGCACTAAGAAAGAGTTTTGAAAAATTCTTCCTAAATTGTTTTTAAATTAAATTTTAAACTGTTTTTGTAACTTTTTTAAAGTTTGCACTTAAAATAATAATCTGATGGTTATAATATTTATATCAAGAGAAATATAATACAAATTCCTTTAAAATGAAATCTTTTTAGAATCTTTACCTCCATTTTCTGATTTTTGTGGAATTTTTAGAATTTAATTTATTAAATGCTGATAACGAGATTTATTTTCTTTTTGTGATTCTTAAAATTAATTTTACTTCACGTGCATAACAATGAAATAAATTGACAATAAAGCACATCAAAATACAGTAAAAGATCAAATTTAACCACTAGACTAATTGAGATGGATGTTTTTTAAGAATTTCATTCAAATTAGTATGTTTTATGGATATTAAACATACAAATTAATTGCATACAATGACCGTTGTATTGAAGTTGAATATTTTCTTCTACATTAATTTTTTGTCTATAAAATTATCCTTTACGACATTTTATATATATATATATATATATATATATATATATATATATATATATATATATATATATATATATATATTTATATATATTTACATTGATTGCATACATTGACCGTTGTATTTAATTTGAATGTACTCCGTAGCGAAGTACGGGTATTCAGCTTGTTACATATAAATCACTCCATCTTATGTTAACAGCTTCTAATTAAAAAATAGTTGTGAAGAACCACCAACTTCACAAAGACGTTTTTCGCTCTAAAATGTCACCAGTTTCATTTAGCGCATATTTAAAAAAGTATTTGGAAGTTATGAAACTTACACATAATGTTGATATTTTCGTCATTACATTTTGACTTTTTGATAGATGATAAAACACTTCTTGGGTGAACTTATTTGAAAACAATTATTTTCAAAAAATTAATTTGATAAATACCTTTAGATTCCTGTTTCTGAAAAAGAAAAGAAAAGAGCCAATTTTTCTTCATTGTGTGCGAGTAGTAACAATCAAACCATAAAAGGGCTCAAGAGCTTAGAAGTGACATTTAACACGGCCATTGTTTTATGTTAACGAGAAAGAATAGTAAAAGAAGTCTGATTCTGTTCTCGTTTACAGTGGGAACTTTAAATTCCCAATAGCGCAGAGAGACGCCGTCACATACTAACACGACAATAACGGAAAATTAGGACATTATTTATATTAAAGAGAGGCTACAGAACCATTTAAATAATGCACAGCTTAATATAAATTGCTCTCAGAAAATGGAATAGATACTTCAAACTTTCGCATTATAAAGATGAATAAAAGTAATTTGTTGGAATAAAATAATCTAGTTTAAGCGGAAGTTATATTTCACTTTTCCAAGAGCTATGAAATTTAAATAAACTTATAATAAAACATTACAACATTAGATACAAAGCACATATAAAACATGGTAAAATATTAAACCCAGTACCAGCGTGTTTCTTTTACTTATTTGAATTTTTTTCAACATGAGGCTCCTGTTAACAGGGAAAGATTGCAAAACCATTGTGCCATCGAAATTTTATTATTATGAACTCCTATAAATATATTTATCTAGGGAAAATTGATTTATTTCTTTTTAATTAAAGAGTTTTCGTGTTTTATTTTTCCGGTTTCCCATTCAGGACAACTTTAAAATATTTAAATTCCTTTTTATTTCCAGCGTGACGAAATCTTCGTAGTTGGTAATATCACGTTAAATATGATACAGAATCGAGCGATATAACCCTAGCAATAAACTTTGCGAGCATTTCAGTTTGATTTTATGCTTGAGTGCCCGTCACGCCTTTCTCCGAGAAGAAGTGAAAGAGAGCATCAGATTGAGAAACTCTGCAACTTGTCTGAGTCACATCTGAGAAATAAAATGTCCCTTGCGCTACAAATGGTTGAACTCTCTGTAGGTTATTTCTTGAATTCAAAGAATATAAGTACATTTTTTTCACTCCTCAAACATATCGCTGGGTGCGTATAATGCGCAGATCGCCATTGAAATTCTTACTTCGCAAGCCAAAAAATCTTTTTCACAAAAAAAAAAAAAAAAAAAAAGTTTTTCAAAGATATCATTAAACAAGGAAATTTTTTTATTAAATCAAAGAATAACCACTATTAACTTTTGGTTACGAGACGAAGAAAGTCTTTTTTTGCTAAAGACTACTTATTTTATTATGAAGAGATGTGACTGTTTTGCTTTGGGAAAAAATGTATTTTCTTATCTTAAACTACGTAGCATATTTGTACATGTTAAATTATTCAATTTTTCAATAGAGCTTTGAAAGGATACTAAGAAAGCTTTCTTATTAAGTTCAATTCCACTCAGGTTTCTTTAACTTTCTCGTTTAATTCAATAAAATACATTGATTTTTGTAAACAAGTTCCCCGAATGAAATAAAAAAAAATTTAAATCCAATATTATTGAGGAAAATATGTTAGAATAAAATAAATGTAGTAACGTTTTAAGTTACACAAAATTAGTCAAAAATCTATTTGCACATTCAAGAACACTGAGATGTAATTTTTTCCGAATTAAAAGAAAGAAATAAGGGGGGAACCATTAATAATTATAATGTATTTCTTTTAAAGTTATGTTCATAATGTAATGTTTTAACTTTGAACACACAATAGCTCTTTAATCTTATTTTTCCTATTTATTGGATAAGGAATTTTTTTAAAGCAAAGCTGTCTATGCATCCCTTCAAAAAATTTTAATGTATGATTGTGTATAATGTTACACTATCGAAATATAGCTCACGGCTTCTCACTAAGCTAGAAACGCATAACATTTTGTAAGTTAAAAATAGCTCTCAAACTTAAAATAATTCCTATATTAGAAAAACATTAAAATGTTCAGTAAAAATAGCTTGAAATTTACCTACCTTGATATTTAACTACCTTTAAGTTTAATTTTCAGTTATTTATTATAAATACTTTCAGGTTGCTCTAATCCCAATTTTAACTTTGTTGTCAGTAATTCGATTTTTTTCTATAAAAACTCACTCGTTCAAAAATATTGAAGACGATTGTTTTTCTAAAATATGTTCCATGAGACTGCATTCAATAAATGAAAATGCAAGAAATTTCCTTCACAAAATTTACCTCTCTTATACGTCCACTGCCTAAAGTCTCGATGATAAATATCCAGAGATATAATACATGTACCAGTCTTCCAAATTAGCCTTAGAAAGTTTTGTACTGAGCTTTAATCATTCGTTATTTTCATGTCATTCAGTAAAGGCTAAAAAAACCGTGGGCCCAATACAAAAATTGTAATATCGATTTTTTTCCCTTGTTAATTTTCCAATAAATAAACCAAAGAGTAACGTTTAATCTTCTCACATGTATAACTCAGAGAAATATGGAAATACGAATACGAAAACGAAAACAGTATCACTTGAATAGGTATGAAATCCTCAAGCATTACGCAAAAGAACAAATTAGCGTGGAATAATTCAGTCGTGTACTAAATTGTCAGCCAAAAATATAACAAACCATACAGCAAGCATCTTGGAAAAATTATCGCAATAACTCTGTGGTGCTGAAGTACTTCCAAGGGTAATTTCGAAATTCCAAAGAAATACCTACCCCCATTGAAGTCAGTTACCCTGTGATCGAATTGTAAAATTTCATTGTAACATCTGAAGGCCAACAGTAAAACTTTTCAAAATACATTGAATTGCTTCTGAAAGACAAAATACCATGGAGTGCTGCATTACAGAATTGTTACGCTTCAACGAGAGGTTGCTTTAATGCAACTTCCCAGAAAAGATACTTAAGTTTCATTATAGGCATTTCTACCTAGCCACTTCAAACGTGTCAGTGACATTAGCTGTCTACCTAGAAAATGAACAACTCTAAATTCATTCCATAAAATGTATGTACCGTTATTCACAGTTAGGAAACGAGATGTATAAAACTGTCTCCGATTTTCAGATAACAAGATAAGTTTAATGCTTATTCCTAAAACAAATTAGGTTATGCATTCAACTTTAATTATTCTGCCTTATCTAAGAAAGCAGGATTAGTTAGATATTTTATCAGTGTCATGTTAACCTTAAAAATCCCTGGAAAATTTTGCTCATCCATTAGTTTACATATCTATACATTATACTCGAAACATATTACTTTTGGAGCACTTTACATAATTGAAAATTATTTCTTAACCATAACTGAAACACCATTGGAATCTACATAGTACAGTTAAAATAATGAAACAATCGATTTTAACATTAACATTTTGTTTTGTTTAACTAAACTGTTAAATAATACCTCTCGCTGATTATTCAATATATTTTCATCTAGTCTAGTACCTATGTAAGTCATTTGTACATTGAACAGGTCGAAGAAATAAAAATCATGTAATAATTTCCTATTTTCAACTTTTAGTATAAGGCCACTTGTTTCCGTTACAGACTCTATAGTTTAGAAATTCCCTTATTTTTGAAAGTTCACACGCCAAGGACCTTGCCTGATTGCAGATTACTCTCGTTTTTTGTTGTCTCATTTACAAAGACAAGCGAAATAAGGCGAGAGTTCATCTCATGTTTGCGTGAACCCAAACCAAGTTTGTCACGCATTTACTTGAAAAGGAGAGAATGAAAGGGTGGGGTCGATGGCAGGGAATTTGAAAGCTCACCATCCGCTCTGGGAGAAGAAACCGTGGGAACCATGCAGATTGCAAACGGAACGAGTTGGAGAGAGAAGCACTCTAAGGAAGAATGGAACGTCCCTCATGTACCATACCAATTATTTGAGTTTAGTGAGGTTGCTTCAAAAGGAAAAGGACAGTACTCCGTTATTTTTGTCCCCGAAAGTTGCAGTGATGACACAGACGGAGGTAAAAAGCATCACTGCAGTCAGATCTGTAATCATACTGTCAAAAGAAAAGCTGCTTTCATCACGAAATTGTAAAAGATTGATTGATTTCAATCATTTCTTTTTCAGGACAATGATAATGAGCAATATTTATCTGGATATTAGTCAAAACAAAATGCATTAACCAAAACAGTTTTGAATTAACGAATTAATAAACCTGTATTCTCTTTCCGAACGTTTTAAATTTTTCTCAATAGATATGTCTTATATTTGTACTGATCTTAAGAAAAAAAATTATGCATTCATCCTAAAATTGTAAGAATTAATAGAATTTAAGACATAAAGCAACATGCATATGATCTTTTTGCAATGTTTTGATTTTAGAAAATATTTATGAGTTGTTATTTGTTCATTAAACAAGTGCATTCAACATAAAATTGTAAGAATTTTCTTAAAATATGTACCAAAGAACAATCTTTATTCACTCTTCGATGCTCTAAAAATAGTTATGAGTTCTATATACACTAATATTAACAAGTGGCAAAATTCTTTGCTTCGAAAATTTCTAGAGTTTAGTCAGACTTAAGTATTGACAAAATTTAAAAGCTTCAATCAATTTTTTTAAGTAAAAAAAAAACTCATAAATTTTTGAGGAAATCGATAACATTTCTTACATTCAATGGCTACGCGTACTTTATTTTCGTTCTGTCAAGTTAATGCTGAATAAGAAAACAAGTAAACATTTAGATTTAAATGTCCTCCTAGCAATTCACCGGATGATGGCCGCATGGCTAGGGCGCTGGCCATGATACCAGAGTCTGCGGGTTCGAGTCCTGCTCTCTGCATGGCCGTTTGGATCCGTTCGGAAACGGCTTTAATCAGTAGGTCCTGGCTTAATTAGCCCTCGTGTAATAAAAATTGACCGTAGCGCTCCAAACCTAACCAAACCAGAACAAACCTACTTGTAATACTTTGTTATTTATTCAGTTAAGTAACAGCTACTACATCCTTTTAAATAGCTTAAAGATTCTGTACTTCAAGTTTGTACTGTTTCATTCCAGTTTACATTTTAAATATATAAAGCCTCACATTTTGGAAACTGAACCACAAAAGAATAAATACAGAATGGAAAAAGTCATACTTCGCATTTAAAACTAGCTGCAGAATAAGCGTTTTAAAATGTTCTTTGACTGGTTGATTACTGGATATCGACGGCTATTTTATACTATCGGAAGACTAAAAATACTCTTCTATTCACGTTCCGTTGTTTGAATAATGCGGTGCCCCTAAGAAGCTCTAGACAGTGTTGAATGCACGATAATGCATAAATATTTAGGAATTTGAAAACGTTGTCCAAATTCATTCATTTTAATTAAACGGAATTTTGTTTTGAATTAAATAAATTTGTCCTCTATTTAGAAAAGATAGATCCTCGTAAATTCTTTTTGGTCATAACGAAAAATTAGAGACAAAGTTAAACGTTATATAAAAATGTTACGGGAGAAGGTGACATAAAAAGAAAGAGGAGCATAAAAAAGATATGCTCCATTCATATATATATATATATCGTCTTCAGTAGCCTCTTCATGAGTAAATGAATGCAAAGCACTGTGTACATTGTAAGCTTAACAGCTGTTGATTTACTAGTACAGACTCCACTAGGACTTCAATTCTCTAGGCATTTGCTGAAACTGACACCATTAGTTTTGTTTTTCTTTTTACTTTGTATTCTCAGCCATTTGTTTCGATATATATATATATATATATATATATATATATATATATATATATATATATATATATATATATATTGGACATAATTTCACATTTCCCAGACATGAGATTTTCATACAGAAATTGACAGGAAAATAATGCGGTCAGTGACCAGTCCATCAGGAGGAATAGGTAGACTCAGAGAAGAAAAAACATTTCTTTGCAGAAGAGAAAAAATAAATGTCCTAACTCGACTCACTATCAACATATGGGAATAGCTCTTCTTATTGCTGTATTTTTTATCTTAACCCTAACAATAACTCGTACTACATATTCAACTCTTTAAAGGTTAATTTTAGGCGTGTTTATATTTCGGAAATGTTCTGCAAATTGAGTAAAAGTTAAATTTGTTATAAACATAATATGGCTCGATGGTGAAAAGATTAATTTATTTGTTTTGAAAAGCTTGAATTTGGGGTTAGCGGTGTTGATTTTCAGGTGTTAGATAAAAATATTTACGATAGGCAGAGAGTCAGTATGTATTTTTATATGATTTTTATGTAAAACAGTCTGCTAACCTTTTTATAAACCTTTAAGGCCAGGGGCCCACTGGTAACTTTTAATTTGGGCGATTAAACAGTTTAGTCACTTGAAAGTTGTCCGATACCTTCGACAACCGCACACTAGCTACTAAATAGTTGCTTTGCACTAAGTCTGAAAATGGATTTCGTGGAAGCTGCATGAGTTTGTGCCGTCGCTCTACGGTGAAAACGTAAACAAAACCACAGAAGATTTTGGGTCCATCCAATAATAAGTAGGAGATTATTTGATGGGCAATTTTATAAATTATTTGAAGATTTAAGAGTACACCCAACAAAATTTTTAAACTACTTTCGGATGAGCGTTTAAAGTTTCGACAACCTGTTGTTATTAGTGGGGTTGTTATTAGTTATTTGTTATTTCCTTACCAAAATGCAAAATTACGTTTGGCTATACCACGTAGAGAACGCAGTTCCCAAATTGCATTGGAGCAATAGATGGAAAGCATATCAGAATAATAAAGCCTAATTCAAGTGGGTCCGAATTTTTTAACTAAAACATTATTTTTCTACTGTGTTTCTAGCAATAGTGAATTGCGATTACAAGTTCATTTATGTAGAAGTTGGAGCATACGGTTTATCAAGTGATTCTAATATTTTTAAACAGTCAGCATTTTCAAGGTTTGCTTGAAAGAAACCAATTAAAAATTCCAGAACAAAGTTGTCTCCCTAAGGATGAAAATGGAATGGCAATGCCATTTACTCTAGTGGGGGTTGAGTCATTTGCTCTTTCACAGTTTGTATTACGACCATATCCCAGAAGAAATCTGTCCGTAAAACAACGTATCTTTAATTACAGATTTACAAGAGTCCGCAGACTGGTAGAATGTACATTTGGAATTTTAGCAAACAAATGGAGAATATTTCACAGGCCTCTCGATACCAGTATTGAATTCAGTGAATCTGTTATCAAAGCATGCTGCATTCTACACAATTTTGTTAGAAAATATGATGGAATACGTTTTGAAGACACTCTCTTTGACTGTTCATTGGAAATAATCTCTACAGTTTGAGTAAGAAGCAACAATCAAGGTTTTGCGATAAGGGATTATTTTATAAATTATTTCATTTCTCCTCGAGGAAGTGTTCCTTGGCAGTATGACAAAATTTAATATAAAAGTTGTATATGATAAATGAATGTTGTAATATTGTAAATGAATGTAGATATATATGAAAAGTGGATATGATTGTGTAATGTGAAAAAATTAAGTATTTTCGATTGATTCTCATATCTCCTGTATGCCGAAAGGCGGGATAGTGAATTTATTGAATATGATAAATGAAAAGAGTTAATATTAAGAAATTATCAACTTACTCTTTTTGTTCTTTTATTTTCCTCCAACTTATCCCAATTTTCAATGAATTGTTGACACAATTCCTCCCATAAAGTCTTCTTTAAATTTTTGTCAGAATATTCCTTTGATTTTATGTTGTATAAAGCAGGCCGTTTTTCAATTTCACTTATAAATAGTTCAGTGTCCAGCGACATGTTTACACCGAATACTGGAGCAAACTGGTGATCTTAGTGTTGCCAACTCCTCGTGAATCGGACTAGCCAAACACACCCTCTATGATGTGCCTCGATCAGATCTATTGCAAGCAACTAAATAATCACCAGTGAGCGCGGTCCTATATAAACGAATATGATCTATTTTCACCGAAGCCAATTTCATCACCCATAGAATCGGACTTGTTGGAATTTTTTAGTTGCCCCAAATGAAAAATCGTCAATGGGCACTTTACCATAAGGCCGTCTGCACACGGGGCAACTCAAAAGAAACTGATAACTGACTTGAATCACAAACCAGCCCGTGTTGAGTCGTAACCTATGTAATTGAATGGAGCCACGCACACGGCGCAACTGGTTACAAACCCGTCGACCGGGTTTGTAACCAGTTGCTCCGTGTGCAGACGGCCTTAGAATCAACGTGTTTCATTTTTGTGATTAAAAAGTCGCTTTGAAATAATCGCCAGTTTACCGCTAGCCTAACTCTATGATGAGCGGACTGTTACACCGCAAGCGTACTGCGGACATGTAAAAAAAAAACAGAATGTATAAGGGTTTTTCATGGTTTTGTTTGTTCTAATAACAGATCAATCTCAGTTGTTTATTTCCGTTAATGAGTCTGGTTATGGCTCTTTGTTTCGTAGACAGAAACGAAAGGAAATTGACATTGGTCTCTCAGATCATGTGTCCATATGGGCTTCTTTACTTTTATGGCTATGCGTATTGAGAATCTATTCAGAAAAACTGTATTAGACTCTGATTTTAACATCTTATTTCGTAAATGGTTAGAGGAAATAGAGAGTGGTAAAATATGCAAACTAAATAATTCACATAATTTAAGAGACATGTATAAATATAAAACCCTAATATCATATCATTAATTTAAATTAAAAACTGTAGGATATTGTTATAAAACTCAGTTACTACAAAAATGATTAAATGCCTTCAAAATATTAGTTTAAAAGTCTAAGTAATACATATTTAAAGCGGTCCTTAGAAATCTTTAAATATTTTGTGCCCTCATGATTGTTAAAAAATTACCGAAATTTAACCTTTTTTTGTTTTGTTGGACATATTTATTTAACAATAAAACTCTTTCAGTTCTTGAATAAAAAATGTTTCTTTTTTAATTTGCAATGTAATTTGAGATATTTCTATTTAAATGTCACATCTGATTAAAATATTGCTTTGGTTACACATAAGAATAGATTTTTTAATATATTCTTACCTTAAGTATTTAATGTAACCAAAGGAACAGCTTAAATTACTCAGCGAAAATAACCCAACATTTTACAGAAATATGAATTGAATAGACAATCGCGTGACTTTTTACATCGAATTTTTTTTGTAACTATGGCATTAAGTTTTAAGGTATAACATTAAAGCCGAAAGTGTCTGTTAAAGTAATTATTATCGTACTGAGAAACACAGAAATGTTCTCGAATATTACCATAATTTGAATTATAAATGGTACTTTTTAAGGGGTCATCGATCTTTGACTTTCCTAAGAAAGTTTAGGTTGTTTCACAAGTTTAATTTTATTTTGAAATGTCATTACCGTGTGTCAACATCTCTAGAAGTGTTTATCACTGGACACTGAAAAGGTGATACTTATTATATATATTTAGTTTTCAAATTTATCAAAACGAATCTCATAATATAAAAACTCCATAATGTCTTCGAAACCAGTTTTTTGTTCAATATTTACAGCCCACATCACAAATAAAAAAATAATCTTTTTTGTGACGCTTGGGGGATATATTTAATTTTTTGTTCATTAAAGCAACTTTCCATAGGACTGATATTTTCAGCTATTTAACATACGCTAATAATTGTTCTGATGAATCGTATCGTTATTATAAAATTATACTGTTATAAAAAGAGGATTATTTTTATGACATTGATCTATTAAAACGTAACACAAAGTTCAAAATATTATTTTAGACACTAGTTATAGTTTTGTTTTAATAAACAAATATTTCATTCCCTATTAGATAAAATATACATGTTAAGTTTGTAATTTTAATGATATTGAAGGATTATTTTAATAATCCATTCCACTTCCACAAATCTGATAAAATGATTTATTCAACTTTGATAGCTCTGAAAGTTTCCAACTAACTAACTAACTAACTATATATATGTAATATATATATGTGTGTATATTACATATATATAGTTACATATATACACACACACAATATATATATATATATATATGTGTGTGTGTGTGTGTGTGTGTGTGTGTGAGAGAGTTTCTTTTATGATGAATTAAATGTGTTCATCAGCAAAAGCCTATATTTATCGTAAAGTAATTTTATTTTAGTAGTAGACCATTCAAGACACTGGATTCAAAATTTCGATAAAAAGCATTAGCAAACAAGTTAAGCTTATTTTCTTCATTTTCAAATTCATGAAACAGTTTTGAAAAAAATTAATACATTTAGACGAAAAAAGAGTATCCCAGGGGTTGCAACAAAAATTAAATATACTTGTTTATATTCCATCAAAGCATTTGACCTTCTTATTTAAAATTTCTGATAAATATAGAATTTCAAAATCATCTGAAAAATAGACAGAAGATAAAATGAAGAGAGGATTTTGCTATAAATAATATATATATATATATATATATATATATATATATATATATATATATATATATGTATATATATATATGGTTATCATTTTTTTTAATCAAAATACCTAGGTACCCGGACATAAAGGGATTTTTTAATGACATCAAACATTCCTCTTTATAACGAAAGGCTCGTCATCATAACGAAAACTGCGGTATACATTAGAAGTGTGATGGAAAGACGCTTACACCAGCTTTATATCCGATTCCGTGGTATAGCTGAGAGAGTTATCACCGGAGTTCAGAGAAGCAGAAGGAAGTTACGAGTTTGATTTGAAGAAACATAAAATTGCAAGTCAATTTTCAGTTTCTTTTTTGCAATAAGATTTTTCCGCGCGAGAGAGCATCCCGCTAATGATAGCAGCGTCAGAATGTCCATATTTATAAAAAAATATATATATTTGTTTTTTTTTTATCTCCTTTACGGAGACATCTGAAAAATGTGAGACTAGAGCAACCTTGTCGCGCGTTTACTGGCAAAAGGAGAGGATGAAAAGAAGCGGTCGATGGCGGTGAATCTGGAAGCTTAGCATCCTCTATCGGAGGAGAAACCGTGGGAACGTTGCATATATATATATATATATATGTGTATATATATATATATATATATATATATATATATATATATATATATATATATATATATATATATATAAATATATATATATATATATATATATATATATATATATAAATATAAATATATATATATATATATATATATATATATATATATATATATATATATATATATATATATATATATATATATATATATATATATATATATATATATATATAAATATAAATATAAATATATATATATATATATATATATATATATATATATATATATATATATATATATATATATATATATATATATATATATATATATATATATATATATGGTTATCATTTTTTTAAATCAAAATACCTAACTACCCGGACATAAAAGGATTTTTTGATGACATCAAACATTCCTCTTTATAACGAAAGGCTCGTCATCATAACGAAAACTGCGGTATACATTAGAAGTGTGATGGAAAGACGCTTACACCAGCTTTATATCCGATTCCGTGGTATAGCTGAGAGAGTTATCACCGGAGTTCAGAGAAGCAGAAGGAAGTTACGAGTTTGATTTGAAGAAACATAAAATTGCAAGTCAATTTTCAGTTTCTTTTTTTGCAATAAGATTTTTCCGCGCGAGAGAGCATCCCGCTAATGATAGCAGCGTCAGAATGTCCATATTTATAAAAAAATACATATATTTGTTTTTTTTATCTCATTTACGGAGACATCTGAAAAATGTGAGACCAGAGCAACCTTGTCGCGCGTTTACTGGCAAAAGGAGAGGATGAAAAGAAGCGGTCGATGGCGGTGAATCTGGAAGCTCAGCATCCTCTATCGGAGGAGAAACCGTGGGAACGTTGCAGATTGCAGACGAGAGAGAAGCGCTCTCTTCTCGAAGAAATGAAATGTCCCTCCTATACTATCAAGTATTTAGGTTTAGAAAGGTTGGTTTTGTGAATTACAACAGGAAAGGATATTGCTTCATTCTTCGCAATTTGAAAAGAGGCGGAAAAATGCATTTCGAGAGAGCGAGGAATCGATTCATCGATAGGAAACCTAACAATGGCACGCGAGGGAGATAAAAATCGCAGCTATAATTTTATGGAAGAGTACCAAATGTCGTTATGGGAAAAGAAAACAAAATGTTATTAGCATAAAATTTCATAGATATTGTGAAACCTTTAGCATCGGAAATTTGTAAATTCAGGAGGAAATTTTGACTTAATTTTGATTAAGTAGAAATAAAATCTTAAAATGAAACCATTATAACGAATTTCGAAGTAAAAATCAAATATATAAATAAGATTTCAACAAAATAAAGATGCAGTATTCTGTTTTAAATAAAGATACATTAATAAAACTTATTTAAGTTTCCATACATATATTTGTTATCGATTTAGAAAAATATCACGGCGTAGAAATAAATTAGATATATAGAAGACAGAGTTAATATTGTTCGCTTTAATATCTCCTTGAAAAATGGCAGAATCTTTATAAAGAATTCTAAGGGCTGCCTTGTTGCATTCATTTTAAAAAGAATATCTCCATCACATTATATACACATTATAGATGAATAGATCACATTATAGATGAAATAAATAATAAATTATAATAAATTTTTATATAAGTATATAGAGAAACTGCAGCAGAAACATTCAGTTTATGATGTATTGAAAATTAATTTGATTCTTCTACCGATCCAGTTTCAGGCTCAAATGCATAAAGATACGGCGTTTATTAAAAGTTAAAGTATTCTTTAAATGTTGAGCTAATACAGTATCAATATATTATACATCATCATACTCCAATGTTTAAGCATATAACTAATGCGTCAACTTAAAGCAGACAGTTTATGATTGCATTAACATAAAATATTAAATTTCAAGTGTTACCCCTTCAGCTGACAACATGAAATATTAAATATATGCAGAAAATGAGATATTCATAAGTAAACATCCAAAGTAATATGATATTACAACTGGGAAATGAAAAGTATGCGTAAATTGTCTTGATTTAACTGCCCATAATCCACATAATTGTCTCTAACAATAACATATTCCAGTTTATGTGTAGTCGTTAATGGCTTTTTACTTTTATCTAAATTTTATTTGTTTTATTTTATTTATAGAAAATTGTTTCCAATTATAATTACATAAAAATATGGAGCTATACAAAATTTTAAAAAATATTTATCTTCAACCTACCTAAAACCACATTTTTAAATTACTGAGTTATTCAAGGTTTTTGTATTATACAGCTGTTTTTTTTAAAAATTCTATATATTTTATCCAGAAGCCATTTACATACATTAACTTATTAATCTCATAATTAAAGAAAATAAATTAAGTTTTCTCATATTGCCTGTTCTTACAATCAAATGTATAAAATTAAGTTCTTCTAACAAATCTCAATTAAAATTTTTTATTTTTTATTCCAAGAAACTCTTATTTTTTGTACGTCTATTATTTTACAGAAAACCAAACACTCGAGTACCCTATTTTGCCTTGCTTTCCACATGCACGTTCCGATCCATTTCTCTTAGTACATACTCGATTTAACATATATTATTTAAGATTATGGGATATTATTATGTACAATTTTTAAGGGATTTTGCCCACTAAAATCTATGCCAGGGTGTAAAAAAAAATTAAATTATCTGTTTCATAAATTTTTACCATTCGCTAGGATCTCAGGAGATGGCTAATTAACCAACGGAATTCATTAAAGTTTATTTCAAAATACATACACTAAAGGTTTAAAATTCATTTCCTATTCATGAATAGTTTTTGAAAAAGAAAATGCCTAGTTAGAAGTTCAGATCAATAAAATCTTAAATACAGATTAGCTCCTCTTTCTTCTACTGCTCTCAGTAAATAATCTACTTTTTTCTCTCATTAGAATTACAAATTCGCCAGACATACATTCTATACTTTTAATATATATTTATTATAGTTTGTTCTTTGAATAAATATTTTTGGATTCTACAAAGTACAAAAGAAGAAATTTCTTTATTTATCTTTTGGGATTAATTTCTATTTTATGGGTATGTCTTTTCTCCGAAAATCATTAAAATCAGTTATTATAAAGTTATGTAGAGCAGTTTATTTTTCCATTTTTCCATATTGAAACAGTTTGTTCTGGTTAGCTATGTCAAATAGTAGTTATAGATTTCCTAAAAAAAATTTAGAATTATTTAATTTTCTTCAGCATTACAAAAAGAAGCTGCAACTGTTGCCTTATAAAGCAGTTCCGCAATTGACTCACTCACTGATTGACTGACATACAAAGCACAGACCAAACCGCTGGACCTAAAGGGCTGAAATTTTGCATGGCGATTTTTCTTATGGTGTAGGGGTGCTCTAAGAAAGATTTTTCAAAAATTCTTCTTAGATTTTTTAAAATTAAATTTTTAAGCTGTTTTTGTAACTTTTTTTAAGTTTGTATTTAAAATAATAATTTGAGGGTTATAAAATTTATATCACAAGAAAGATCTTAAAAATTCCTTTAAAATGAAATATTTTTCGAATCTTTACCTCCATTTTCTGATTTTTGGTGAATTTTTAAAGATTAATTTTTAGAATTTAATTTATTAAATGCTGATCACGTGATTTCTTTTTCTGGCACTTTAAATAAATTTATCGTCACGTGCATAATAACTAAATAGACAAAAAAAATATTTTTTTCTTGCTAATGCGGCAGACGATTGGACATATTAAAATACAATAAAAGATATTATGTTCATCAAACTGTACTATATTAACTGTACTATATTCTTTAGTATTCTATTAGATTTAATTTGAATATTTTCTTCTACATTATTTTGTCTATAAAAATATCCGTTCCGATTTTTTTATAAATATATTTTTTTGTTTTTTTTTTACATCAATTGTATACATTGATCGTCGTATTTATTATATATATATATATATTTATTTTGGCATTAGTTGCATACATTGACCGTTGTATTTAATTTGAATGTACTCCGTAGCGAAGTGCGGGTTTTCAGCTAGTTATCGTATATGTCTTGAATTCACTGTTTAGTCTCTGGCCCGAAGTAAAACGTTGATCCCCAAACTATACTTTTCTAATTTCCTTACAAGTAGCAACAGAGTCTACGCACTTTGTGACATCAACTACTCGAAATAATAGAAAAACAGAAGTTAAATCAAAGACTAACGTAAATGACCGACTTTAACAGATAAATTGTTGGATAAAATAAAATAGAATGGGAGGTAATTGGAGTCTAAATGCAATTGAATAAATATCTGCTTTTCATTTCACTGCTTCTCCAAAGTATTAATATTAATGGCAGAAATGAAATAATATTTCTCAGCAGCTTCGCTTACTATGAACAGTCTGTTAATCAAACAGAACAAACTATAACTGGTACTCCCTTTCAGCAAATAATAATATACATTGTCCTATCTTTACATGCTCCTCCATACACCTTAAACAAAACTCTGATGGTTGTCTCCCTATCAATATTTATTCGAGGACTACAGTGAAGCCTAAAAACATTTCCGAGCAGGAAAAAAAACTATTCCCAGACTAGAACTCCGACTTGAGATCTACTGGTGAAAGAAATAGGGATTTGGTGATATCCAAATTGCGACTGCCTGAACTTATAACAGCTATCTTCCAAACTTTATAACGTTTATAATTTTTCCTTCACTTAAAAAATAGCTGACTTGACCGGTAATAAAACTGAAAAATCTTTAGCTTTCTGAATAGAAGAGGTCTCAACAGTACACCCTTCCATAAAGTTCTATAACAAACCTTACAAACGCATAAAACTTACGTTCAGAGAAAAACTTTAATGAGAAGAAAATTCATACATTCATATAGTGCTACAGTGCAGTTAATTCTCAAAAAAAGGGCATATTTTTATCTCTTGTCTTAAAATACAAAATAGAGATTTTAGAATCAAATATTTGAATCTACATGTTTCTATGATGATAAAATTGTCGGGTATAAAATTTTTATGCCGTTCTGTCTTTGCGAACTGAGCTTCACATCTTAACTTCAAGTCTATTTTTCTCTGATTGAGATTTTTTGTGATATGATCTTTAACCTGCCAAGTGTGTGAGAAGTGTTTTACTGTCACATACTTTCAACTTGAAAAGAGGTTGTAACATACTATTCTATCCTTAATTTGTTGTTCAAAAGTATCATAGATGATACTATTTTTACGGTTTTGAATACGAAACTAGAGGAGAGAATTAATTTGTCGGAAACGCTTTTACCAGATGAATTTAAGAAACTAATATAAGAAGTCTCAAGGATTTAAAGAGGGCAATGTATCAAAACTTCCCCTCGAAGATATTTCTTTGAAATTTTGTATAATTTTTCTTTGTTCTGTTTTCAATAGAGTGTGTCCATGATTTTTCATTTTGAGTACAATTTCTGAAATAATTTTCCCTTTAGTCAAACTTACACTCCCGATATTGCTTTTTATGTCCTTTGAAATTATATAAATTATATAAAACTAGTTGGCACACGTCAAAAAAAGGCGGCTAGATAGTAAATACAAATACACAAATTATACTCAACACATCATTGCCAAATGTTTAAAATCATAATATTAAGAATTTAGAAATACACTTTAAAAACTTACTATCGAACACAATAGGAAGAAAAAGGGCTACTCAACAGTGCGAAATAAATAATTTCCGTCAGGTTTAATTCTATATCTCCCAAACATAATTAAAAATAAAAATGGCAGAGAGAGAGCTAGGGACATTCCTTGGAATAAGCAAATTAAAGTGTATGCGGCCTCGTGCTTAGCAAGTATCTAAAGACAGATTTAAAGAGGTCACTGCGCATGCGCAAAAGCAAAATGAGTTTAGGCGGCCTCATGATTAATGAGTACCTAAAGCCAGATTTAAACATGTTACTGAGAATTTGCAGAAAGCAATTTTTTAATTATAAAGTACCACTAATTAATAGAAACTGCGGTTTAAAAACCAAATTTGACACCTCTCTAGATTAAAATGTTTCATTTAAGACCAAAATGAAGGAAAATGATGCAGTAGTTTTCTCTCACGGACTGCCCAAAGAATCGACTTAGCAACGTAAATATATAGATTCTTATAAATTTTGAAGTCAAATTAAAATCCAAATTATTTCCCATAGTTTTTCAACAAGTAATAAAATAGTTTCGACAATATATTAACTCAATGCAGCACTTATTCTAAATGCAATTAGAATTACTTTAGATGTTATTGAAACTCAATGATATTAATTTAATAAGGAAACATTCAATAAATTTTTAAATAAATAATATGTATGAACATTTTTATGTATAAATTAATGAAATTTATAGATAAAAATTATATTTTACTAAAACATATTTTAAAGAATACTGGGACAACTTCATCTAGAACATGCTACTTTTAACAAAGTATTGAATAAATAAAAATAAACTGAAAAAAATTGCCTAGAGGGAAAATTTTATAGGGCAGGTAGACATTTGTGATATCTTAGCCCTGACGACACACGTGCTAGGGAATTTCGAAACATTTCTTTCCAAAAAGGTTTTCACAAAGGTGCATGCATTACAAGGAGAAGTGTCTTTCATTGAATGTGAGAAAATCTAGGAAGCAATCAACTTCTGGAGAGCATCAGTTACAGGTCGATGATACAAGATACAGTAAGGGCCTGTTCACATAGGAGTCCGTTGCGTAGCGTTAAGGAAAAGATGACATTGAGATGAAAATAAACCCATCATAGGCGTTAAAAATTCCATTGCTAATCGTTTGGAGGCCTATGATTGGTTTATTTTAGTCTCAACGTCATCTTTTCCTTAACGCAACGCAACGGACTCCTTTGTGAACAGGCCCTTAATCCTCGACTTACGCGGTTAATTTGTTCGAGAACTTTCTGCATACGTAGAAAGAGCGTAACTCGAAATTTACCAGGTAATGCTTTCGCTTGTTTCAGCATAAGACATCTACATGCTATTGTGTTGGAGATCATGAATCCAAATTATCAATAATATCTATGTCGTTTGTCTTTAAAGTGATTGCCTACGTTCGGAGCCAATTTTTTTTAAAATTGGTTTTTTAAGGATTTGTTGGTCTTTTATGGTAAAATAGCAATTAAAAAAAACATGATACATATAACAGTTATCTTCAAAATGACCCACAATCTAAGAGAAATTTTAAAATGCAAAAACAATACAGACAATTTTATGTTCCAATATGAAAATTTTACCCAATTCGTCATTCCTTTCCTTATAAAAACAGCCCCAAACAAAAAACTATTTATTATACTTCAATTACTGTGCGTCATTTCATTAACAGTAGCATATAAAACATTTCCTGAAAATTTAATCAAATTGTTTGCAGTATTATGTGAAATATCAAGATAACGGTAGAGATTTGTGCTAAAAAACATAATTCTGAGAAAAACGCATTTAAAGTTGTTTGTCACTTCAATTTTGTATTAGACGATGTTTTTTAAAATAGCTACAACTCTGCTTCTAATTGATGTAGAATGAAAATCAAAACGGTTTTGAAAAGAGAAAAGATTGAATTACACGATTCTTGCAAAAAATAAAATTGACCAAAATAGTCAAAAAAGGTCTTTTTCAATGTAGGCAGTCACCTTAAACACCCCTTCTCTTTCAAATTATCGTCGATTGCATGTGAACAGATTTCTTCACGAGTAGCATAGTCCGATATTTATGCTTTGCCACTGTTGTAATGTTCGATTCATTCCTACCGTATACACACTCAATGTCTACTATCTTATTACTATTTTTATGTCGTTTAATAATTTCAACTTTAGATTACATAGTAATTAAGCGTCTCTTTTTACATCTACTTGTGGTCTGTTTCTTTTTACGTTTTTCGGACATGTTTTTTATGGGTTTTATGTTGCACTTTGTACGGAAAACTAACTGAAGTACTGCACGCAAAACACACAACCGTTCGCTGTCAACTGACGCCATTATTGGCGCCAAACACACATGCAGGTTCTGACACTCAATCGTACCGGCAATGTCGCAAAACTGTAAACGCACGATATGACTAATGTCTATGAGTTAAAAAAAATGAAAATTACAATCTCGTAACTCGAGGACTTACTGTTCTGTTATTTGCCCCTCGTATACCGAAATTTCCTCTGTCTGTTACTTTGAGCATAGACTTCTTATTTAATATTTTTGATTGTGTTTTTTTCTAAAACTCTTATCATGCACATAAAATTTATAGTTATTAGCTGCTGTATACTTTGCGATATATGCATGAAATATACTCATTATATAAGTAGAAAGTCGAGGGAAAATATGATTTTAGTTTACTAACATTATTGTTTTGTAAATATCCTCCTGAACGTTTTAAATTTATATAAAAGTATTTCCATACTTAAACTGACATATTGTTCGCAAAAATAAGATACAAGTTTTACAATCAAAGCTTGCAAAATCCTTAAATTGCAGACTACAGATTTACTGTTACGTAATGAAATGTAAATTAAGATGAATATGTTTCCGTCTGGTAATTTTTTTAATTCAAGAGCTGCCATTTATTACACAAGCCATAGTTTTTTAACCCGTTGAATCTTCAGCTATTTTCCGGAGCTTTATACGGAACAAACACTGTTATACTCTCAAAGTTTCATGATACATATTTTTAATCAATAGAATTTCCAAGCATATCTTACAACGTTTTTCATAAAGGGGTTATTCCGTTGTTTCAAATACATATATTTTTAAGCATTTCATATTTGGGTATAGTTGCTAAACTAATACAGAATGTTTATTAATATTTGTTGGATTAAGGAAGTTGCTTATTCTCATTCATTTTGTACAGATAATAAGAAATTATTCTTGAAGAAACACTAAAAGTATATACAAGAGTCATTGTTAATACTCAGCGCCAACGCTATTTGTGACACGGCAGATATCGAGCCGATAGTGCAGTTCGGGCCATGCTCTAATCAGTTTATCCATAGTAAAAGTCCAATAGAGAGGAAGCTCTCTTTTTAGCAATGGACAAAACACTAACAAACCAATTTTATTCATTCAAACATTAAATAGCAGCTCCTAACGAAATACTTCAACAGTTTTTCTAATAAATGGAAATGTTAGACATAATTCTTCCGATTATTTTAAGAAGACCTCCTTACTCAGCAGAAAAAATTAATTTAGAATAACATAGCCATTGCAATATGATGTTGAATAATGCAGTACCCTTGATAATTCAAGTAAATCTTATTTTCAAGTTTAACTCTAGCAAGGAGTTCTTTAGACCGGATATTTTCTTAGAAGCTGACAAAACACTCACAAAACAAGTAATTTATTCAAATACTAAAATGAAGCTCTTAACAAGAAACTTAAGCAGATTCATTTATTACAAGGAGAACGAGAAATTCGTCGTTAGTTCTTCGAGGAACACATCCTTCCACTGGGAGAAAATAATTTACAACATTTTCTAAATCTGTGTAATTTAGAACTAAGCAGTTGTATATATTATTCTTGTAAATCCTTCTGATAAGTTCAAAATAAACTGAAATTATAAGGCAAATGACGGGTTAGAGTAAAAGAGTTGTACAAAGCACGCAGCGACTGATAAGAGCCTTAAAAAAGTCTCTATTTTAATAGTAATTTGTTACCAATAATTAACAGCTATTCTTAGTTAGAAACTTTAGCAGGTTTTCAGGTTACCTGAAATCTTAGATATAATTCATTCTTAAGTTCTCAAGGGAATGCATTTTTTTTCTTTAAGAAGAAAATAATTTTAGTTAACATAGCCAATGTTATGTAATCTATAACTGTGCAACAACATTGACAATGTAACTATATATGAATCCATCTGATAAGTTCTAGATAATCTTATATTGTAAGTAATAATCTAAAATGATAACTTTAAATGAACGAGTTAAAGTACTGCACAAAGTTTATGATTCAAGTCTGGACAAAACAATTTCCCTTTTATTCCGATATTTGAAGTCAATAATTATCATCTGTGACCGTGAGACCAAATAGATAACAAGCTGTTACAGAAATAAACTAAAAATACTGTTATTGTAAAGTTGATCAGAGACCAGTTAAAAGGTTAGACTATCACTCTAGAATACTGTAGGATGGTGCGTTAGGTAGCTGCTTCGGGCACTGTTTATTTTTTAATATGAGGGAATAGTGATGAAAGATTGTGGTGTAAGAGATGGGAATATAAACTGAGTAATTTTCAGTCACACTTTTTGCGAGTAGGAAGGGAAATTGTCAGTCTCATCAAAACCGTGGCCTCATAGAGCAGGGATACTCAAACTGCGGCCCATCATAAATTTCACGTGCGACCCGGAACACACTCATACTTAACAGGCAAGTGATTTTGTAAGCACAGTTGTAAAAAAACAAAAATGTGACACCTACTGCTTACGTTGTGGGCATGGTCCTATCTTTGTGAATACTCCTATTCCAAAGCGAAATATGCTAAGAAAGTATATAGAAATCGGCTTACTGCTTCTCATCTGGATGACGCATTGAGAGTAGCATGTAGCAATTATAAACCTGATTTGTCTAAAATAGTCAACTATTTGCCTCAACGTAAAAAATCACGCTAATTTTTTTAATAAACGTTTGAATACATTTAGTTTTTGAGTTTTATTTTTTACATTGTTACATTATGGGGTATAGTGCACAATGTTGCGGCCAGCGTAACGAAGTAAATATATGCACGTGGCCCGAGAGAAGGAAAGTTTGAGTATGACTGTTCTAGAGGTTAGAATATCGTCCTAAGATAGCGGGTGCAATTCCTATCCCTCCATACCTGGTCTTCAAAAGAGAAAAGCATGAATGACTGCCAATGGGAGAGAAGTTGTCGAACCAACGTAATATATGCAAAAATTATTATAATTTTTCACACGAATATAACTAAACATTGGGATTTTTCAGTTGAAAATCGGATTAGCTTTTCATTTCAGTTTGCTTTTACACCAGCCTCTTGAGAAATTTCTAATGCGCAGTACCTCCATTTACTTATCTGTGAATTAAAATCAAGAGAAAGCAGGCTACTAGATAAAATGTCCCATTTGGTTTGGGACCGGCATAATTGAGGAAAACGTTATCCAAAATCGCAGCAACATTAAACGAAAGCACCTTCCTAATACGTGAGACAAAGTGAAACCATTACAGATGTAAAAATTATGTTTGCCTTTAGAGCAGAATTAATCTTATGATATGTGAGATTTAAAAGAACATGATATTTTCGTTCCATTTTACTATATTAAGCGCGGGATTTTTCTCAGGACTGAAATTTTTGCCGAGATAATTCTGTGTAGTATCACCTTTATTTACATAGTTGGAATTCTTTTTAAAGGACTATAAATACACATACTACAAACAAAACGAAAGAATTAATTATTTCTAAAAAACTCACTATGAAATAAAACTGCATAATTGTAAATAATGCATATAAACTAGAGGAAATTATGCATCGAAAAGTATAATGGTTTGCTCTTAAAAAAGGGTATTTCAAAATATATGAATCAGAAAAAGGAAATATTCGGCTTAACGATGTTGAAAGATATATAATTAGATATTGGCAAACAGATAGATCAAAGCAAAGAAAGAAATCAATGCTTCGCTGCTCTTTAAACTGATAGAAAAAATGAATCGATACTGCAACAGCTATATCCTACTTTTATACTTCAGCAGTGGAAGCTGGGAAAGTCAGTAGTTGAGTGAGAACTCTAAGTCATTTCAAATTTTCATATCTTTTACCTGCCGTGTAAGCTTTAAGGCTGCTATGTACAAACCCTATTGGATTCGCTCACCTCACCGTTAACCTATGGAGACAATTTGTCCGAGGATTGCAGACTTGTATTTACAGATTTTTTTAAATCGTACTCCATAATAGAGAAAGAAATATTACTCCTTGGGGCATTTTTCTTTTTTTTTAAATTCAAATAATATTTTAAAATTTTAATTATTCGAGGAAAAATCTGGTATAGTGTGTTTTAAACGCTCATCAAATCCTTTGGTGGAGGAAATGTATAAAATGAATCCTGCTGCAAGGTGCAGAAAAGTTCAGGCTATCTTAAAATCCATTTTTATTGAATTATTAGCATTTATGGAGCTGTAAATAGTAGACACATTTTCAACATAGGTGAGCGAATCCAATAGAGTTAGCATACAGCAGTCTTAATACGGCTCAGTCGTTTTAAATTCTACACTAAAATTTTAATTTAAAAGCTAGGTATCAAAACAAATCAAGAAGAAAACAAATATTTATACATCGTTCCCATTCTAAGGTAACAGATTTCGAAACGATGGGGTAAATCCTTTACGGCAAGTATAAATCCAGGCCAACAGAATTTTCGAACAAAAAATAATTTTTTATGGACCTAAAGTGATAGACAAAAAATACTTTTCTAGTTTGCTAGAAAAAATAGCTGTTCAACATAAATAAAGGAGTAATATTTCGTTTTCGTCTGAAACTAACGTGGATACAAAATGCATGCTTGAGTTTTTCAAAGAAATGGAGGACGATGAATGGAGAGTAGAATAAACAAGCATAGGGGAAAAAATGATATACAGCTCCAGTGGGAACATGAAGCATTACCAAAAAATGTTAGCTAAAAATAAATCTGATTTAGATGCGAAGGAGGGAAAAAGACGTCAGCGGAATTTCCATTGGATTTTCCTTTTTTAAAAAGTACCACTTGACTTTACTGAATGGTTGAGATTCTTTCCATTCCTGTATATTCAATAGAGTCATTTTAAATACAAATATGGGGACTTTTGATGCTTCACAGGAAAAATAAATAACGTCGTTCAAACTCAAAAATGCTTCCTTCATCAGGCAAATATAAACTACGGCAACTTTGAAACATCCAATGGAGTTTTTTTAATGTTTATAAAATTGCTCGTTACTCTTGCATAATGATTAATATTTCCCCTATTGCTTCCTTTGCGAAACAGATACCTTCATATGTAAAGAAGTTAAATTTTAAATAATAAGCAGGATAAGAAGCTAGTTGAAAACTTTCAGATGTAAACCCTCGTCAACGAGGAGAGTATGAGATGCAATTGTCTCGGAAAGTGAATCACAAACCCGTTGGCTTTTTCTTTCATGTTTTTTTTTTTGGTCTCAACTAATGGGAACATTTCGAAAAGTTTCTTACCATTTAGACCAGGGTAGCGGAGGAATAAATGAAGGAGAAACGGTTTTATGCAAATTAAGAGCAGAATCGCAAAAAGACAGCAAAATCGAGAGGGGGTTGACTTTTCCCAACCCAGACCACAATTGTGATTTTGAGTCGAAAGCTGCATCAAATACAATGCAAGCCGTAGAAGGTGTGCCCTCTATGAGTATTGCAATGGATATGATCAAAATTTCTCATCTTTGTAAATATTATTATACTGAAAAATGTCAAAGCGAGCGATTTGTGAAGTGTTGAATTTCAGTCAAGACCATTATTATTCTTTTACCTCTTGGAGCAGCGAGTACGTTCACTGCTAAGTGAAAGTTTCACCAAAACACACATAACTACGAAACTTGCTGAATTAAACCAAATTTCACTTAACCTTCAGACGACAAAAAAAAAGAGTGTGGGAAAATTACCACTCGCATTGGATCCCGGATATATAAGATTTCAAAATGTACGAAAAATCCACTGATTTAAGATTAATATATTAATAGTTAATATACTTCATATAATATATGAAAGTAAATATATATATATATATATATATATATATATATAATGACTACAAAATTTACTTTCATTACATTTGACTTATTCAGTGTACGTAGTGCACATCACGAGGGAATGTTCTCCGAAAATATTTTTTATACATTTTGCACAGAATGTTTTATTTTACAATCTTTTTACGAGGAAAAAACATGACATCTTGATTTTTTTTCAAGGCGGTTAAGATGTATCTGTGTGAAGCAGTTCTGAAGGACGCATTTAAGCAGTGACACTCTCTTCATTCCCTGCTAATTCTTCTGCAAGTTGAATAAGGGAATTCCGCGTTTTCTTTAATTTATGATTACATTCATCATTTAAATACAACCATATCAAGTACGTACTCATTGCAATTATATATATCATATTAAAAATTACAATCAAAAGCTACCGATGTGTCATGCGTTTCACACGATTAGTTCTCACCATTTTGTCCATCGTGTCAACTCCACCCTTCGTTTTATTATAGTCTAGGATTATTTGTGGCTTCTTTTCCAAACTGTCGTCCACATCACAAGTATTATGCATTGTACTTAGCAAACTAACAACTTTTCCTTTTCTGGGACAGTAAGAGAGGATGGTTGCTTTTTTTAAAAATATGAATAAAGTAGAAAATACAGCATTTTTTTATTTTTTATTTGTGAACATAGTGGGTAAGTCCGGTTTATTTTTTTTGAACTGCTACAATGGGATATAAAGTTTTTTAGGTAAGTTGCGTTGCTAATACATACGACGTAAAAAATTTATCGCGTGTAATGTTACGACCAGAATTTTCAATTTCCTTTGCAAATCTGCTGACTACATTTCTCCCTAGTGTGATTTTTGGATTTAATTTTTCCCTGTACATACTTCCTATTTCCAAACGATATTACGCTGTCACAAATAACCCAAAATTTAAATTCATACTTTCCATGTTTAGATGTCTTGTATTGCCGGAAAGGGCATTTTTCACGAAAAGCAACTAACTGCTCATCGACAGTCATAAACCAATTAGGAATATAAGGATCTTGTAAATAACTGTTACACAACTCCAAGCAATCTCTTTGGCTGCAATTTATCACTTGGTATTCTTTTAAGCCACTTAGCAGCATTACCAAATCTTATAACACGTACTATACATGTGAATCTATTGCGACTCATAACGCCCCGAAAGATTCGTATTCCACTTTTCATGCTCCAAGGTTTTCATACTGCTTCATTTTTCGATTTATATGTAATAAAAGTCCAATGAATTTTTATTTACTTCTATATTATCTATAAGTTTCTACTCTTTACCGAATACTCTATTTCCTTCAATGTTTGTCTATTTTACCACGGTCTCTAAAAGTGTTTTAGGAAAATAGATAAGGAATGAAGATGCTATAGGATCTACTTCACAATTTGCAAATCTTGTAGGCCCGCTTTTTCACGTAGAATGTTCATTTCAGAACAGCTTTCTTGTGGTATGGCAACTTCATCATCATACCATATCATTATATTGTTTTTTAAAACAAAAGTACTATTCTAAGTACATGAGGGCGCTACCTTTACTTCAGTGTCATTATTATCGAATTCTGAATAGAAGTGACAAACTTCATAATAAATTTCAACATAATCTACTTTACCTTCATTGAACGACGTACATTCATCATCATCTGTGTTTTAATCTATATCTTCCGGATTTTCAATCATTTTATTAATTTCTTCCTGAGTCAATAGATTTTTCCCGTTCGGGTTCAAAATATATTTTTAAAAATCAATTAAATAAGGCAAAGTAAAAAAAAGAAAAATTAGAAATATTCGTAAAATAGCAAAGCAAGTAAAACCTGCACTTATTACTAAAGTGGTCAGATATCAAGTTTTATTTTAATCAAACCACAAAAAACAACAATAGACAAACACCATTCACTCACTAACTGTGGCTTCTGATAAATGACTCACTGAATAGGATGCAACATCTTATATATATATATATATATATATATATATATATATATATATATAATTATATATATATATATATGTATATATATATATATATATATGCATATATATGCATATATATATATATATGCATATATATATATATATATATACATCATGCACGAGATTATGTAGATTCAGAAGGTTCCAGAGTGATCTCAAAACTTCGCCATAAAATCGCCAGATTCGGCGACATTTGGCGACATTGGCACAAAAACGTATTGTCAGGTTTTATTGTCAGGTGATTATTGTCAAGTTATATTGTAGACACTAATATCTGTAAGACAATCCTAGAAAAATTAGCAATATATTATGTCTGTATCAATAGCGGGTCAAATGGACCCGCGCGGTAAGTAATGCTACAAATTATGAATCAATGAAAATTTTCAAACAAAATTTTAATTGTAACTGCGTAGAACTGAGTAGAAAATAGGAGGGAAAGTCATGTAATCGTAAAATTTTCAGCCCTAATTTTCAGCGGAAAATCTGCATTAAATATTGCAAACGGGTCCAATGGACCCGTCTGGTAGTCGGAAGGTTAATAGCCCCTGCATAGTAATTACCTCCGGGACTCAGTTGACAGTTTACTGACGTAAACAGGAATTTGTGTATATCCTTAGTACCTCCTTTTAACTTAAGTTTTTGGCTCAAGTGCTTCCCCTGTGTTCTCCAATGACTATTAAAAATCGCATAAATGACGTGCTAATTTTTTCAATTTTTTGAACATTAAAAGTCGTGTGAAGCAATTGAGGGCTGGGAGATGTTCATCCAGGAAGATTTAGAAAGGGTAAATTTTCTTTTACACAACATATTAAGGAAATAATCGAGAGGTTGAGATGTTATGTACGAGATACATGAAGATTTCTTTCCTGAATTTTTTTTTTTTAATTTTTTATGAAGCACGTTTCTTCATAGATTTCCTAATACTAATGGTTTAGATTCTTGAATTTCGTATAAATGGTAGGACTTGAGTAAAGTTGTTCTAACTTTTAAATAACTGCTCTTTGATGTGATTATTGTTAACGTTATGCTGAAGAATACATAATAAGATAACGAAAAAGTTCTATTCAAACAGATTCATTAATTACAATATTTGATCCAGTTGACAAAATAATTAAATTTTCAAATCAGATTATGGTATGTTGTAATAAAATAATTCAAGCAACATTTGAAGCGAAAGAAGCCGATTCTAACAAGTAAAAAATTGCTACAGAATAGTGTAAAAAATGAGCAGATAAGAAATATTCTCGAGTTTTACCTTTTAATATGGCCATGGTATCACTTTCGCATTATTTGCTCTTAAAAATAGAACTCTCTTATATTAAATTTTTTTTATAACGTTCGGTCTATAAAATATTCAGTGACCTTTCGCAGTATATTTCTAAATACCACACTTGGAACATCAGTGCAGTTTTACTAACCAATTTTTCAACATAATGTACATGCAATACATATATGTGCTATGAGGATTCATATATCCGTAGTTAACCCAAGGTAAAAATTAACAATCATACTATCCGATTTTAAGAATAAACAAGACGAAAAGACTGCGAATATATTAAAAAGCTTTCTTTGACGTCAGAAATATAACTATCATGATGTAAATCGTTATACGTTACGTTTGGAAATTCTATCAATAAAACAACATGGCCTGAAATTTCTTAAACTTAACGGTTTTGTTCCATGTAAAGTAATGAAAAAAATTGATCATTTATTGGATTCATAATCTAATATATGTCATATTAAACGCTAATCTTGAATTAAAAAAATTGTTAGAGGTATAAACGTTCATCTTAATTAATCTTTCTTTATATAATAGAAGAAACTGAAATCTGCACTTAATTTTGGAATATTTGGTTGCTACATTTTTTGCTAATGTATGGCAATAGTAAGAAGTCCAGATAAAGAATGGGAAAAACTACAATCATAGTAAAATCATGTTTTCGTTAGAATTTGCAACTTATTAATAAGCATATTTCAAGTCTAAAGCACAAAATATACAGCAGTTAATAAATATAAATGTTACGCACACCATCGGTATTTTTAAAAAACAGCTGAAAAACAAAATTTAAGAAGTTTATGCTCAAATTACTGGGTAGAGTTTTTTAAAATTCTAATTAGAAGTAAACGAAGTGCAAACATGGTTTCTTTAATTGACCTGTAACTGAAGTACTGCAGATGTTGACTGCTCCCTAGATTTTCTCGCACTCCTTGGAGGACATTTTTCTTCGTTATGCGTACACCTTGGTGAAAATGCCAAGGGGTTGAGAAGAAATGTACTAAAATTCTCTAACATGTATGTCGTCAGGGCTAAGATGCCACAAATGAGTAGCTTTCTTTTAGAACTTTCCTCGTCCTGTAACCTTTTTAAATCTGTTTCGTGATACTTTGTTGAAAAAAGCCTGCTGCAGAAAATGGCCATCCCAGTACTTTTTAATGAATCTGATTGCAACAGACAATTTTTTCAATAAAATTTTTTGGATTTATTTTTTCAGTAATTTTTTAAAAACAAAATATCACTTAATAAAATTTTTTTCTTATGAAACTTTCTGAACGGCCCCTTATTAAAGAAATAAAATTCATAAAATAATCCGTTACGAACATGTAAGTTTTTCAGTAAAATTATTTCCATTTATTTGAAGATTGCAAAAATAAATAGTTTTCTAAAAATATTTTTCAGAAATTTACTGAACATATCCTTATTAAATGAATACCTTTCAGTATCAGTACCATATAAAGGAAAAATCCATCAAAAGAAAAATTCTGAATAAGCGTTTCTTTTAGTTATTATATTGTAGAAAATATTTTATTTGTTAAAAACCTATAGGAAATAATTTTAATCTTTATTTTATTTATCTTTCGGTAAATTTTAGAACTACAACTTACTGCTTATTTTTATACTTATTGTGTGACTATTGTGTGAACTAGACTTTTTGTATGTTTTTATATTTAACGCCAATCATTTCAATCGATCCTTAAAAACTACTCCAATTATGTTAGTGGAATCTATAACGGAATTTCTTGCTTTCTTGCTCCAAAGTACGTGAAAAATATAATGCAAAAGGAAAAGATTTTATAAAAAGATGCGGAATCTGCAGTCGAAATAAGAAAGGGTTTTTTCCGTATTTAAAAACAAAGAGTACTATGGAAGTTTCTAATAGTCCATGGTGAATTTTTTCAAAGTGTCAAGAAAGGAGGCATGAATATCATGCCTCTATCATCTCTCTATATTCCTACCGCTAATCAAGAATATAATAATAATAATTAGGGAAAAGGTTTTATAATAAGATACAGAATCTGCAGTCAAAATAAGAAGGACGTTTTCTAAATTAGAAAACAAAGAGTTCTATGGAAGTTTATAATAGACCCTGGGGAATTTTTTTCAAACTATCAAGAAAGGAGGCATGAATATCATGCCTCTATCATCTCTCTATATTCCTACCGCTAATCAAGAATATAATAATAATAATTATGAAAAGGGTTTTATAATAAGATACAGAATCTGCAGTCAAAATAAGAAGGGCGTTTTCTAAATTAGAAAACAAAGAGTTCTATGGAAGTTTATAATAGACCCTGGGGAATTTTTTTCAAAGTGTCAAGAAAGGAAGCATGAATATCATGCCTCTATCATCTCTCTATATTCCTACCGCTAATCAAGAATATAATAATAATAATTATGGAAAAGCTTTTATAATAAGATACAGAATCTGCAGTTAAAATAAGAAGGGCGTTTTCTAATTTGGAAAACAAAGAGTTCTATGGAAGTTTATAATAGACCCTGGGGAATTTTTTTCAAAGTGTCAAGAAAGGAAGCATGAATATCATGCCTCTATCATCTCTCTATATTCTTACTGATCCTGAAAAAAATTCGAACCTTGAGAATATTTATTTCATTTTTTAATATTTTCTATCAGATTGTCATTTCATTAAGTTAATATGATTTTACGTATAATGAATATTATATATCAAAAATGAGTTTTTTATTTTAATATTGCATTTCTCACTTTTTTAAATATACACCTATGAATATGGTTACCTGTTGCATATATTTCACTTTTTAAATGTTTAAATGTCAAAGAATTTCTCTTTTCAGCCATTAGAAAAAAATCCATAAACAGTTTATGCTGTGGACAGTTAAGTGTTTAATAATAATAAGATACTTTCCAATCATGATCTATATTTTCTAAGTATTACCATTTTTTGGCTCAATAACTTAGTTAGAAATAAATAAATAGATCTTCACATAGCTTCTTGGGAATATTTTTTTAACTGAATACACTCGTATTACGCAGAACTCATTCGGCGGTTTGAGAATTGGATACAATCAAATCAGAAAAAAAAATCTATACGATTTCATATTTATGGAAGAAGAAATTCAAATACTTGTTAGCAGATGAGTAAAAGTATCATCCCCTCACTTCAATTTATTTTTTCCCTTTTATTCTACCATTATTATAATAACATTGAAATTTATTAGTTTGTTACTCTCTAGACTTGTTAAATTAACAAGAACGAAATGAAAAAAAAGTTTCATTAATTTAGACGACAAATATAGAATTTAATGAGGGCTTTTCTGAAACATTTCAGAAAGACGAAATACTCACAAAATATGCATTTTCTTTCCTCATCCAGAAAAGTTCACGTTATTAGAGCTTTGAAAATAAAGTTTTCCATCAGCTAGGTCTGTAAATTAAGATATTATTTATGGAATCGATAAGATATCATTTATAGAATCGAACATCATATCGAAGACATTATTTATAGGACAATGTTATGCTTAAATTATATAATCCAAGTAAAAATAAATTTTTACAATTTGAAAATATAATTTTTTTTAACCAGTGAACCCCTGATGTGTTTTTGGTATCGGAAGCAAACACACAAACTTTGATATTTTCCCCTTTCATTTAAATAATTGACAAACAGTAAGAAAAATCAAGTATAATATAAAAGTATTTATATTATTATAAGATTATTACAGTGCATATCTAGAAACATTTGTAGTATGATTTTAAGATTTCCAATAAAGAGGAGGCTCGATGGATCAGCCTCAGTTATTTCCAATAAGTGCCCCCAGTATCGCAATGATGTTCTTGTTTCTGTTGTTAATACAATCCTCAACTGTAACTGATGCAATGTATTGTTTATCCTTCCTTAATCAAGAGACAAAACTTTTGAGGTTGTTATGCATCTGATTTTTAGAAGGGCCAAAATATTGCATGGATGAAAGAAAAAGTTAAGATACTTCTGAATTTACTGAACTGGGCTTAGAAAATGTTTGGCAAATTATTGATATATGGAAGGATAATGGTAAAAGGAAGTAAATTTGATAAGAATAAATGCATCAAATAGTCGTGACCGGAGGCCACTGATGTGCTCAGAAAAGTAGCAAAAACTCGTCGGTGAAAGACACAACTTCGTCCAGTAATGGTGAAAAGAAAATTTTTGCTTGCGCAAATAAAAAGAGAAAGAATTTAATGGATTGGAAAGAAATACAACTGTGCGGTGACAAGGAATCCATTTGTTACTAAAACCAATTCGAAAAATACGGACCTGAATTTCCTGTGTAGCATAAAAACTAAAATGTGAAGCAATGAAAAAGGTTTACATAGTCAAATTCAGACAAACCTCATTCCAGAGCTGTGGAGCCATCTGGGTATGAAAAGTGCAACGCAATGGACCCGCCATATCA
Source organism: Dolomedes plantarius (assembly GCA_907164885.2). Classification (NCBI taxonomy): domain Eukaryota; kingdom Metazoa; phylum Arthropoda; class Arachnida; order Araneae; family Dolomedidae; genus Dolomedes; species Dolomedes plantarius. Next base: position 112,706,642 of record OU015501.1, on the reverse strand, counting down.
TATTCTCTGTAATAGCCTCTAAGAGGAATATTATAGATTGGAGTTGCATCTGTGCTTCTATTTAATGATTGGTAACATTATGCAGAAATATAGCGGTGATAACTAAAAGTCAAAACTGTCAGCAAAAGAATTCAAAAGGTCTTGGATAATCCAACAATCCTACTTCCAATTCAAGACTCTATACCAGGAAGACTAGACAGCGATTTATTAGACTTACGGTTCATATCCCTTTATCCCCATATTATGGGAAAATCGGTGAAGGTAAAACTGTTCCTCAAGCTAAGGTATCCTAACTTTGTCCCTTTTATCAATAAGACCGCTTTTCAGGTGAGAGGCTTGCAGATGAGTTTATGCCTACTCACTAGTAATCCACAGATGATTATATATTCACAATGTTAAATCATTTTCCGATGGAGTACTGATCATACATTCAATGGAGGTAATTCTCTCCAGTCTCTTATACATTCTACAGATGATAGATGTAGGCTTCTATCATCTGTAGAGTGAAGAAGCCAAGACAACAGATCTTGTCTTCACAAACTATATTTCAAAATCAATGACTGACTGTTTTTATCACCAGCTATATATTTTGACTGATTTTATCACGTCTACATTTCACTGCTTTTAACTTCTATGCTCTTATCACATTACCACATCAACTTGGTATATCTACAGATACGTCTTATTTTTTGCGTATTTATTCTACTCTTGATGAGTATTTGGCGAGCCTTGTCTTTTCTGGACTCTTCGCCAGGAAAATCAAGCTAATCGCATTTATATATCATCGTTCATACCATTGAACCTTTTTGTCACCTTTTTTGTACCATCTTTATAAATTTCTCTGAATATTTCATATTTTTATTGTTGCTATTTTTACCTCTGTTGCTCGTTATGTCTGCTTGTTATTTTATTCACTGTTTTTATCGCACTTTTATCATTCATCTATCTTAATGGATTTTGGATTTAAAATGGTGACATACTTATATAGTGTTTTTTCGGGTTTTACTATGTGTTTGGCGCAGCATGTCCTATCTGGTCCTTGCGCCATTTAACCCTAACCAACCAGCCAACCAAAATCAATGACAATAGTGAATGGATTGACTGGAACGAAGTCGTTACGAAAAGTATAAAACCTGCAACGGATATATTCTTATGATATAAAAACGTAAGTTGTGAGGTCTGTTACATATAAAACGTTTGACCAAATAGAAAACCAAAAATTTAATCTATGAGACTTCTGTAGAAGTGATATTGTATTTTTAAAATGTATACGTATGTTTAATTTGCATTAAAATATCTATTGGCATATGTGTGGCCTTTAATACTCCGGAAGTTAGCGTTTTAAAACCTAATAATTATGTCGTAGGTAGAAAACTGACAATTGTAAAGCTTTATTCCAGAATCAAGCAACTCTTTATTTTTGACCCCATACTTTTTGATTTGTTGTTACTTCATTTAGTAACAAAAACTCAAAAATCATGGTACATCATCCAGAATGAAAGAAATATTTCACGTAGTTTATTATCAAGAGGAGATATCACGTCAACTTCAGTGGAAAAAAATCATATGCATTTTTAAAATTGTTTGCTTATATACAGTTTAAAAGATAGTTATAAACGTTTTGGTTTATACGAACTGAAGTTAAAGATATTTTGATCAAAAGTTCAGTAAGGTGGTCATTGTCTGGAAAAATATTAATACGCAGCGACGCTTACAAATGAAAAAATACTTGCATAATATCTGGTAATGACCATATACCTTTATTTTTTTTTTCGATATGAACTCTTCTAATTATTGAAGGCAGCGTAGATGCTGCAACTACTCAGCAGTTTTTGATCAGCTCATTAAAGTAGTTTGTGGGGGAACCGTAAAAATGCGGTAAAACAGTGGAAAGTTATCCTATTGCAAGAGTAAACTTTTAGTTCAAACTAAATGAGAATAGAAAAATTATGAGACAATGCTTTATTAATTAAGAGAACACATTTATACTTTTAAAAAGTAAAGGTGAATAATTTAAAAAAAAAACTAAAATTATTTTTGAGAAATCATTCTATATAATTGCAAATATAATAAAATAAATCTTTAAAATGAAGGAGAAAACAAGTTTTTTCTTAGAAATATAAATATATGGGAATATTTGGGACATAAAAACTCATGTTACTTAAGTTACTCAAAAAAATAACCCTGTATAATACTCGTGTAGCAAAACAGACCAGACGCTCTCTAATAAACCTACTGTACCATCCAAAGAACGATTACTAAGCGTATTGGTCATTTAGAACTTAGTTGTTCTGTAGAGAAAAGCACCGATTTTTTCTGACTTTATACGTATATTACCCATATAGCCCCAGAGGCTCGTCGCTATGAGATATCCCGTCTTACGACAGTCTGTCAAACAAGCTACCTGTTTTGTTAAACTAGCAATCCCAATGATGAGTGTCATTTTAATAAGGTTTTTATAATATTACAAATGTAAAGAGTTTCTAATTTGTAAGCTACTGAACCTCTCTCTACATAGACTGCACCTTGACTGGGTCTGCGGTGTGGTGTATCAATGTAACTACTTACATAGCATCATGTGGCTAACGAAACTTGCATGCAATGACCTTCTGCTGTTGAAAAACTGCTTTATTTAAGTTCCGATATCAAGACCTTATTTTGAGTTGCTTGGATGCTTGAAGAGTTATAAATCGTACTCTTACTTTATGGACTCATTTAATTTGTTAGTACTCATATTTTTTAAGGGGGTTCAGGACGCAAAATTTTTCAAATATTCGAAAAAAAATATTGCATTAAAAATTATCCGTTCTTTTTTGCTTGAAATGACGTTTAAATCATGTTTCTGTCTTAATTAGAACAGGGGATATTATTTTTTTGTTTTGCAACATTCTAATAGCAACCAATCTTTGTTTAAACCTTTAAATGCGTTTTTCTACATGATGGGGTTTTTCACCATTTTTCGGCTTTCAATTGTTATAAGTCAATAGCCGTTAATGATAAATGGTTCAAACTTGGAACATGTCTTTTTAAATTATTTTACTTTAATTTTCATTCAGAAAATTCGAAGAAAATATTTGCTTTTGAAAATAGGATTTTTTTTAAAAATAAGTTACATAATTTTTTTTAAATGTTTACTCTAAATATTTTTAATTTTTTTTAAATTAATAATTTTAAAATTGCTCGATCAAAATTAAAACATAGATTTCTGTTTATTTAAATGAAAAAATTTGAAATTCGACAAATAATATTTCAAGTTATGAGGATTTTACATTACCCGACTTTTTAAAAAAATTAAATTTAAAATTTTTTTAAAACCTTTATGAGGAGTTTTATGATGTGATTTTGTTTACAAATTATATGGTTGACCATCACAAAAAATTCAAAATTTTAACTCAATAAATAAAATTTTTTTAACATGTGTCCCGGACCCCCTTAAGGTACCGGGAAATTTTTTTTCAATATTTATTTGAATTTTGTATAGATTTTTTTCTCTCAAATGTGTCTCTCTGTATAGTTCAGAATTAAAATAAAAACACTAGAATCGTTCGAAATATTGTTTTAAAAAATTTATATATCTGCATTTGATATATCTGGCAAATCAGTAATTTTATAAACTTTTTTTTTTACTTTTTAACATAGTTAAGATAAATATAAACCTGAATTAATATAAAATAATAAATATAATCCTGAATATAAAAAAATTATTTTCAGGATTTCCTTTAAAAAAATAATCATTTTATAAAACAAAAATCTTTTAATTTTTTATTTATTTTTGCTTAAGGGAAAATATTTACGGAAATATCCCCATAAAACAAAACTCCTGTTGGCAATTTGATGAAATTAGAATAAAAGTATTCTGTATACTATTCCATATAGATATAAGGGAAGAGATTTTAGATATATCCATTTGAAAATGGCACATATGGAAAATTTGTATTCCGTCATAAATACACTTTACGATCTGATATATAGATGTTTGTGCATAAACAGTACAGAATTGAAATGTTGTATCTGGATATATAATTATCATGGAAACATTTTGTTTATTTATTTGATACTAAACACTTTAAAGTATATTTAAAGTATAGAAAATAAAATTGTACTTTCATTCAGAATCGTGTATTCCACATCCCTTTAATAACATACATTCGCACACACATCATTTTATTACAGTTTCTTTGTACAACTACGAGTCATAAATATGCTCTGAGTTTATTCTACAAATTGTAATGGCACAGCAGTGTAGAAGTTACACACGTTTTCGAAAAGCACCAAATACCACGTTTAATTCCTTAGCTAAGCAAGTTGTTTTCCTACAGTGGGGTAAATATGATTCATATCTGGGTTAAATCATCATAGTTTTAACCTTTCCCTTTATCAACAATTTCATCAAGCTTCTTCTTTCAAAAGGCCTGTTGGTATGAATAAACGTTCGAAATACATGAAAAATGAAAACTCTGCTATCCACCGGGAAAAAAATTTATTTTACACATTCCTACCAAAGGAAAAATCTCTGGACAGAGCAAAGCCACTTCAACCGCTGTTTACAGAAATAAGTGTTCAGTGGCTTAGTGAAATGGGAAAGAAGACATTTACAACAATTACCTTGACTCGTCCTATTTATCTGAGCTGTGTACAAGAGAAAAACAGTTGAGGGGGATGGGGAATTATTCCCGAAGGCAACTCCTGCCGCAGAAAGATGGAAACTACTTTAAAAAAAAGGATAGATTGCAATGGTAAGCAGAAAATCTCATGGATAATCTCCTGTGTGCAGACGAATAATACTCTAGAGAATCTGTTCTAAATGTATGCAATCATATATTTTTTTACTTGATTCTAGCATAATGACACTAGGGAATCATTACTCAAAACTTAACTGAATAATTTTTAATCTAAAAATGCAGATTTTAAGAGCCCTAGATGATTTATAAACAGATTAATAATTCAATGCATAATTTTAAAATTTCAAATTCGATAAGATCCGTAGACTATGCACTTCCTATAATTTAACATTATATTATTTTCCCCTACGGATACTAATTTTAAAACCTATTAGATTTCATGTAGAGCTTTTATTTCCCAGATTTTTTTAATAAAGGTAGTATACTATTTTACCTTTAATGAGCTTTCAGTCTTTGATCCCTTTACTGACAAACCTTTAAAAAATTCCCGATACAACATTTATCTTAAACAAAAGCCTAAAATCTACGATTTCAAAATTCCAAAAAAATTTTGAATACTACAGATAAATTGAATATAATTTTTCCTTCTTTTTTGAAGCTATTTGTCTCCAAATAAGAGTAATCGCACTTGGTACAGTGTAAAATATACGTATGATTTTCAGAAGAATAAATTAGAGAATAAATTAAATACGTTTTAAACTTTTATAAAAGAAGTTATTAACTACTGACGTTAAGTACTTGATAAGCCTTGAACAATTAGTATTTGTTTTCCTGTACAAGCAGAGATTTCTCATTAAGTTTAAAAATTGGCAAAAATGCTCTGATATATATTAAGAACTCCTCTAAATTTACAAAATTTTATAGTAGTTAAAGCAAAGCTAAAAATACGTTCCGCTAAAATATTAATAATTCATCTCTTATCTCCGTAAGGTACTTTTAAATCAAACCTAATTTACCAGAGGACATTTGCTACTGATCTCTTACTATGTAATATAATTTTCATTGAGAAAATAGCTTCTTGAACTAGCCACTAGAAAGAATTAATTTTGTGAAACGACCTTGAAATTCATCTGAAGTTTTGAACATAACTATTGATTTCAAAATGCGAGAAAGGTTTATATAACTGAGCACTTAAAAATAACAGTTATGTAACGTTTCTATAAACACCTAAATGTTCAAATATAATTTACCAAATGATGTATGAGACTATTGAACGTACTACTTGAAAAAATATTTTAAGTCTTTCGCAGCAAGGGGTTTTTCTCCAATTTTCCACCTTATTTATTTCAAATTGTCCAGACAAGATGAAATATTTCTCTATATAAACAAAAGGAGCGTTTTCAGTCCTTTAGATTTACGCTTTTAATGGCCCTTCAAACTTAACTGCATAACATTTTGAGACTAACAATAACATCCCAGTCCCTATTGTTCACGAATTCCATAACAGCCTCTCAAACTAGAAAAGTTGGGTGACCCATTTTGTTCTTCATTTTTATCTCACTGTATCCCATCAAAAGCAATTTCTTTTCCCTCCCCGTGAGCAATTACAGGAAGAAAACTATAATGAAAAAAAAAATAGTTTGCAGGAATAGTTCTGAAAGCAGCAGGTCGACAAAACAGAAACTTTATGTGCTAATGAGTCTACCAGAAGGGGGAATTATAAAAATCGAATAAAAATTCTGTCATGAAAAAAGGGGAAGTTCGGGTTGCACATGATACATAAAATTCTACCTGTCTCCCCTCGTTTTCTCTCAGCAATTCTTTAGAGCAGGTAACTGATCTGTTGAGCAGATGGCGCCAAAATTTTTTCTTTTATTCAACTCTATAATCGCAGGCTATGCTTCAGTAATATCCAAGTACCCTTCTTAGATAACTTTGGGGACACAGCTGGGCATTGTTTCATTAAGTTCAGGCAATCCTCAGCATTTTCTGTTGGAAAATGCTCCTCATTAATCACCAAATATTGAATCATCCGCTATTTCTGCGTCTCAATCTTTATTGATAACCAAGCAGAAAACGACTACATGTATATACTCACAAAGGATAAATTACACTAATATTTTTGTAAAAAAATAATTTCTTTTGAAATCAACGGTTACTTATCTAGATATCTTATAAAATAGACGAGAAAACGTTTTGCAAGAGAGTAGACAAATAATTAATAGGACGGAATTTATAAATAAACAAATAAATATATTTTAAATGGAACCGTTTATGATAAAAGCATTTTACGAAAGAGTAAAAGGGTATATTTTGGGAGATTAGCCGATATTTCCGAGTTACTATAGACATTGACTTTCGAAGTTTATAACCGTATGGATTAAACACAATGCTTCCCTAATCGCATATGTTAATATGATTAAAATAAGAGTAAATGAACACGTTCTTGTGTAAATACTATAAATTAAATTACGCTATGTAAAATTACTGACTGATTGTAGTAAAAGTCACACTATTTATAGCTCTTTTTTAGCTGGAACTGATAATCGATGTGGTACCAAAATTTGTACGTGGACTATTATTTAAAGGATAAGCTATCATTGAAAAGCGAAGCAGAATTTTAGAAAAAAAATTAGGTTAAAGAAATTCCTTTGGGATAACAGGGTGCTGTACGACCAAAAATACACAAAAAACCCAATTTACAATGAATACTACCCAAAACGAAAATGTTCACGTTTATTATTGTACTTTCAAACAGTCACAATAAATAAAGTCAGTGAAACGGTGGCATTTCGGTTTAGCAAGCAAATAAAAAAACTATCAGATATAATTACACGGATATCAATCACGTTCTGGATGACGAAGAAACCATAATTTCTGTCTGCCATTTTTTTAGCTACGATACCCATAACTTTGTCGGATCATGTGTTCGTTTAGAAGTTTTTTACGAAACAAAGTGCAAAGGTGCAGCTTCAGTTCACGAATTTCGGCGTCATGAAAATTTGCGTCGCTGACCTATGCCTCTACAGTTTGCCCGGATAATATCTTTACGTTTGAGAAAACTGAATTTAACCCCTGAACATCAGGGAGGGTAAGCTGTGATCGGCCACTAAACATACTATTCAGCTCCTTCAGATTTTATAGTTTAACGATGGAGAGTGCATATTGATCAGCATTCTCTATATCGTAAAAGTCTCTACGCTGAACGGATAAATCTCTTTTTTCTCATGTAATTTATCATCGTCGTGTATTTTATCATCAACCAGAAATTAGATCATTGGTTTTCAAAAGGAGTATAAACGATATTCTCATCATTTTATTTCACTTGAACATCAGCATTCATTCATAATTTAACACGTTTTACAACAGGGCCACCAACTACAAATCATGAGAATTACAGTATAACCATTAACCTACCTCAGAAATGTGAAGATTTTTTTTTTTATTTTTATCTTAAATGGATTTTCCTCGGATATTCCCATTTTTTTTCCAGGCCAGTGACAAATGACGTTGGCTGACGTATTTAATGCTATATTTTTTTAAACGAAGCAATGGTGCTTTATTTTTCTCGTTGAATTCCTCATAAAATTTCATAATCAGCCATCACTGTTCTTTATAATTTATTATTAAGTGATAACTGATCGTTATGCAACTGTATGATGGACCATTCCTGCATTGTGTGAAACTATAAAGAAGACTACTGGGCTACTCTCGGTTGCTTGGTTGCTTTTAAAATATTACTTATCGGAGCTAGATTTCGAACCGCAATCTTCTGATCTGCTGATGAAGGAATGCTCTAACTATTAAGGTACCCGTGCTAATTTTTACCCAAAGGGGTAGGCTCTTGTCTTGACAATATTCGTCCCTCCACCCTACGAAATTTGGGGGGCTACTTTATTATGGAAGACTCATCTATATATGTAAAACAGTTCCGTGACTGACTGACTGACAGATAACGCACAGACAAAACCGCTGGACCTAAAGGGCTGAAAATTTGCATCTCGATTCTTCTTATAGAGTAGGGATGCACTAAGAAAGATTTTTGAAAAATTCTTCTCAGATTTTTTTAAAATGAAATTTTTAAGCAGTTTTTGCAACTTTTTTTCAGTTTGCATTTAAAATAATAACCTGAGTGTTATAAAAATTTATATCACGAGAAAGATCATAAAACTTCCTTTAAAATGAAATCTTTTTCGAATCTTTACCTTCATTTTTGGATTTTTGGTGAATTTTTAACGATTAAATTTTAGAATTTAATTTATTAAATGCTGATCACGTGGTTTTTTCTTTTTGTGATACTTTAAATAAATTCTGCATAACTTTAAATTAACGTGCATAACAACAAAATAAATTGACAAAAAATATTAAAATACGGTAAAAGATAAAATTTAACCACTAGACTAATTGAGATGGAAGTTTTTGGAGAATTCAATTCAAATTTGTATGTTTTATGGATATTAAACATACATATTAATTGCATATATTTGACCGTTGTATTTAATTTGAATATTTTCTCCTACACTATTTTGTCTAGAAAAGTATCCGTTACGATTTTTTTGTATATATATATATATATATATATATTTATATATATATATATATATATATATATATATATATATATATATATATATATATATATATATATATATATATATATATATATATATATGTATATATATATATATATTGCATTAATTGCATACATTGACCGTTGTGTTTAATTTGAATGAACTCAGTAGCGAAGCACGGGTATTCAGCTAGTTATATTATAGACTTTATCAGACTTTATCAGACTTTATTACAGAGTCATGTTATGTAAAAAAAGGTGTTTCTCACATGCACTTGAACACACCAGTTATCAAACATTTCCATTAAACTGGTGTGTGAAAAGCACGATTTTTCCTAACGTATTTGTTCCCTTTCAGATTTTTAGTTACCATAAAATAAATATTTAATCAATTATATAGGATATATTAAACATGCCCCTAAAAATTGCCTCCTAGTCTGGTTTTTATAGCAAAATGAAATTCTACTAGTTGAATGAGAGAGTTTGAATGAAATGATTGGAAGTATTGATAAATAAAATATTTTTTAAAATTGCAAGACAAAGCATTACGCACTTTCCCTACTTCTCCCTGGAAATGAGAAGAAAAACATGTTGGAATGGAAAAAATTCCCCAACTCTTGCATATCACAAAGACTTTTGTCTCGTGTTTTCGTCCTTTAGCATCTGCCGCTGCTATTTTGAATTGCAAAATTCATTCTCCCGATTTTTTCTTCTCCCCTTCCTATTTTTTCCTCCTCTACATGTGCAGATGGAGCATCCATAAAGAAGGCATTAAAAATTATGTAAAAAAGCACCGTTTTAACAATTTACAACGTATAACTGGATTTAATCACGAACGCAGCATGGAAACTTTGGAATAAGTTTTGACATTCATTATTTATAAATAAGTTGCTTTCGAACTTGTCACCTTTCAAATGGGATAAAAAAGAGAATTTTAAAACAAACCAGAAACTCTAATGATATATTTTACAAATATTTGACTTAAATTAATTATTCCCTCAAACAGGTAGAGAATGAATTAAAAAAAAATATGTGTTTAAAGTAAACTTTTTATTAATAGTTTTGAAAGTGGTAATTACAAAAATATTTTACTCCAATAACATGACTGCGACAGTAGTAAACGAGGCGTAAGAAATATTCTTGCATATTTTTTTTTGATAATTTATAAAACTTCAAGCCAAAGTTCAGTGACTTAAGGGGGGGCAAGTAACCTTAATCCTCGATTTTAAAAAAAAAATTCACTTTTTAACAGGATATGCAAAAAGAAAATAATTAATATTCTCTTTTACTACATTGAAGACACTTAGACTTCACAAATAAGTATTTGGTGGCAGAATAAGTCCTGATTTTCAAAATTTTCAAAAATGCTCCATGCGCATTCCGTATCATTTAAGGGGAGTGGTCACTTTTATGTACCTTTAAAAGTATCATTTCTAGACCTATGCTGGATTGTATGTACTACTCATGATTTTTGCTTGATTTACAAGAAATTTTTTGAGTAACTGCCTATAATACTGTTTATTATATATGCAATATTTCAAGGTAATTAATAAAAAATAAAATGATTTTTTATGAATAAAATGTGAATAATTTTTTAAATCGAGCATTTTGCAGTCAACTACTGTGCGCATTCTATCAAAATAAATTATTAAGTTACATTAATAATTGCTTACTATATGTGATTACAACACTTTAGACAACAAAATCCACCAACATTTTTTAACCTTAATATATTTTAATTTTTTAGAGAATTTTTTATAAGCTTTTACTCAGTCATTTTTAAAATTTCTAATTAAAAATAGCACGTACTAAAATATTTTAATATATTTTAGAATAATGTTGCTGGATATTGTTGCCTGAAGTTTAGTAATCACATATAGTAAAAAATTATTAATGTACCTTAATAATTTATTTTGACAGAATGCGCACAGTAGTTGACTGCAAAATGCTCGATTAAAAAAAAAAAATTCACTTTTTATGCATAAAAAGTCATTTTTATGAATTACCTTTGAAAATTGCATCTATAATAAACAATATTATAGGCAGTTACTCAAAAAATTTCATATAAATCAAGCCTAAATCATGAGTAGTACATACAATCGAACATAGGTCTAAAAATGATACTTTTAAAGGTACGTAAAAGTGACCACTCCCCTTAAAACTCTTAATTATTTTAATATGTTTACCATATAAATATATGCATAACTGTGAAGAGAATTTTATTTTGCATGAACCAGAAGCCATAAATATTTTCTTTTAATCTGCTTGTTATTTTTTTACATTTTTGCATATTTTTACTTCATTTCATGGTCTATAAATTTGGAAAATATTCGCGCTTTCAATGAAAGAAGCCTATTTTTGTGACAAACGCTTCCATTAACAATCATGAGAAATTTGAAAGAAATCAGAAGGAAATTAGAGAATGGAGCATTTTGAAAAATGCTGGCTGATAAAAAAAATGAATAAACGGCCTTACTCTGCCTCAAAATTCGTATTTCTAAATTCTAAGTTTCTTCAATATAGTAAAAATAGCATTAATTATTCTCATCTTTATGTAGTGATAAAAAAATGAATATTTAAACAAACGAGGTTGAAGATCCCTTGTACCATTAACAATTGAAACCATTCCTTATCAAATTATCAGGATAAATAACTTTCCCGCTAGAGGCAATAAAAACTTATATAACTTACTGTTATAACTTTATTCCTAACGGGAAAAAGAATTTGCACTTCCTTTATTGAAAAACAAAGAGAAATTAAAGACAAAAATTGTTTACTTTTGCATTGAAAGTAGATCATTATGTCTTTATTATTGCTGAAAATAAGCAACTATTCCAATACCTACAAAGAAAGATGTAATTAAAGCGGAAAATATTATTCTTTGTAAATTCGAAAAATTTACTGGACATGCTCTTATCATGGGTATATTACTTGGACAATCATATTTTTTATTTATTTATTACTCCGTGGTATCGTGTAAAATAATATAAACAAATCAAACTAACAAAAAAATTAAAAAGCGAGCATAGACTGCCAAACAAGCTAACTTAAAACCTACCCTAGCAATGAAAACATAAAACATTTCAATAAAAGATTACGCTGTTGCTTCATATCCTCATATTGAAAATGGACAAATATAACTAAAAATAAATTATGGGATCTCGGGGCATTGGGATGTCTTTTGGTTATACCTGCATCCTATTCAGAAAGTTCCCCTTGAGGTAACTGATTTGGTTAGGCTCCCTGATGACGAGACCAGTCGGTTACCTAGATTTCTGGTTCAGTTCCAGTCTGCTTCAGGATCTTGCCTCTGGTGCGTGGAGCCCTGAGTGCTTGATTTCTGTTTGTTTTTTGTCTGCATTCTTCTTATAATTATCTTGCTCTGTTGGATTATTTATTTTTAGTTATATCCGTGGTATCGTGTTAATAAACAAATCAAATAGTTAAGTTCTTCAGTCTATTTCCCTATTTGAATCTATTCCTTGAGTCTGTTCTTGACTCCTTAAATTTCCTAACTCCAATTTAGATCTTTTCAGTCATTTGCTTTCAAATTTCCTGTTGATGGGCTTATACAGCCGGTTAAAATTCGAAGGTCAAGCAAATGGTCTGAGAGAATAACGTTGTAAGTATCGCTGTTTCTCTTGGATTTTTCATCGTTTCTTTCAAGGAACGAGTAAGATTTAAGCCAATTATTTTAGAGTATTATCATTGGGTTCTTACTCAAATATCACATTTTTCTCCTGATTACCCACTATTTTCCACGTAATTTGACATAAAAGCCAGTTCAACGATGTAATAAAAATCAAACATTCAAAAGTTAAAATAATTGCATTTATGTTTTTAAATGAACTCTGATAAAATACTGCGGAAAATGTTATACCTATATATAGTCACTCTTAAGTTTCTCTAACTACAAGATTATTTCCTAATATTAAATAACCGTTAATGTAATACATGCAATTCAGCATTTACGTGCAAGCACATTTCTGCGTAAGTAGAGAGAGCAGAAGAAAAAAGGGCGAAAAATACTAAACAGTATTACTTTTATGAGAACTTCATTTTTTAAACTTTTAGTGTAAAAAAACTAATTAAATTGGGGTATAAATCCAAACGTGCATTGAACGCAATTTAATAAGAGATGCAACAATTTTATTTAGGATATTTTTGTTGTGTAACAAGGCTTAAAGAACCATTCAGTATGATGTTTTTATTTATTATATATATATATATATATATATATATATATATATATATATATATATATATAGATAGATAGATAGATATAATATATATATATATATATATTCTATGTGTGTGTGGGTGTCTAGAGATAGAAAGTGTAGAAAAAATCCCAAACGACAGCCTAACTCTATTCCCTTAAAACGTTTAAGGCATGTATAGCTATAATATTATAAGATTATGGGCAATAAAAGCCATATTTGAAAGTTATCTGTATGTATTTACGCTTTAAGATATATTATGAACTTATGATGTTGTTTTCATTCGCTACTAACCTAGCGACTCTCTTTACCAAGTGTTTCAATTCCTCAAATCTTGGAAACAGGAATATCAGCGAAAATATAATTTCACAATGCATTTATTGATTTCAAATCGTCTCAAACTTTTAACTAAAACTAGCCTCCTTCTTTGGTTATAAATGTTGCCAAATTTATGGACTCTTCTAATATAACAACATTACTGAATTATTAAGATTTAAAATGTTATTTATTTAATAAATTGTCAAGTTGAATACATAAATTGCAAAAGTTAGAGTAGTCATCTTATTACGTTTGTAATATAATCTTTTTGATAGCTTGCTTATTTTCTTTTTCCCATGTAGCATTCACTTTTACCTAATTTAAGCTAGCTCTCCGATATCATTAAGGACAGAATGCAATACTCTTCTGCCCCTCTTATGTTGTAGTCATTCATTCGAGTTTTCTTGCCTTCTTTGCCTCGTGTTCCAGTTTGTCTCAAACATTATGGTTACTGGTGCAATTAAAAAAAAAAGCATTTCTACCTTGTGAATGGTAGAAGAAATATAATTTTCTTTTATGTACTGCAATAAAAATGCTTATATGATTATTTAAAATATTTTATACGGAAAGTAAAATACCTTTCCTACTTTTATTGCTGGTTCTTAAGAGTTTCTTGCTTTATCAGGTTACAGATTTTCAGATAATTGTACAATGTTTCTAAATCTAATGAGACTGATAATAATCAAAGTACAATCAGTCATAAAATGAAATGATTTGTTACCGTAAATGTATTAGTAATAAACAAAAAAAAATCTTTCTTTAGACATTCTTACACTCACCACTATTCCATATGGGTGTGCCTGTTCAGCTCCCACAATTAAGAACTTTATTAATTGGTTGTATTAATTATAAACTGTAACATCATAGCATAAAAATTATAAATTCAAGAGTACTTATAATGACAACAATAAGGTTTACTTTAGAGTTAGGAAATTTAATAATAATTTTGTTATAAAATTTTGCCATAAAAATAAATGGAACACTCATTTTAATATTTTCTTGAAATTTATGAATTTAAAATAATATGTGCCAGGATTTTGATTAGCTCATTGTAAATTAATTAATTTCTGAAATGCAACATTTAGTGGGAAAGAAAGAAATTATTGTTAAAAATAATTAGATTTCAATGTTGCAAATGTGTCTAACCAAAATTGCTTTATATTGTGTACTGGAGAAAACACTCACATTTAACTGAATTTAGAATTGCATTATAGGAAACAAACTTCTTTATCCTTTATCTTATTCTATACTAAGATTCAGTTAGTAATGATTATGAAAATAAATAGTCCTTTTTATACATTTAAAATAGACGCAGTACTGCAATTTTGATAGACTTAAAAAATAAAAATTTACTGACACCTATGTAGTAGCTTGTCGATAAATCACCTTATTTCCTATCACGTTAATTATGGTTCAAGCAGACCCTGAAAACAGGATGATATCATTAACCTATAGATTTCTAAAAACACCACTTTTTGGTAATTCTCAGTTAAATTTAATTACGTTGACGGTTTTTCACAGTTTGTGACCATACGTTTAATTATGCAATTTGCACTCAAGCACTTTTATGTGATCCCTTACACAAGGTTGAATGGTAATATGTTGTATTATTTACTTATTTTTTGTCCATTTGTATCAAATACAGGGTTAAAAGAACTTTTAAATAAGCAGAGAGACATTTTTAAACATAGCTGTTTTTTGACTAGTATAAGCACGAGTCACGATCTATTTATTGGTTATACCCAAGAGAAAATCATACTCTCTCTTGGTCCATTTCACCATGGCTGATTCATGAGAAGAAAAGAAGACTCAGCCTCATGAATCAGAATAGAATTTAAATTTTGTGAATCGAAAATAATATTTTGAATGGCTATGGATGTCGGTAAACGTTTGCATTTCCATGAACAGGGTGTGTTGTTTTGTGTACAGTTTGTAAGAAAAGTAAACACCTACGTTCTTTCTTATTTCTTATGGGATCTGTGCTGGGAAGGAGAGGAAAAACGAATGTCATATTAACATATATTGTGCCTGAGGAACAATAGCATAGATATTACCTTTAAAAATCTTAAAAAAGGAGTAAAAGTTTGGGATATTGAAATTAGATTATTTCAACAGATGACTAAGCATTTTGCACTATCCACTTTAGTCTAACAAGACTTACATACTAAGAAAAGTTTATTTTATTAAGGCTTCTGTGTACTATTGGATTCGCTCATCTCAATGTTAACCTATGGAGGAAATGTGTCTACTATTGTTAGCTACATAAATGCCGATAATCAGATAAAAGTAGTATTTTCAGATTGCCTGAACTTTTCTGTACATTGCAACAAGATTCATTTTATAAATTTCACCCACCAAAGGAATTTAGGAGCATTTAAAACACGTTATACCAGATTTTAAAATATTATTTGCATTTTTTTAAACGAAATAAACGCCCCAAGGTATAAAATTTCTTTCTCTATTACGGAGTACAATTTTTTTTAAATCTTTAAATCCAAATCAGCAATCCTTAGACACATTTCTTCCATAAGTTAACATTGAGGTTAGCGAAACCAATAGGGTTATTCCATAGCATCATTAAGCCTCTCATATAGAAATTCTTAAGTATAATACTACAAGAAATTTTCATTCAAGAATTACTCATTATATAATATCCCGCTTTTCTATAATCATTAATTAAATAACATTAAAAAATCTGATATTCACGTTTTCTGAAGAATTGTATGTTAACATTAGTTCTGCCATTAACAATGCATAGCTGCATACATAGAAATTTCAGCTCATACATAAATACACAGATTGCCATTTTTCGCCTTCTAAAATGGAAAGCGATTCCTAAGTATTTCCCTTGGTTTTAAAATATACTAAAAACCTGAGGACAATTTCATAAAACTCGGTTTGTAAATATTAAGAATACGTATGTAATATATACGAATTGGATCGTACTGTTGTTTCCTTTTTCTTGTTTACACTGATTATAGTGTCAGTCCCTTATAAAATATCACGAATATTATAAAATCAAACGTAAAAAGTCATACATATATATATATATATATATATATATATATATATATATATACACTCTGACCCCAAAAATATATGCACGAAACAAGCTACTATCACGAAACTTGACATGTATGTAGTGTATGAGGACATAAGCAAATAATTACAAATTCAGAAGAACAGAACGTTTGATTAAGAAGATATGGCATGAAAAAGGTTACAAATCAGTAAGTAGTAAATCCACCTCTGGCAGCTATACAAGCCAAAACACAGCGTGGCATCGAATTAATGAGGTCACATATGACCTCCTGCGGAAGATAACGCCATAATCTTTGCAAGTGAGCAGTTAATTCACCAGTATTCCAAGACGGCTGCAGTTGCCTTCCAAGCACGTCTCAGACGTGCTCTATTGGTGAACGGTCTGGTGACCTGGCTGGCCATGGGAATACGTCATATCCTTGAAGACATTGTTGGGAGAGTCACGCAGTATGTGGACGAGCATTGTCTTGTTGATAAATGGAACCTGGGTGACTTGATAGCATAGGCAGTACAACTGGCGTTAAAATCTCGCCCACGTAATTTCGTGCAGTCAAAATGCGTTGAAGGACGACTAGAGGTGATCGTATGTCCCAACAAATCGCTCCCCACACTGTCACACCTTGTGTAATCACCGTATGCCTCTCGACAACAAATGCCGGTTCAGACCGGTGGCCTGGCCGTCTCAACATGCGTATGTTCTGGTCCAGCATTGAGACTGAATCGGTATTCATCGCTGAAGATCACACGCCTCCAGTCGGTCACACTCCAGCTACCCGAGGTCGGCAAAAATCCAATCGACACTTCCTATGATGTGGGGTCAGTGGTAGGCGTCTTAATGGACGTCGGCCCCTTATACCTGCGTCGGCCAGTCGTCTCCGAACGCTTTCCCTTGATACCTTGTCTTGTTGATAAATGGAACCTGGGTGACTTGATAGCATAGGCAGTACAACTGGCGTTAAAATCTCGTCCACGTAATTTCGTGCAGTCAAAGTGCGTTGAAGGACGACTAGAGGTGATCGTATGTCCCAACAAATCGCTCCCCACACTGTCACACCTTGTGACAGTGTGGGGACATCATTACCGCAATCTATACATCTCACCGGATGTATAGATTGCGGTAAATGGCGTCGAACCGATTCTAGCGACGTTGTTGATGCGGATGTCGCCGCTCTTATGATTCAGCGATCCTCGCACGCATTTGTGTTCCTGGGTCGCCCTGACCCTCCGCGGCGGTAGACTATCCCTTCCGTGATCCATTGTTGCCAACACCGAGCAACTACCATATTGCTCCGACCGAGGTGGCGGCCGATACGCCTCTTCGACCAACCTGCTTCTCTGAGGTCTACTATACGTCCCCTCTGAAAGTCCGACAATTGTTCGTACTGTCGCCGGTTACGCCTCAGAGGCATCTCTAGTCTCAATACTGTCCGCCCAAATAGACGGATTTGTTTGGATAACCCTATGGCACGAGTAATCATGTTTTTAAACTCTCCCAGCTGCGCATCTCATATTCGCATAGCGCGCTTACCCTTGTCTCATTGGCGTTAAAATTTTAATCATTTGCATATCTCTTACCAGACTACATTCCTGCCTAGTTTCGTGATATTAGCTCGATTTCTTCTGGGTGCATATATTTTTGTGACAGAGTGTATATTAACCGCCTATGGGGATTTAACCTGAAAGTCATGTTCTAATGTTGGGCCCGAGTTCAGATGGACAGGAAAGATAGAAAGACAGACAAAATAGAAAAGTATTACTGCAATTAATCATTCGTTTAGTTTCCTAGCTTATTCACATAATCATTTTCGGATAGTTTCATTCATTTAAATTATTTTGAGCACATGATTTTATAATCATAGTATATTTTTTATCTTAATCTTTGTAATTTTTAAGCTATTTATGATTATGATTCTGAAGAAGAGATTTTGTTACGTTTACGAGTGTGTCATTTTTTAAATTTTAGAAAACCTCATCAATGAAGTGCCGGTTGATTTTCAATCAAATTTAGCTACATTAATTTTATTGTAATACCGCCAAAGTTATTTTACTCTTAGTTTTTTTTACCTCCCTAAATTTTAAGCTTTCGGCTTAAATTCTAAAAATATCTAAGTTATTCTTATATTCTGCAGTTTTGCTAAATTTCATCAAGTAAAGGAACTTCCAAGTTTTTCACTCAGATAAGATTAAACGACGCAAATTTATTCTAAAAAATTCAGCACACATCAGTCCCACTGCTTATATGTGTACTTGTAAATAGATCTATCATACTCATAGAAGTTTTGGACTTCATTCATAAGAAACATGGCTTTCAAGTCAGTAAGATCCTGTATTAATAAAAGAAATAATGGAGCGATGCTTACAAAGTGCGTTTCTCAATAAATTATTCTGATAAATATTGTTTTATATATTTTGGCGAGTGTGGAAGAGATTGAAAGCTTTCCCCAACAAAGACCCTTATCTTAAAAGGGAAGAAATCATGAAACAGAGAAACCAGTAATTCTATAAAAGAATGCCTTCTGCCGTTAATTTGATTTCAAAGCAAGAGGATGGATGCCATTCTTTTGTTACGTTGTCATTTTTATTCAACGGACAGCTTCACATACAAGCTCTTCTCTTTCGAAAAAAAGTTGTTTCCGACGTCCTTTTGGTCGAAAAAATTGCATTTCCCTTGGAAATGCAATACTTTTGCCTTTGTCTCTTCTGTCAAGCCCTGTGACAACCTCAACCTATTGGAGGCGTGCTTATTTTGAGGAAAAAGGTGCGAAATTCCGCTTCATTTATGACAAGTTGATAACTGCTCTGCTTTGTTTGTTCGGGAGAGAGGGTCGGCATCATGTGCACTCTTCTTTTCAATTGCTAGCTCCAAAAGAATGACAAAAATTTGCCTAAAGAAATGCAAGTTAAAGAAGAACAATTTTTCAAAAAATTTCGAGAGAAAATATACTTGTTAAATCCAAATAAAACATAAGTTAGCGTTTAAACAAATGTTTAGCTTGTCAGAAACTTTAAGATAATAAATATTTGGACGTGGAAGACTATAAAAGTTACGTTAATGATAGCATGACATTGCCTAAACTCTTTTAATAACATTGTCAATCTTCTTAAATTTACTTACTTTTATAGAAAAGAGTTGTGTTTGCGTCTTAAAGTGGATTTTTTTTGTTATTGATATCGGTTTCCTACAACTTATTTCTTGGTTATTTGGTGACGTGTAATAATTAATTTTACCTCCAGTTTTTTCTAATCTTTACATACACATCGAAGAACACTTTATGTCAATAAATGTAGTATGTGGATGTAAAATTCAGTGTCAAAAGAAAATGAAAACTCTCTGGCGGGTGTGTTTGAAAATAATAATGTTTCAAATTAAAGTGTACAAATTATTCCATTTTCAAGACTCAGCTTGAAGATGTGATTGGGATGTGAAAATAAAAAGCGCATTCATCCTTCAGTTAATTTTTGCCTGCACATGCAATTTCTCTGTCCGACTGCTTTTTATCCTCCCATCCCAAGGGGCTATCATTACCCAGGATTTAGCTGATTGTATTTGTTCCTCCCTCAGCGCCTTGCTGATGGATCACCTGATCCTAGCGCGGATTTCGGATTTTTTTCCTGCTCTCTTATTTGTCATAGGATTTGCTTTTATGCTACATCGGAAAATTACACTTTACTATCATTATCAGTGTTTTAGCTTGTCACGGGATATGTTTAACTTAATAGAGAATTTTATACTTTTCATTGAATGGAAGCGAAAAACTTTAGAATATAAAATTTAGATAGTTTTATTCTTTAAATCAAACATGAAGGATTTTAAATAATTTTATAATGCATTGAACAAAATTTATTATCAAAAACACGTTACCGGATTTTGTTTTATTGAGTTTTGGGACTCTTAAACGATGAAATATATTTCCTATTTTCAGAATAAATATTAATTAAGAAAAAATTGAACTATCTGTCTTTATCTTGTGGAACTAATTATTTTTATCAATTATGTATTTGGTACTTTTAAATTATTTAATGCTGTTTTTGATGTGAATTTTTGATGTGGAAGGTTTTTATTTATTACAAGATAATTTAAATGAATGAATTTACGTTTTTTTCATTAGTCGACATCATTAAAATATTAAGAAAAATATGAAAAAAATTAAACTAATAATTTTGCTGCACATATACATTTTATAAGCACGAAAAAAAATTATGTAAAAAAACTGAGTTACCCTACCAAGATAATTAGAAAATTTGCTTGAGTTTATTTTATGGAGAATACATTTTACTGTTATAATTGGAGATGAGTTGGCAGATTTTTTATTAATGCATTTTTTAAATAGCGCAATTTCATTTAAATTTAGGAATATAATTAAAATTAACTACAGTGCCGAACTTAAAATATTTTTAGTATCTACAAACCTATATTCACTTTACAAAACTAATTATTTTAAATAACTTATTTAATTTATTCTTTTTAATTTAGCAACTAACGATTTTAATAAAATGTCTTTAGGTTAGTTATGTACAATTTACTTTAGCATGATTCAGAGTAACTTTATTTTGGGAGATTTTGGGTTATAGTAATAACGAAAAATGTCTTTAACAGTCGAGTAAAATAGCAAAAATAAATTATATAGTCAGTTATAATGCCGGCATACTTAAAACTGAATACATTTATTATTCATTGATTTTTCTCAATTTTTTACCCCATTTTCCTGAAAACCAACCAAAAGCCTTGATTGAGATTTGTTTAGATGTAAGTATTGTTATGTAACACGCCAGGTAGTGAATAGATAAAGAGAATATTTGTATCAGACATTTACACATTTAAAGAGAAACACTGAATATTAAAATTATAAGATTGAAAATACAATACAAAATTAATCATTGCGAGTTATTTAAAAAGAAACAGAAAAATTACAATGCTGTCTGTTAGCAGAATTTTAAATTTCCGAAACTGCTATTAAATGTGTTGTAAAATCATCCTACAAGTCCTGTACTCCTTGCATGATTTATAACGGAGATCAACTACTTTTTTTGTCTGATATAATATCGCATTTAACATTATACTAATCATTAAATAGGTAGAAAAGGTAGTTTCACAGTATAAATTAAAATTTTTATTTTATATGATATATAAGAATTCAACAACTCAGAACTATATTTTATGTCAATGAAAGATTTAAAAATATTTTCAATGTAAAAAGGCAGATCAATTAAATTGCTAAATAGCATTTAAATGGGGGAAAAAGTAATACAGAATTTTATCATGTCATTATTATAATAAAAGATTACTAAATGGATATGATTTTTCTGTTGAAATATTTCCAATTATAATACAGTATAATTCATATGATTATTAATAGAACAGCAGAGAATGTGAAAATAATTTTATTTCCTAAATAAGTAGTTAGAGTAAGAATGTTCGATAGAATATCTGGGTTACATTCCTTTTGAACTTTTAGGTTTAAAATTAGAAGAAGATAAATAATTCTACCAGTAAATATCAAATACTATTTCTGGTGCATATAGGATATTTTTTGATTCTACGTTAATTAAAACTGAAAAGATGCTATTAGAGTTTTTAATAATTTCTAACCACAGAAAGAAAGTCAAAAGATCTTATGCTTTAAAACATTTAAAGTATCAAATAATACACAATTTTTTTAAAAAATCATCTGTAATATATATCTTTTAATGAGTTAAGGAAGTTAAAATTTGTTAAACAGGAGTAACTTGATTGAACTTCAGCAGATTTTAAATGTGCCCTATACTTATTATTTTAGAATCCCCTAAAATATTGTTGAGAATTATTACAAAAGATACTGCAAAGAGAAACACAAATTTTAATTGTTAGCATGATTAGATATGTGTTAATATTACAATTTTTCAGCTTTTTTAACATGAGAATTAAAATTTAAAACTTAATTCATAGTATTTTTAGTATTTGTAAATTTTATTTATTATGCTATATTTAAAATACCTTAAATTACAAATTTACACATCCATTTTCTTACATTTAACATTAAAACATCAGTCCAGTCTTAATAGCTTACTAGTTGGTACCTGTCAAAACATGACTGCTAGATAGTAAATAAATGCACTAATACACAAATTATAATCAACACATCATTGCCAAATGTTGAAAATCACAATAATGCGCAGAAGCAAATTAATGTGTTTAAGCGGTCTCGTGCTTAGTGAGTATCTAAAGCCAGATTTAAAAATGTCACTGAGCATGCGCAGAAAGCAATTTTTTTAAATTCTAAATTGTCGCTAATTAAACAGCGTGAAATAAACAATTTCCATGAGGTTTAATTTTATATTTCCCAAACATAATTATCATAAAAATAAAAATGGCAGAGAGAGATATAGAGAGACTCCTCGGAATAAACGTGCTTATCATTAAAACATGCGCAGAAACAGTGAGTTTCTAAAAACAGATTTAAACATGCCACTGAGCATGCGCAGAAATCAATTTTTAATTGTAAATTATCGCTCATTAATAGAAATTGCGGTTACAAAAACCAAATTTGACAAATCCACAGATTACAATCTTTCATTTAAGACCAAAATGAAGGACATTGATGGAGTAGTTTTCTCTCACGGACTGCCCAAAAAGTCGGCTTAGCAACTTAAATATACAGATATAACTAACGGTTGTCTCCATACGGTAAATATTCGCAAACTGACATATACTTGCAGACTTATAGAAAGATTTACAGATAGACACACACATATATATATAGACAGTTCATAGATCTTTATGCTTACGAATGCATGCGTAGAAGAAGTGAGATACAGGCTAAAGTCGTTTACAAAATATCAGCGATACAAGATTTAGTTTCCATTTCAGCGCATAAAAATCAACTGTCGAATCTGCGATCCCTTCCACCCATTTGCTTGCTCAACAATTTCAATCTCATGAATCGCGTGATCAATCATTTTAGCACATATCGCAGAGACACACCCGCTTCGTAAGGCATTTGGAATTGCCATATCTTGTAGCGTTTCTAGAGAAAAATACGGTTATGCTCTTCGGAGTTCATGGGCAGATACTCTTCAAGAAAAAGGAGTAATTTTATTAATATTTATTCCATGAATATTTCTTTCATTTTACTGTGCATTCGACTGACATACCTTTTTTTTCGTTTCAGGGGGAAAGCAAACTTCAGACAAATCGAAAAAAAGATACTCGACAGTATAATAGGTTTTGGCAAGTATGACAGCAGGATACGCCCTCATGGTATCAACAACACAGGTAGGTTTTCCAATCTTCATTCTTTGTTGTCTAATTTGTGGAGCGAAATCTACGATTGTGCACTAAAATAAATCAAGCAATCTAGTCTAATGCGGAAATGGATAACATGATACTATCACAGTAACCTATTTTGGTAAGTTTATTGGATTTGAGATGGGGCGCTGCAGTCGACAACGTATATCCATTGGAAATGCATTAAACGCCATAAAGGGTGTGAACAACACGGGCACAATGTATAAATCCGAGCAATTTCGGCGACTACATCAATGCACATAACACGATGCAAGAATGTAAAGGATTTACATTAAAACGGGAAAGTTCAAAAGATTTAATGTTGTAATGTAAATCACTGGGAATTGAAAACACGTAAATTAGCCTATGGGGTTATACTCCAATCCGAGTCTTATAATTTAGCATTCAATATATTAATGCACAGAGTATGTATACGTGTGTAATGTTAAAAAAGTAAGATCATGAAATACGTAAAATGTTAACTTTATATTGTTATACATGCACTAAAATATTCAAACTTCAATTTTAGAAAACCTCTTGCTAAAGTAATTTGTTCATTTAAAAGAATAGAATTTCGACCTAACTCAGAACGTAAAGAAGTAAAAAAAATATTTCACCTAATAATTTTGAGAAAAACTGGAATAAACATAAGAATGGATTTTAATGTAGAGAAGGAAATTGTTTTAAAGTTTCATTTTATAACGACATAGATTTAATCACTGAAACCAAGATCCTGTATGGTAGTAGATAAAAATGGCATAATTTCAATATCTCACATAGTACGAATTAAAGTTGACTTTTCTAACTACTTTTTTCTTTTATACACTATTTTCGAAATGATAATTATCTTTAAGGTTGAAATTGGAAGTGTTTTAAATCACTGCGCAACACATTTAATAATAACCGAAGAGAGAAAAAAAATCATGATAACTATTTTGCAGAGCATTTTAGTTTAACCCTTTAAAAAGTTAAGAATTTATTTCTTACTCCACAGTTCACGTTTCTTTACTAAGTGACAAAATCCCTGTCAGTCAGGCTATGAGAAATAGGAAGGACTTGAACTTATTAATTCTTATCTACGTCAGTAAATTATCAGATAAAATCTCTTTTCTATAATACATATTAGGCTAATACTTACGCTACAATCATATACAGTGATTTCCGCTTATAAGAATCAAGTTTGTTATTACTGTTTTTGATTCTTATAAGCGGTTGATTCTTATAACCGAAATTTAGGTTTTTGGACAGGCACACACACACCAATATATACATATATTAGATAATTTACCATAAAATACTCTTTAATTTACGTTAATTATCTTTTATTAAAATTATTTTTTATAATTTTAAAAATACAAAATTTTAGACCTAGAAATATATACACATGATTATAGTAAGAGAAGAAAAAATCCAATATTTGTTACCACATACCTGCTTAACAGTTTTAACATTTCAACTACAGGAAGGGAGCAAGAAAAAGTTTTCTATGGTAGTTTGACGTAATGAAGTTTTCAGGAGGCTGTTTATACCTCTTTCAATACTAATTGTCTCAGACGAAGATTCACCTTCTAGCTTACTTTTCGCGGTTTGATAATGTGCTGAATCTACTAATGTCACGTTAGCCTAAGTGATAGTGGACACTTCGCCGAAGATTTATGTGTTTCAGGATCCAGGAAGCCGCAACCAGGATGTGGGAGGGGGGGAAAGAGTCCCTATTTTTGTTTGTCAGTGGAGAAAAGGGAAATCGGACCCAGACGGGTAAAGATGCCCCCGGGTCAAGCTAATAGGACAGTGTTGTGCTAAAGCGTTTAAGGGGAAACTATTATGTTATGTCTAACAAAGAAAGGGTTGCATTTTATGACTATATTCAATTCCATCTTATCAATCTTTCTTTAAAAAAAGAAAAGAAAGAACTTCGTGCCTTTTGAAGGTTTAAGTGGCTTTTTTGGAAAAATGAAAGGAAAGCGAAGAGTGTAAACTGATTCTTAAAACTGGTGGATTGATTCTTTAAATCGAAAATTTTAACATGGAAACAATACATTTGTTTTTGTTTTCGCGATATTGATTCTTATAACCACTGATCACTATAAGCGGTGGTTACTGTATATATATATATATATATATATATATATATATATATATATATATATATGGATGGCAAAGATTTATTTATTCCGCTCTTTACATATGCTATACTAAAAATTCATTACCACGCTACATATGATAAGTAATTTTAATTAAAGGTGAAAGCACAACAAGGGAAATGAGACACAAAATATCCATTAAGGAGTCTGTATGCTAATTTCCTTTAATTAATAAATATATTATATATATTCCTCCAAGACATCAGTAGATAATTAACGTACGTAGTCATATAAATTTCTTAACCCCCCATTTTTTAAATAATGAGTTTTGAAGGCTAGGTAAAACAATATAATGATTGTTTTTTTACTATTGCTGAGTGAAGTAATGAAAATGAGCCAAATTTTTACATGCTAGACATCTCTGCAATGTTTAGTATAATGAGACGAAAAACCTCTCTTATACTTCATCAAGTTAATTCCTTCACTAATGCTAATCAGAAAAGCATATCAGAAATCTTCCAAGATTTTACACATAGCAGAAAATTTTAAAAGGTATTATAATATTTATGTTTCTATATTTTTGTGTGAGCTGAAATTTTGATAAAACAAATAAAGTTTCTCCAGAATTTATTCTAGAAGAATTTTCAATTACATTTGGTTTGAAAGTGCATTTTGTAATGAGAAAACAATACATGACAAATTTAATTATAAAAATACCTGAAATGTTTTTAAACAAATTTTAAAGTTTATATCCCTGTAAAATAAAATAAAAATATCGCCCTAAAATAATTAACAACCTGGAATGATTCTCTTCTGCAAGAAGGGCCGAAACTTCATCAAATTTAGAAGATGCTGGGCATTAGTATTATACCTGCATTAGAAGTTACATCAGAGTAATAAGTTGATGATGGGGACATTAAACTTAAAAAATCATCGTTAACTATATGCATATTCTGACAAGTATATGTTAACTGCTAGGTAAATATTACTTATAAATATTCATGTGGAATTTCTTGTGTTACAGTCTAGACATGTTCCAAATTTTAAAACATTATGCGACTTGATGGGCTTTATGTTTATTTCTAATTATCATATTCACTTCAAGCTTATGCCTAACACAACTTATTCAATATTAAATAATTATCAGTAATTTTAACTGTGATTTAATTCTAATTTGGGTTTAATTTTTACACCAAGTCATATGTTTCTCGATATTTTAAATGAGAAAATATGTTATCGAAAAGAGCATTTTTTTAAATGAAATTAATTTATAGTAAATGATAAGTTTGATAATAGGATACAAAGAGTATCTCATATACACAAATTTCTGCTTTGCATGGAAAAGAAACAGGCCTGAAGTATTTTAAATAAGTTAATAACATTTTTTAAAACACTATTTAAATTAGAATAACTAAAAATAGCTTAATGAAGAAAGAGCAATAAAAAAAACCTGATTTTTAAAGTTTTTTTACAGAAATCTATTTATTGATATGTTAAGAACACGGCGTTACTACTTTTATGTCTACATTGAAGCCTTTAGAACCTTGTAAATAGAAATTTAATGCACGGATTGCATAAAATAGCTGAAAATTTAGTGGTGTACTGTTAGAGGAGCAAGGGCGAATAGACAACTGTTATTTACTTTCCAGCACTGCGCCTCACGCCAGCAGGATCTTCAACTGAGGCGTAAAGTCCATATTCGTCTCTTCTATTCTGACAGCATTCCCAAACTTAAAACGCACTTCATATTCGCTCTTTCTATTTCGAGCTCGTGATTTTCACTATATTAACATCATATTTTTATCAAGGTTACTTGTAGCTTTTTACAATTAAAATAGTCAGTTTTCCAAAGGGGGAAGATAACAATCACTTATGTAACTTTGCCACTCACTCGTTACCAATTTCCTACGACAAAGGAATTTGGACAAGAATTCAAACACATACTAAGTTTATTTCTTTCTAGATGTAACACACAATCATAGTATTACACCTAGCTTAGAAACAAGCTCGAATTTTGAGTTTTTATAAAAACCTTAAATTCTAAATTTGAAGCTTTCACCCCAGTATCTAAGTTCCACAATTCCTACCCGTAGCACTCAGTCTTTCCGTAAACTGGTTGCTGAAGAGAACCTGTCACTGATATATTCGGAATTTCAATTTTAAGTTCAAATTATAAAACTAACTGAAATGAGACTTTCAATTTTACTCTTTCAATTAAAAGGAAGTTGTTATCTACCAATCACCATTCCAGATTAATACATTACCTGTTAATTTATATAAAGGTTAACCCTGTTAATTTATATAAAGGTAAAATAAATCCCATATTACTATATTTATTTCAGTATTTTTATATTTCAACCAATATATCTATGGTGCCCGATATAAAAGGGCTTAACTCAAAAACAGTGATTTTTAGATATTTGTTAGTATTGATAAAGAATAAGAAAATCTTTTGACTTGTATAAGAGGCTTAATTCTATCAATTTTGTATACAAAAGTCGCTTTCTTTGTACAAAAGATTCAAGTCGAAATTATTTTTCTGTGATAGGTATAAAAGACAATAACTTGGTATATTTAAATCTCTGTATTTGACTTAAGCCCTATATATCGGGCACTATATATATATATATATATATATATATATATATATATATATATATATATATTTGTGAATGGGAGGGATGTGGCAAATGTGTGCATGTGCATGTGCATGTCCATATGAGCGCTATGATCGACAGTAATTTCTATCCCTCTCTTACCTCAAACATAAGAGAGAAATTATTTTATTGTGTATCATAGCATTCATAGAGCAATGAAAGTTTCATAGGAATCTAGAATTTTGCTAGATTTCAATCGTGTAAGTAAATCAGATAAAAAGTTATAAAGGTAAATGGATAAATTGTATTGCAAAATTCCAAAATACTGCAAAGATTTCGGCCATACTTCTATTTTACTCGCTGATCATCCACGTTCAATATCTGCCATGACTTAGTGCTACCACTAGCTAAACATTAAGATAAAAACCCGGTTTTAGTATGAAATGGAAGATTCTACTGAAAAACTGGTGTTTAAATGTGTTTCGTGGGAGAAGGCTGTGTGTTTCATAACATAATTATTTGAGTTTACATGCGAATGAAATCTTCCATGCATGACATCATTCATCCTTTAATCTTTCTTGTTAAAAGGGTAGATTCCTCTTTCTTGGTGGTAGATCTATACACAGCTTCGTGAATCAAACTTGTTGTCCACCACTTTGACGTTAGATAAGTAAAACCCATTCTTAAGCTTTTCTCTCCTTCTTATATGTTGTTTACTCCGTGTTTATTGTACCTTTCTCATTTGAATCTCATTTGAATCGGCACGGCTTATCCACGTTCTGAAATCAAAGAATGCTAGGTTTAAAAAAGAACGGGTGATGTGGAAAATTTGACTTTAAAAAACTAGACTCGTTATCACATTGGTTTACAAAATAGACATAACAATGTAGTATTTTCTTGGGGATGGGGAAATCATACTCAGTACATTTCAGAAAGATATATCTTAATTCAGTGTTTTCCTTCTACAAAACGGTAAAATTGTAGAGGCGCAACCTTTAAACCCCTCTCCTAATGCCTAACTGAGCACTTAAAAGGATTCTCCCAAACGGTTTCTGGCCACATAAAACTTATTTAATGATAAGTGCTTTGGTGATTATCGGTGTATTTACCATGAGTGAAAGTTTTCTTTAATCTTCTAATTCCAATTAATGTAATCCAAAATGAACTGCCTGTTCACTATTCGCTGCTTGACGCATACCCTGCCTATCACATGAGAATTCAAAGCTTTCGACAAACAGTGGGCATACAAAGTAAATAAAATGTGGAGATGACTGATGGAATCGAAATATGCTATGATCTCGAATAGAATTGAATGCTCATTCGGTGTTCCCACGAATGCATTAAATGAGGAGCAAAAGGATAAATATTTACCTTAAAGAGACATAGCGTTGGCTTAGCAACAGAGATTATTTTGGGAGAGGGAATGATCAAATGATAGACCAAATAAAATATCATTGCTTCCAACTTATGCATTTCACCATAGGAATGTTGATCTAATTACAGTTGAAGTTCTTTATAATATCGAATTAATTTACATTATTATAACTAGATGATTAATATATTTAGATTATTTCGGGGAAAACTTATAAAATTGATGAAAATAACAGTTATTCTGAAATACAGTCGAACCTCCATATATCGAACTTCCCTATATCGAAATTTTCAATATATCGAACTCTTAGCAAATCTCCATGTTCATTACTTAGAAAAACTGTTTCTATATATCGAAAAAATCTCTATATATCGAAATTTTTTTCACGACATAATGGGAGATTTTATTCCACTTTAGAATAAAATCTCCCAAATTTTTGGCGTTTGAAACAATATTTCGTGTACTTCAATTCGTGGAAAATGTCCCCGATGAAGCTTTTAATGGATTGAATAAATGCGAGCATTTCTTTGATTGACTTTCCACAAAACTGGATGTTCAGCAAGATATTCATAGTTTTTTTTTAAGAATGTAACTGTGATCACTGTAACTACTGTCTGGATAAAGGTATATAGTACGCAATAAATCTTTCACATTAATTAATTTTTTAGTTATTAACTGTCATTTAATATGATTCAAATATAAATTGGAATTGGAGTTTCGTATAAGAAAATTAGCTTTAATTTCAATGTTTTAGGAGAATTATTATAAAACTAAGATCAATTCTATATATCGAAATTTCTATATATCGAATTTTTTCCGGCACTTTGCTACTTCGATATATGGAGGTTCGACTGTATTTTCCATTGATTTCATCCTTTTCATTCTGGTATCTTTGGATGTGGTTTTAAAAACAAAGATATAAATAAAACATATTTTATAAATACAGTATGTTTATTATATAAAATGCAAACACGTTGAATGGTTGCCACTTGCAGTTTTTCCTTGCTTGACATACTTTAAAAAGACACAAAATTTAATAAAGGAAGAGACGTACAAACTTATTTACGGATAGAATATACATTTCTGCCGCGAGAGCCTTTAGATACTTTCTGAATGCAATTCCATTACTTTGACGCAGCACAAATATCACATCTGAGCTGATATCAAAAGGCGCGTTTCAAAGTACGGTCGAAGTCGCCATTCTTTCTTTCGTTTTCTTCGTGCCTTTACCACGAACTACTTGACGTGAATCTTTAATTATTAATTAGGGAGTATCGGAATGAATACAACTGAAATAAATCAAAATGAAACAATAGCCATATTATTACGATAATTAGCTTAGTCTGCGTTTGTTTTGTTTTTGACAAATTCCTTTTTTTTCAAATTAATAGAAAATTATTCCCTATGAATTACAAAAATATGATATACTGGCTGAAAACCCGTACTTCGCTACGGAGTACATTTAAATTAAATACAACGGTCAATATATGCAATTAATGCCAGAAATATGTTTCAATATATTTATAATAAATACAGCGATCAATGTATGCAATTGATGTAAAAAAAAAACGAAAAAATATATTTATAAAAAAATCACAAGGGATATTTTTGTAGACAAAATAATGTAGAAGAAAATATTCAAATTAAATCTAATAGAACATACTAAATAATATAGTACAGTTAATATAGTACAGTTTGAGGAACATATCTTTTACTGTATTTTAATATTTTTTTTGGATAATTTCCAATCGTCTGCCGCATTAGCAAGAAAAAAAATATTTTTTTGTCTATTTCGTTGCTATGAACGTGACGATAAATTTATTTAAAGTACCAGAAAAAAATCACGTGATCGGCATTTAATAAATTAAATTCTAAAAATTAATCTTTAAAAATTCACCAAAAATCAGAAAATGGAGGTGAAGATTCGAAAACGATTTCATTTTGAAGGAATTGTTATGATCTTTCTCGTGATATAAATTTTATAACCCTCAAATTATTATTTTAAATGCAAACTTAAAAAAAGTTACTAAACAGCTTAAAAATTTAATTTTAAAAAATCTAAGGAGAATTTTTCAAAGATCTTTCTTAGTGCACCTTTACACTATAAGAAGAATTGCCATGCAAAATTCCAGCCCTTTAGGTCCAGCGGTTTGGTGTGTGCGTTGTATGTCAGTCAGTCAGTCAGTCAGTTACGAAACTGCTTTATATATATATTAGAAAATTACTTTTTAACGAGAAGTATCATGGTATTTTAAATGTCTTAGCTTCACATATTCGACACTTACAACAAAACACACTTTATCAAAATAGGCTTCTTTGGAACCAAGTGGGATGTTTCTGAACTACATTCAATTTTAGTTTGAAAAACTTTCATTTACTTGATTCAAAGATTTTCTATTAAGCTCTTAAGGAAATATAGCTATTTATTAACCACAAAATTAAAATTTCATGTTCAAGTTTTCTATTTTGGCAACGTATAAACAAAAGTGATTAAGATATTATATAAATTCTAAGAAATTTTGCACGAAATCTGTTCCCTAAAAGAGAATTTGATGTATGCCCACGACAGCCAGGTGCCATACAGAGAAACGCGGGAGTAGTTATATAACGGGAAAGACAATATTAAATGTAGAGAATCACTGGTATAGAATTAAAACTGATATGACGTTATCATTGTAGGTTAAACAATATTGGTGGACGTTATTATTACACACATACACACACATTATATATATACATACATATATATATATATATATATATATATATATATATATATAATATAATATATATAATATATATATATATATATATATATATATATATATATATATATATATATACACAAAAGCCGATATTCTTTAAAATCCGAAAAGCTCTCACTGGGAGAAAAAAAATTCTTATTGTAATTTGATCTGTATTTATCTACAAAGCACTATAAGAATTCATAATAGTGTTTGATGGACGAAATATGTAATTTATGACTAGGACTACTTTATGTCATTGTGGACAGAATAAGTTTATTCTTACAGTTTTACTTAACATACTTCGTTACACAATAAAATAGGTATATAATTAAATATCAAACTAATCAGTTGTGTCATTGTATGGTATTCTCGAAATGCTTGAACATGTTTCTGGAGTTTCACAATACATTCTTTTTTTTTTTGCTTTTTCAGTTGGCCTGTTTTAAGATGTTAAAATAACATTGAAAACGCAGAGCCCGTTTAATTTGGTTTAGGGTACAAAGACAGTTTGACAAATGGAATTTAATTATCAATACCTTCATATACTTTAACACTGATGCATTTTTTATGGAGTAATATTTTAAGTGGTATACAGCTCTACTTCACATTATAATTAACATTACCTGCACATTTCAATTACTAAATATACAAAAATAGAGATATGAAGTCTGTATTGAGAGGAACTTCTTTCTTTCTTCGATTGCAATCACTAATTCTGGAGATCATCCTTTTCTAGAATTTTTAGAGGTTGATATCTAAGATCACAGTGTTTCCTCATACTTTAATATATACTTTTAAGATGATTTTAATTCCACTTGTTAAACAATTAAACGTATGACAATTAAACCTTGGTAATTAAACCTTGATAATAAAATATTAAATAATTAAACCTTGTTAAATAATTAAACTTTTTTTCGTTTAAGTTTATGAAACAAGCAACTTTATTACAAATTATAATGCTTCTTTTTTCTTTTAAAAAATTAAGGGAAGGGCCTAATTTCAGATGCTTAATAGATGTGAACCTCTAGACTTCAAATCAAGATAATAGTGGATATAATACATCTTCTATATATATAAAATGCGTAGGTATGCGGCACAAAAATCGACGATATATCTACATTCCGAATGGCAACGGCTGCAACTACATTAGTGGCGAACCGCGTGTGTATATTGGATCTAGGATAACACTTAATTTGGTACAATTTAATTTCTGTATTTTACTCGTGAATAATTTTAATTTCAAATTTTAATAACAAATGAATGAATTATCTCGTGAATAAATTAAAATCCAGTGTTTGTCATGGACAGTTATTTGTAAGTTTATCAAGAGTCCGTTCTTTTGATTCTGTCACTGTAGTATCTCATACTTCTGAAATACTCAACTGTGTATATCAAGAAGTTTTGGGATATTATAGTAAAATATTAATAACTCTATTTTTAACCCATTTTATAAGTAAGGAAATTTTCCTAACAATTTTTCATTTCATATGATTAATGTAGATATCTGAATTGTGAAGAATAGTACATACAGAGGGTGATGTAATCGACACTATATTTTAGTACTTTCTGGACTTTTACTCCTTTTTTTAAGTGAAAGTTTTTTTCTCCAACAATTTCTTATTTGATATAATGATAAAGTGTCGATATCGTGATTTTGAAAAAAATTACATACAGAGAGGGATGTAATGTTTAAAATCATTGGTGTTGGATTTCTCAGTCTTATCTTTAACTCTGTTCTGAAGTAATGGAAATTCACATTTTTTAATCACGATGTTTTAGAATCAGCCTTATAGAGAATTTTGTAATGATTATAAATTTTTTGGCTGAGATCCCACTACCACTTAACAACGTATATTTCTGATGAAAGGTAATGGTAACATTCCTTATATATGTTTCTTTCAATTCAGTTGTTTTGCAAAAGAAAATATAAAACTAAAAGTGACCATGCTGGTCACGCAGCCGCTAGACAAATTTACTATTACTGGTGTAAACCATAGGAAGTTATACTTACTGGATCCCTACCATGCTAGTTTACATTATATGTTTCACGTTAAAAAATCTAGTCTCAATCAACAATCTAAACCGCTCCCCTTGTTTAACGAAAAGCTTGGCAGGCCATAACACTAGGGACCCGGGGCTTAAAGAACCACACATTCTTCCCCTCCTGATAAAGAACGGGGTCTTAAAATCTCCGATTGAAATCCGTACATCATTATAACATTTTTTAGTTGCGTAATAGTACAACGACCCGCTTTCATTCCCATATTCTACCCACGTTCTTTATACTTTTTCACTATTACGAGGTTCGCTCAGGAATTGAGCCACTGACTGGATTTTTCCTCCTAACTAGACATTACAAAAATAAGGGCACAAAGCCTTTAACTAAATATTTTATTTGTAAAATATATTAGCCACGTAAAAGTTTTATCTTAACATCGCCAATTTTATAAAGTATAAAACAAGACAAATCCACCCCTAAATGCCTATAAATAATTGTTATTTGAAACGCAAAATTCATGTTACATACATTATTACAACTAAAGAAAAAAACCTTTATTCTGTTCTATAATTTGAGAAAAAAATTGTAACATTATTTTCTGAAACGATAGAACATATCGAGCAGAGAGCAAAATTTCTTATTTTCATTATGTCCTAAATTAAACAGAAAAATAATGTAGTTCAAAAAATTTAACATAACTACCTCTACCAATAAACATTAGTTACAACAATAACTCATACACGGAAGTATTAAATTTACAAAACTATGGATTGGATTATCAATTGATTTTATCCAAAAATATCCTTAAAGTATAATTTTAATACCATCCTGTTTTTTCTCTAGTTGTATATGTTTTTACATATGTGTATCTTGTTATATATAATATTTAGTCAAAGAGAGAAAACATCTTCACTCCATTTGTCATAATATTCCAACAATACCAATTAATTTTGAAACATTCAAAGCTCAGAACAGGTAATTGTGTAAGAGAGTGGACAAATATGATAATACATTAATATGTATAAGAATTTTACAACATGAGCTTCATAAATTAGAAAAAAAATACACGATAAATTTCCAGTAAGTATTTATTTTATGAAAAAAAACAGTCATAATATTCCATTTGTCATAATATTCCAACAATACCAATTAATTTTGAAGCATTCAAAGCTCAGAACAGGTTATTGTGTAAGAGAGTGGACAAATATGATAATACATTAATATGTGTAAGAATTTTACAACATGATCTTCATAAATTAGAAAAAAAGTACACGATAAATTTCCATTAAGTATTTATTTTATGAAAAAAAACAGTCATAATATTCCATTTGTCATAATATTCCAACAATGCCAATTTTGAAACATTCAAAGCTCAGAACAGGTTATTGTGTAAGAGAGTGGACAAATATGATAATACATTAATATGTGTAAGAATTTTACAACATGAGCTTCATAAATTAGAAAAAAATACACGATAAATTTCCAGTAAGTATTTATTTTATGAAAAAAAGCAGTCATGATATTCCATTTGTCATAATATTCCAACAATACCAATTAATTTTGAAGCATTCAAAGCTCAGAACAGGTTATTGTGTAAGAGAGTGGACAAATATTATAATACATTAATATGTGTAAGAATTTTACAACATGCGCTTCATAAATTAGAAAAAAAAAATACACGATAAATTTCCAGTAAGTATTTATTTCATGAAAAAAAACAGTCATAATATTCCATTTATCATAATATTCCAACAATACCAATTAGTTTTGAAACATTCAAAGCTCAGAACAAGTTATTGTGTAAGAGAGTGGACAAATATGATAATACATTAATATGTGTAAGAATTTTACAACATGAGCTTCATAAATTAGAAATAAAATACACGATAAATTTCCAGTAAGTATTTATTTTATGAAAAAAAACAGTCATAATATTCCATTTGTCATAATATTCCAACAATACTAATTAATTTTGAAACATTCAAAGCTCAGAACAGGTTATTGTGTAAGAGAGTGAACAAATATGATAATACATTAATATGTGTAAGAATTTTACAACTTGAGCTTCATAAATTAAAAAAAATACACGATAAATTTACAGTAAGTGTTTATTTTATGAAAACAAACAGTCATAATATTCCATTTATCATAATATTCCAACAATACCAATTAGTTTTGAAACATTCAAAGCTCAGAACAAATTATTGTGTAAGAGAGTGGACAAATCTGATAATACATTAATATGTGTAAGAATTTTACAACATGAGCTTCATAAATTAGAAAAAAAATACACGATAAATTTCCAGTAAGTATTTATTTTATGAAAAAAAACAGTCATAATATTCCATTTGTCATAATATTCCAAGAATACTAATTAATTTTGAAACATTCAAAGCTCAGAACAGGTTATTGTGTAAGAGAGTGAACAAATATGATAATACATTAATATGTGTAAGAATTTTACAACTTGAGCTTCATAAATTAAAAAAATACACGATAAATTTACAGTAAGTATTTATTTTATGAAAAAAAACAGTCATAATATTCCATTTGTCATAATATTCCAACAATACCAATTAATTTTGAAACATTCAAAGCTCAGAACAGGTTATTGTGTAAGAGAGTGAACAAATATGATAATACATTAATATGTGTAAGAATTTTACAACTTGAGCTTCATAAATTAAAAAAATACACGATAAATTTACAGTAAGTATTTATTTTATGAAAAAAAACAGTCATAATATTCCATTTGTCATAATATTCCAACAATACCAATTAATTTTGAAACATTCAAAGCTCAGAACAGGTTATTGTGTAAGAGGGTGGACAAATATGATAATACATTAATATGTGTAAGAATTTTACAACATGAACTTCATAAATTAGAAAAAAAAATACACGATAAATTTCCAGTATTTATTTTATGAAAAAAACAGTCATAATATTCCATTTGTCATAATATTCCAACAATACCAATTAATTTTGAAACATTCAAAGCTCAGAACAGGTTATTGTGTAAGAGAGTGGACAAATATGATAATACATTAATATGTGTAAGAATTTTACAACATGAGCTTCATAAATTAGAAAAAAAATACACTATAAATTTACAGTAAGTATTTATTTTATGAAAAAAACAGCAAACATATAACATAAAATACTTTACATAAATACTTTTTTCCACCATGGACTCCAAAATATGTAACCAATTATTTGAAATGTGTGAAACGCATCCATAAAATATCAAACGAAGGTGCCAGTTGCTTTCTTTTCATTTTAATTTCTTGCTTTTGGGGGCTAACATATTTACCCAGATCGCTCTTTCTCATCCTTCCAATTATATATGGCTTTTATTCAGAGAGATCCTTTCAGATATTTCCCGAAACGCGTCCCAAGAGAAACCGAGACAGAAGTCATAAGAAACGATTGGCTGAATGGAGAAGCATTTGGGGCTGAAAGCTCGGATGACCTCAGCGATTTTCTCGAAGTCTATGATTGGCTTAGTTGCCATAGAGATTCTCCTTAGGAATGTGCATAGAAGGGAGGAAACAACAAATCACGAGGATGAGGACGTATTGACGCTCCAAACACAATACAGAAATGGATGATTAGATGACCTGCCATCAAGTTGAAAGTGACATACTTATAGAGGTACATTCCCTTAAAAACGTCAGCGCAAATTGTGGGGGTCGGAGATTCCTACTTTAAAAACTGTACTATTTATCAAATATTCCAAATGTAAACTTTAAGCATTCACAAAAGTTCTGATGCCTTGTTTTTCAACTAGGGAGCCGTAGAAAATGTTCTATACCTAAAATTTAAAATGCAAAAAAAGTGGGGAATAAAAAAAATTATTCTAAAAAGCTGAGTAGTTGAGAAACTTAAGCTGTCCAGTCTAATAATAATAGTAAAAAAAGATATATGTTGAAACTTCTAGTTACTCAAATTAATCGGAAACTAAAACTTATTGCCAAAACCTTTCACATTTCTTTCTTATTTGAAAAAGATATTTTGATAGCGGCTTGAAGATAGAGGGCCTATTCACATAAAATCCGACAGAATCAGCGTTGAACATTCCGTTGGCGCTGATTGGTTAAATGGGTCAATGATTGGCATATGATTGGTATATGATTGGTTAAAATTTTAACGCTGACTCCGAGTCTATAACGCTCGACTCTACGTGAACAGGCCCTAAGTATACTCCTGAGCTAAGATTTACTAATAAACAAATGCGAGCATGTCAGTTTACTATAATATGTTTATGATATTTAAGCTTAAAAAAAGTTTTTTTCATTTATTTTATTTTATTGTATATATACATACATACATACATATATATATATATATATATATATATATATATATATACATATATATACATATATACATATATATATATACATATATATATATATATATATATATATATATGTGTATATATATATATATATATGTGTATATATATATATATATATACATATATATATATATATATATATATATATGTATATATATATATATATGTATATATATATATATATATATATATATATATATATATATATATATATATGTATATATATATATATATATATATATATATATATATATATATATATATATATATGTATATATATATATATATATATATATATACATACATATATATATATATATATATATATATATATATATATACATGTATATATATATATATATATATATATATATATATATATATATATATATATATATATATATTTGGGGAGGGAATTCATCTTTACTCTTTAGCGTTAGATCAACCTCGCCTTCAGAAGAACAAACAATCCAGCCTTAGCATAGCATTTGGGGGCTATTCTCTTATTTTTTCTTTTATATTTACTCGAATCGAGACAATTTTAAAAGACTTTCTTCAGAAAAAGTTTCAAAGTTCATCTTAGCAATATCGTAGCCGTTTTCATTCTTTTCTGAAAAGCATTTGGGGACTTAGTTCTTCATTGCGTTTTGTACTTAGAACATTTGTGGAATGATTTATTTCATATTACTGTTTTATCTATTGTTATCTCCTGTATAATTGACTGTGTAAATGGATTTGAATGTTTTTTCCTTTATATCACTTGATCAAAGGGAAATATACTTCTCAATTTGTTTACTTTATCGTTAGCAGCTTTTTTATTTCATATCGAAAAACAAGCTAATCAGTAAATTCCTAAGACACTAATTTATACCCTAAATATTAAGTGTATATAATTTCATCTTAAATACGTAAAAAATCCTTTTTAAGCTGTTTTAAAAATGACGATGTTGTTTAAGTATATGAAATAATAAGCAAACAAGATCTGTGATACATTATGAAACAGAATTCTGCTGAAATATTAGATTTGATGAAAATATGATCGGTAGAAAAATTTCCGTCTAAATAAGGTATTTGTGGGGAAAAAATTGAAAAGTATTGTCATAAAATATTCATCTTTGCAAGATACCGTGGTCTCTGACATTTAACAAAATTTCTCAGGACTGATTTCAATATCCTAAAGCAGATAACCTTTTTTGGCAGTGTTATTGCCCGTAGTTAACAAGTGCAAACAATTTCCAAAATAAAGCAATGAATCATAGACTGACATATGCTAACATATTTATTGTTGGCTGTGATAAATGCTAGGAATTTTGCTGTCAAGCCATTTAACACAAGGTTTGCCGTTGCAAGAACTTTGAATATCGAAATCATACTATAATTGTCTATACATATTACAAGTAGACGCTTAAGGTCTGGTGGGTCATTGGTCTAATTGGTTTCAGAAATATGACAATACCATTTCTTGCTAAATAAAGCCAGAAAATTCACTGCCATCAATTCCACAACGGGAGAGTATTTGAATCACAGTGAGATACCAAAGCTTTTCAACACGTATGCGGATTATTTATCTGGATTCTGAGAAAGCAAAATTTTAAAAAATGTTGAAAGCAAAAGGACGGCAACCGATGCCCATTTAGGAATTTTTTCATTATATTTTCAACTAATTTATCAATATGCTGAAAGCAAAATAAAATCTTTCGTAAAACGGCAACGGTTACTTTTGAAAATAGCTTTTGTAAAATAATATTTGTAAAATAATATTTGCGAATATTTTCCTGTAAAGCAACAAGTGCAGCTTTACTCTTTTATTTCTTGCATGGATAACAAATTGAAGAGAAATTAACTTGAAACATTAAAAAAATCCATGTGGTAACAGCTATATTAAATTTTTATTAATAATTATCCACAGTACTAAGACAAATTTTCCGAATTTTGTAATATCGTTATACTTTATTATTTAAAGCGACAAAATTGATTGTTTATGTAATATTCAACAAGTTAAAAATTATGTTTAAATCAGATTTCAAAGATTCAAAGTTTTCTTAGCCTTATTTTTAAATGAAGCTAAAACCTCTGTCAGTTTTTATTTTTCTCAACCTCTCTACTGCTTAAATCCCTCAAGGAAAACGTTATGCAATGAGAACACTATTTTTATAAATAATGATTTGTAATTTCGATAACAACAAAAAATATCAGAAAAGAAAAATGGGAAAGGAGAGTTATCGGATTTTCCTATACAAATTTTGGAGAAAAGAAATCTCCGATAAATTACATCTTAGATTTTTATGTGACTCTTATGCAAATTTTTCTATTCTCATTAGTTTCAGTTAGTTATATATCTTCATTATTGGATTAAGAAATAGTAAACGAAACTTAAATAATAGACTATACTAAAGGAAAGTTAAAAATGCATACAAAACATTGGACTTATAATGCAAGATGAAATGAATTTTTAACTTCTCTCCTTTCAAGGGATAAATAGCTTTACCTGAGATACGCATAAAGGTACATAATTAAAATGTTGTTTTCTATGTTAAAAACTGCAACTGACAAAGTAATATTAAATATTTAACAGGATGAGCATAAAAATCAGTAATCATTAATTTCTAAAAAAATTTTAACAACTCATTATTCTTTATCCATAAAAGATAATTCATGTTAAATATTACTGAATAAATTTTTATAAAAATAACACTTTAACGATTTTATTAGTTTAAATTAAAGATCTTTTTCAAATTCTTTATCTTAATAACGTTTTTGAAGTGTATTGATGAAATAGATTGAGAAACTTGAGTACAGCTCAAAACATGCATGCATTCTCTCTTTAGCTGTAGAAGAAAAAGATTCCCCCAAAAAATTTTAAATATAACAAAATATATATTAAGATATTTGACATTTTTCCAAAAAACTAAATCATGTGTGTAACATCTCAGAGAAAAGAACGATACTGAATGCATAAATTCCTTTTTCTCGTTCAGTTAGAATATGACAAATGTAACAGTTGAATAATTTCCCCTCTTTGAAACATTTTCTATTGCATTCATCACAAAAGTGCTCTCTTTGATGCATTTATATGCAGAAAATATATATACGCGAGTGCTTGTATATTCTGAGAAAGAAAATAACCTTTAGTGACACTTAGTAAACTTTTAACACTTAGAAGCAACAAAAAGTTAAATGAAAACAATGTAAAGGACATAAATGGAGTTTCTGGAAAGTCATGGAACAGAAATATAAGAATTTTGAATTTTAATAAAAAGAATAAGGTAATGGAAATGTCTTTTACCACATAGTTTAATAATTGATTCTTTTACGTATAATTTCTCAGCAAAAAAGGGGGGGGCGAAAATATATATTTTAATGATTTCATTCAGTTACAAATGAAATTATTCTTGCAGTCCCATAATCTAATTTTCAATTTTGTAACAAAATTATAATACTATAAAATTGGAAATCGGAACAAATTCTAAGTTGTCAATAATAAAAAAACAACAAAATATTCATAAGAGGCATTATTTTCAAATTAATTTTAAATCGTTGGTAATTACACGCAGTTACATGGGTGATTGTTGGAAAGTACATTTATAAATTTACTTTCTTAATTTCGTGAATATCTGACCCAGTTCCTTTCAGTCATTGCCGCATAGTAGAAGTCGGCGCAAATTAAGCTCGTATTTTAGCAAAAATGATGTTAGTGTCGGTAGAATTAGATGCTTCAGTGGTTTATCAAGTTTGTAATGATCTTTATACAAGTTGACTAGCAGAGAATCTTCCTTGCTACTTTCAATTAGTCCGAGGTGGATGACACTAATATTTACATGTTTATGTCATTCCCGACAGATTCTCAAGGCAGAAATTTATATCCAGTTAGCTCAATGCTGAAACAATGACATAGATAATAATATTTATGAATAGCAAAAATTACATAAGTTGTATTTCCCTAAAATATCTGCATCTCTGTACATATATACAGCACAGTAAGTACACTTGCTCTTAAGATATTCTTGCAAGAGCAACTCTCTCCTCCTACAATTTGTAAATTTAATAAATTTGCTCTTCAATAACGAAGTATTGTTAAAGACGTTGGAACATTTTTGATTATTTATTGTACGCCATTTTTTTAGATTGATTGTCAGAAAAATCTCTTTAGTATGGCTGTAAGAAAGAAGGAACTTTTCCTCTAATTAATGACTTTTTTGCTGGACAGATTCTGGAGTATACCATGAATAATTATGAGAAACTTCTGATTAGTGAGGACTGATTTGTTTTATCTTTTTTCAATTCTGTGTTCCATCTTAATAAAATAATTGAGATCTATGTAGCTGCATGTCCCTGTTTTCGGATTAACATTAAATTTTTATCTCGTACAATCAGCTTAAATTTCTTAGAAAAGTGAATCTACAAAAGATCAAAATTAGAAAAGCTTTAAAAAAATATCAATTTCAATTTTCAATTAATAAGTAGTGCACTTCTTTCAAAACAAAGCGTGTTTATTTAATGCTAGAAGTATCATGTACTTAAAATATATCATTAATAGTGAAACTACTTAACAAAAAGAATTAGATAAGCACTGAAATTATTGCCAGTCAGCTCTCACTGAAAATATCTACATCGTTACTGCACTGGTACCAATTTTCTATATAAGTAAATATTCTATTTATGTATTCTTTTCAGGATTTCATATGGGGGAAAAAGCTTAGTATTTTTATTTAAATATGCTTTTTTATGGCATATATATATAGCGAATATACAATGTCCTTTTATGAAAATTATGACTCGTACTTTAACATAAGACTTTTGCTATTAATATGATTTTGAATGAACTAATTTGCGTATAAAATTCAACATACCTCAAATATTCTTGAAATGAATAATTAACAATTTGAATCTGTATTTTCAAATACTGTATGCTTGATTTGAACATTTAGTTACACATTTCTTTTTCTCTCTACCTTCAACAGTCATCTTAGATGTGGATAAATTATAGAGCATTTGTTTTATAGTTTAACCATGCAGATAAACCTTTAAAAAGATGATAAATGTCTCCTTAAACACAGTTACTTTATAAATAAAGTTATCTGATATTATACCAATAAATACAGCGTTTAGGTTTAATTGTCTTTTTAAAAGATTTTATAACAGTTGTAGAAGAACAGAGATTTGAATATT
This sequence comes from Dolomedes plantarius, assembly GCA_907164885.2. Classification (NCBI taxonomy): domain Eukaryota; kingdom Metazoa; phylum Arthropoda; class Arachnida; order Araneae; family Dolomedidae; genus Dolomedes; species Dolomedes plantarius. The sequence continues at coordinate 112,662,278 of OU015501.1, read as the reverse complement.
GATTTTTACTAGCCTCTCGAAAATTTCTAAAATTTCCTAACTTCAAACATAAAAAAAATACAACATGATTCAGTAACACGTTCCTAACTGTCATTTTTTTTACTTTTGAGATAATTATGAAAAGTATAAGGTAAGTTGCATATTTCTATCTTGATATCTTTCTATATTATTTACAGTATCTAGGTACTCTCCTACAAAGAACTTTATAAATCATATAAAAAATTGTCCATTTTCCCTAGAGAAGAATTTGATATTATATATATATATATATATATATATAAACATTCATAACGCATAGTTGTCGCTAATCTCTAATAGTTGTAGAAGCTCTATGGATTAATTCAAGCTACTTTTCCTGCCTAACACCTCAAATATAGTTTTATCTAATCATTTTGTTTAGCATTAATACATTTTTTGAATGTGGAAAATAACTTTTTATCATAATTGTTATGATTTTCAAAGCAATTTAATGCTATTATATTTATTTTTTACTGCTGCACACTTTTCTAAAATATAAAGGTGACGAGTGGTAAATAAAATAGTTATCAAGACGTTATGGGGAAGTTTCTTTACCCGATAATAGACACGTGATGACAATTCGGAACGACTCTCTCAAAAGCAACATACATCAAACAAATTATTTTTCTTCCCCGTTTCTGGAGATTATTAAAGATGTATAATTATTTTTCCCCCAAAGTCCAACTATTCGCATCTCAAAAATTCTTTGCTACATGACATGGGTAATGAGCTTTATGTCAGAAGTAATTGATTTTCCATTTTTAATTGCTTCGCAAGCGTCTATGTTTAGCTCCCACTCGGCTTCATTTATTCCTCCCGGTATTCATTTTTGAACAGAATGCGACATTTTGATTCGACATATACTTACAAATTCATTTTAGAGCACAATTTTCAGCACTCAACATTTCTTCAGTTTTTCCGTCTTCAAGGAGATTATGGATGACATACTATTGTAAAAATCCTCAATTTTAAGTACATATGTTGAAAAGTAAAATAGAATGGTTACATTTTCTTATAATTGAATGTAACTTAGATACGACACACACACACAAGTATAGGATTTTCAGTACCGAACAGTTGCTCCCTTTTTCCGCGCCCATTGGGATTATACATGATATACTATTGGAAAAATAATTTGTATGTGTGTTTCTTAATTTGTATGTGAGTGTAAAAAAATTGCAGCTGCTACATTTACAGATAAAGTACTACTAATTCTAACTTCAAGTTAAATAACGCATATGTATTTAAAATTTGTAACGTCAAGGTATTTTTCTTTTACGACAGTATACTTTGACTGGTTTTTCTTTGCATATTTCTGTGTTTGAATACATAATTATATCTTTCCTTAAACTTTCATCTTTTAGTTGGGTATGGAATAAAATGGCATGGTTATATCATTTTTGTACACTAATTTGAAATTTGATAATACTTTCTCGTATTGCACAAATTACTTTAGAAACGCAACTACATTTTACAGCATTTTTAACTTAGATTGTTTCCATGCTATTTAATATCCGCATGCTACGTTACAACAATATTATTCTTTCTCGTTACTACTCTTACTATACTATGAAATTATACTATAATTTTAAGTCGTATTTTTATGAATTTTTAGTCGTACGATTTTTTTAAGTGTGATTTACAAGATCAGTTCTACAATCTTAATATCTACAAGCATACATCTCAAACTAAATTGCTGTGGAATTAGAAAAATGTTTTATCACACTCTTCACTAATGCTTCCACATTGTTTCGTTTCATATATCATGCCATCTACCTCTATTTGCGATAACGCTGGATGTAACGAATCGCTACTAGGTAAGCTTTCAAAAATAGCTCGTCCTCCGGTTTTATAAAAAATAGTAATTTGTAAATTTAAAACCACAATGGGATTAAAAGGTAAAAAATAACTCTTTTGCAATAACTTTTTGATTCAGCGAAATACTCTCAAAATTTTTACTATATATTAAAAATTCTGAGGATAGTGAAACGAAAATAGAACAAGGTAGTACCCTAGAAAATTTCATAGAGGTACCAAGTAAGCAATTTTAGATGTATATTTTTAAAGATTTTAAATCCTGAAATATTCCATTCTGGGATAAATTGGCGTAATACTTTATAAGCGGGGTATTTTGCACATCTTAACCTACGTGCCGCGGGCTATTTTCAACGATATCGTAAATACTCTAGACACCACTAAAAGTCACATAACATTTGAAATTGACTTTGGAGTTTTAATATAAATTTTTGATTTATACTCTCCATTATAAGCAGTTTCAATTTATCGGCAGCATCACATAATAAAATAAATAAAATCTCGATTTCTGAGACTGTGTAGAAATTCGTCACGCATAAATAAGCTAGTTTTAAGTGTATGAAATTCTCCTGACACCAGTAAGCGTACAGTCGAAGAAAAATCACTACCGTTATTACTATCGGCAGATAAGCATTGTAAAAGTAAACAAGAAATATTAAGTCCCCTGCAAGTAAAGTATTAAGGTACTGTACTCATAGATGTACTGCGTATCTGCTGTACAGATGTAAAGCAGTTACGCAGAGATGGTACGATAAGAAATATTGTAGGTTGCTTTTTAATCAGGATGAAAACATGCTGTTTATGTTATTTGCTTTTAAAATATATGTAGAATGTTGGATTTAAGAAAATTAAGATATGCTTTCATTAGAATATGACCTAAAACCTCATAAGAACGTTCGAGAGATGTGTAATTATGTGGTCTTGACAGTACAAGGAAGGGCATATTTTTATTTGAACTCTAATATGTATTTCAGATATATATTCATCCCTTTATAAAATACTATGTTTAGATACAAGCTCTAACTAAATTTTATATTATCCTACTCGGGACTGGTAATATCTCTATATTCTCTATCGTCAAAAAAAAAAAAGAAAAATGAATAAATAAATAAATAAAAATACATTATATATATATATATATATATATATATATATATATATATATATATATATATAATATATATATACATATATATATAACAAACATCCCGAATCCGAGATTACGTTCACGTAGGATAAATTTCATTCATGTGTGGAAATGCACCTATTTAAAACCTGCTTATTACTTTCAAATTTTCCTTACTACGATTCAATAAAATCATTCTAGATTAATGTAGATATATATAGAAAATATTTAAGGGCGATAGCAGTCTGTGTAAAGTATGACTTTAGTTTTCAGTTGATTCTCTCATTAAATCTGTTCATTTAGGATATGCGTTGAGATTAAATGACTATGTTTGAAAAGCTCTAATATGTTTTTTACATTTTTACCATAAACAAAGCTTTAAAGTGGTACTAAGCATATAAATAGTATTTTGCTGTCATATTTTAGGGCATTTTTTTATCTGTGGTTTATAGAGTATATAGCTCACTTCTACCCAGACTTGGGTGTATATAATTTGAAGTGGCACTCTAAATGAATTTGATACAAACACAGTTTATACATGAAACAATGTTTATTGAATTCGTTGCACATATAGAATTTGCTTTTACAGCAATAAGCATACGTACTACTTGTACGGAATATATATTAACATTCAATAGAAATACACCTTGCAAATAGTCACAAACCAGCAGAGAGTCAAACCAGCAGTACTGCCACGTAAACTTTGGGCCCCCTAAGCACTAGCACAGGATAGCACCTGGAGCTGCTTTCCTCGTAGCTCCCTTAACTCGCTTATCTATCAACTTTAACAACCTCTTTCAACCTTTGTATTAATCAAGCTGCTTGGTATTTATACCAAGCGCGTATGCCGAAATTAGCATATCTCAAGCAGCTTCTTTAATTCATTCACTCAAAAGTTCGATTCTTGTGAATCGAATCTTATGTATACCTTACAGATTCTATGAAGTTATAAGAAGTTCTTAAGAGATGAACTTAATGTAGAATCAAATTTTGGATAAAAAGCTTATCTTAATTGATATGTCCTGTCCCATTCTACATGTAAGCACATCGCATGCGGGCAAGAAAAGTGACGCAAGTCAAAAAATGGCAATTGTCATTGAAAAATATATATGAAGTGCCCTATCGTGCACGAAAAGCGACACATCGCTATGTCGCAATATGTCCACCTGAGGGCAGTTGTGTCAGTTTTATTGTAATGCTAGTTCAAGCTTTATAGTATTCTTCAAGTTGAATTTTCTCAAATGCTACATTTTTTAGTTGTGTCACTTTTCTTGCCGGCGTGCGACATTGATACAGACATGGAGACAGCATTGTAAAAAATACAATTTTGCTATAAATGCGCATTTAAAAGTGAAGAATCATTTCTAAGATGAATTAAAAAAAGTAAAATTTTCGGACTTTTAGGTCATATTCGTGCTGAAGATATAAGAGAATAATGTATTGACCGTGAACAAAAGAAGCTTTAGGTTGTAAAACCAAATCAAGTGTTTAATTATCATTCATATAATATTAAGGAAAATGTCTGTTTTATTTCAATATTATTTCCTAATAACTTACTATTAAAAAGGTTGTTTCAAAGAAATATATATGTCAGATGCTTATCTAAAGAGAACTACAGACAATTCTGTTCAGGAATACATTAAGACATTCCATTAAAAGTATTTCACTCTTGAATAAATACATTTTATTCAAATTTAATTTATTCCTCCGATAGGAACAAAAAAAAATAAATTGTTATATTGAAAAAACAGAAAAACTAATCCTTTCAAAAGCCTAGAATTTTGACTAATCCTTTTAGTAATTTTACGTATCAGCTACTCGTTTAATTTTGAAGTTTTCAAGACACGGCTGAGTTCTTCGTTTAATTGAAGTTTCCTATCTATAAAATGCAGAGATTAGAAGTTCAAAATGAAATGAAATGAGCAATTTAAGAAATTCATTTAAAAGATAGTATTTGGGCTCAACTATGCATTAATGTAACGTTGCTAAAAATAACTTCCGGGGTCATGATTCATTTTGGGAGTATATTAACATATGAACTTAGCCTTACAATCACTAGACTTTCGGGAATATTAAACTATAAATTTAAGACTCCTGTGTACTAACCCTATTGGATTCGCTCACCTCTGTTAGCCTATGGAGAAATTTTGTCCAAGGACTGCCGACAAGGATTTGAATTTTTTTTAAATTGTATTCCGTAATAGAGATAGAAATTATACACCTTGGGGTATTTTTCGTTCTTTTTCAATGCCAATAGTATTTTAAAACTTAAATTTTTCGGGTGAAAAACCTCGTGTAGTGTATTTTAAATGCTCATAAATTCCTTTGGTGGACGAAATTTATAAAATGAATCTTGTTTCAAGGTTCATAAAAGATCAGGTTATCTGAAATTACCATTTTTATTTGATTATCAGAATTTATATAGCTGTAAGTAGTAGATACATTTTCCATAGTTAACACTGGGGTGAGAGAATCCAATTGGGTTAGTACACAGCAGTCTAAGTTGACTATTATTTGCCCATCGTGTTTACTTAATTAACATAAAAGTGTACATTTTCTTTACACTATTCTCAATTATTCCCATAAAATACTTTTTCATATTAACATTTCAGAATAGTATTTATGGAGGATGCCTTGAAAGTAACCGGGCAACCCTACCCCACATATGCGGTAAATTCCGCGACAAAGAAAAAATTACCATTCAAACAAAATGTTTCGAAATGCGTGACTATTTTCTGTATTTTTTCTCATGTATGATATATTTAAAAAATAAACTATTATATTGAAAAAGTTTTTTATTTTATCATGTATTATATTTGGATAGTACATTTTTTTCCCCAGTAAAAATATCCAATATCATGTCTGCTAAATTGATTTAATAGTAAATGATACTAGAGAAGTTTTTTTAAGTTATGAAAGCTAGTTAAGAACCTGTCAATAAAAAATAAGACATATATTTTTGGTAAAATATCCCTGCCTGTGTCTTGAATTTTTTTTTCCTTTTTTAAACCCTTTTTGAAATTATTCAAAATCTGGATATTCCTCATTTACTGTTATAGTGGGAAAGAATCTAAAATATCTGGTATCGACAAAGTTTAAATCCTTTGTTTCAAGTCGAGTTAAATGAGTTAAATTCCCATGTTTCCTATTCCATTTGCAGTAAAGAGAAAGTAAAAGATAGTTTTAGGATCCCCACCAAAAAAAAAGTATCCATCCTGAATGTCTTACTGTATTTATTTTCACTTATTCTGGTGTTAAAAACTGTGACAGATCCCTCATTAAATGCACCGAGAGGAATGGCTACCTTAAAACAAACTTAAGTCAAAATCCTTTGATTTCGCGGTGACTTAGGGACCAGTTCGGGGACTGATACAATAAATGCAATAAAATTAGTTTCAAATCCAGGTTTGCCAAGACACTGGAAGTGCGTAAGAAGTAATTGGAATATGCGCAAGTAGTGGATTATATATCTTCTAAAGAAAAAACAGTTGCTTGAAAATGGTGTTCCAAATGAATAATGCAATTGGTTGAAGTCGTTTTCGGTTCTTTTGCGTTTATTTAAATCTATATCGTGTTCCATTTGATTCTTCTATACATGTGTTATTGGACGACCCGGGAAATGAAACGTGAATTACGGACCACAAGAGATTCATACAGAAATAAAATGTCTTTACTTCAAATACGAAGAGTCACTGAACTAATTCATCACGTCCCTCTTGTAACGGCCATGAAAGACAAGATCTAAGTCCCTTGTTTATTTTATAAAATGGCCTACTTTAATATCTTATTCTTTTATCTTGAGTATCTATGAGGATTGAACTTTATATATTTCATTCTGCTTAGGAAATAAAAATTTCATTTTTTTGCTATTTCTCTTGACCAGAGTCTTATCTGTCATAATGAACAATAACAATTTATTAGTAGCGTAAGCTCTAATTTGTAAATAAATTTATTGATCATAAAGAAAGCTTTAGAATTAAAATTTAACAGAAAAATAAATATAATTGTCTAAAAGATGGCTTGTTAAAGGGATAGGCTGTGACCTTACGGGGGCCGTAAGCATACGGGATATTTTCAGTAAATAAAACTGCTATGTGTGTAGTGTTAGGAAATTACAATAAGATATAGAAGATTGTAAATAAAATTGGCTATGCAGTGGAAATAAAAAATTGCATGAAGCGGAAAGTACCTGAAAATTATCACACAAAATATTGAATCTAAAAATTACGGTCCGATTTCAGTTTGTTTCACTTTATCACTGGAGGCGTGAGTTGTAACTGTTGTCTTGAAACAGGGGTTCGGCTTAACAAAGTTCAAAAACACTAATTTGGTCTCAGTAATTTAAGATTGGAAATCATTTCCAATAAAGTTAGATCAGTTTATTTGAATAAGTTGGCAATTATGTATATCATAATTTTTTAACTATGCCTTATTCGCATAGAATAATTTATTAATAAACGATTAATTGATAAAAAAAACTATTTATACCTTGCAATGGTTCTTTGTTTAATAACGACTAAAATAAAAAATTACTATTTTCAATGAAGCTGAGTTAGTTATAATATGCTTATTTTTAAGTGTAATTCACCTTTTTTGAACTAGTATATAAATTATTCACCATTCTTTGAAAGATATGAGTTAAGATGAAATTATTTCATTTTACATTCTTATAAAAGTTATCTTAAAACTAAAGCAGGAATATTTTTATACATCCGAGAAAGATTCGCTTTGTAATATAGTTATAGACCATAAAAATAATCAGATTTGCGGCCAATGGGAAAAGAATAGTAACATGAAATGAGACAAAAACTTACTGTCATGTAAAAAATTTGGCACAGTTTTAAAAGATTTGAAACAAAATTTGTTAAATTGTCTAAAACTGTAATTTATAGCCCATTGAATGATAATTTCTGTGATCAAACTTATTTCAAACTTTACATATTGTGTACTTAAACAAATCATTAAAATATAAAGAAGATATGATGATGATACCTATTGAAAAGTGCGATAAAATGTTTTTAAAATCAAGGAGCAGCAAAATTACCATTGTATTTCATGCGTTATGTAGTAACAAAGATATTAACAGTGAAATGTTATTAAGGAATCGAGAAAATCCTATCACATGGTTTTTATTTCAGAAAATTAACAAGCATACAACAAAGGTTGTTTTTATATGCTTTTTATATATGTGTGTGTGATGTACGATAACTTAACATAGAAGGAAGGGAGCTAAAATAAATTATTCACATTAATAAGCATTGCACACTTAAACAAATCATTAAAATATAAAGAAGATATGATGATGATACCTATTGAAAAGTGTGATAAAACGTTTTTAAAATCAAGGAGCAGCAAAATTACCATTGTATTTCATGCGTTATGTAGTAACAAAGATATTAACAGTGAAATGTTATTAAGGAATCGAGAAAATGTTATCACATGGTTTTTATTTCAGAAAATTAACAAGAATACAACAAAGGTTGTTTTTATATGCTTTTTATATGTGTGTGTGTGATGCACGATAACTTAACATAGAAGGAAGGGAGCTAAAATAAATTATTCACATTAATAAGCATTGCACACTTAAACAAATCATTAAAATATAAAGAAGATATGATGATGATACCTATTGAAAAGTGTGATAAAACGTTTTTAAAATCAAGGAGCAGCAAAATTACCATTGTATTTCATGCGTTATGTAGTAACAAAGATATTAACAGTGAAATGTTATTAAGGAATCGAGAAAATCCTATCACATGGTTTTTATTTCAGAAAATTAACAAGCATACAACAAAGGTTGTTTTTATATGCTTTTTATATGTGTGTGTGATGCACGATAACTTAACATAGAAGGAAAGGAGCTAAAATAAATTGTTCACATTAATAAGCATGTGCTATTTGAATAACACTGTTATTCTTTCTCTGGGTACTACCATATTCGAAAATGAAACGAATAGCAGGTTACAATAAAAGAAATTTTTCCTCATTCAAGCAATCGCACAAGTGAATTTCTTCCGGATTTATCCTTTCCCATATTTTCAAAGAATAAAAATTTCGACTTATTACAAATATCTCAAGTTCTTCAAACTTTTTGTTCTAAGTCCCGAATGATTTTCCGATGTATTTGGAGGAATCTTGTATCATAATGACGCTGAAAAAGTGGAATGAAACAGTGATAAATAAAAGCGTTCTACAGAACAGGTTTTCTCGAAAATAACAAACTCTCCAAGAATAAAAAAGTGATCGCGGAGGGAAGCCTTACAGGTTTTTTTGAAAAATACAAGCGATTTCCTGGATTTTTTTCCCAATGAAAATAAAACCATGTTATTGATAAGGATTACCTTTAAAATATTTGTTTCACATTTTACGAACCTCGACACTTTTCTATCACTTTTTTTTTCTTTTCTATCATAATTTTAAAGAATTAGATTTTTGTGTCTCGATAGAATGATATATTTCAGATACAAATATTTTGAGAAATGGAATTTGGTTTCAGTTTCTTCTAAATTGTTTTATAAAAAAACGCTATAGAATGGTATTTATAAGTTAAGTAATATATATACCGAAAAAAAATATATATATATAATAAGAAATTCCAAACAACAATTATTAACAATGGGCTCTTTAGCTGATATCTCTGAACCTATTTTGGGCAATTCTCATCTTTTATGTGCAATAACACGCCAGTTCCCTGTGATCGAATAAACCATTTTTTTTTTCTCATAATTTTAACGTTTGATTAAAGACAAACAGATTGCTTTTCAATCTATGATTGTAAGAAATTGAAATAAAATACAGCGGAAAATATGATATATTTATTAAATTAGTAAAGTTAATTTAATACATTTATAAAACTAACGTTGAAGGGTTTTATAGAGTACGCACTGGAAAGAGTATTTGTAAGCCAATTAATTATTTTTCATCTATTTTATTTCATTCTCCCAAGTCAAAAAGCAGAAAATTTTGCTTTGATATTTTTAATCATAATTCCAACGTTATGTGAAAATCTCCCCTATTTATCTTTAAAAATCCTTTCTTACTACACCTTTATGATTACTATTTAATCTATATTATTCAGAAATAATGTAGCAAAGTTAGTTATAAATACATAAATATAGAAATGCAAAGTCATGTATTTAAGTATGACACTGGTATCAATAACACAAACACTGATCCAATGCCTAACATAAATTATATATATATATATATATATATATATATATATATATATATATATATATAAGGTAATTGCCATCTTGGTGTATTTGCTTAGCTATCTCCGTTTTCACATGATATTTTAGGACTCATTATTTTGTTTTCTTTATTTTACAAGCTCTTTATTTTCCTTTAACTTTTCCTCTAAAGCACAGGTAATAAACAGCAGCTGAGGGATTCTTACTCATGAAATTTAGAAAAGGATTTAACATGTTACAGATTTTAAGAATTAAAAGCACTAAACAAAGGATTCACAGTTGATATACATATTCTTTTGAGAGAAGCTCTATTTCAGTCATTCATATTCGTTATTGTGATGTTTTTCCATATAATAGAGCTATTAATAATTTTTCTGTTAACTTCCTTCAATTTGTCTTGAAAATGTACATGTTTAAACACAACAGATCTTCACGTGAAGCTTAACAGTAATAATTTTCCCTAAGGATATTTTTGTCTTTTCCCTTTGACATGGCTTTGGACATAAAAAATTAAAAGTGAATAAAATAAGTTTATATTAAAACTGCAAGATTTATATTGTTATAAATTCAAAGAATATATCAGATGGATTTTTTATATGTCTTTTTATCAGTAATTTTAATTATAGTCATAAGAACTCATTCATTTTTCCTCGATTGTTTTTGTATTTGACTTAATCTGAAAGCGATTCGAAAGTCGTATCAGACACCAGTGGCATAGTGGTTCTTATTTGACATAACGGGTTTTGATAGAATTTGCAGGTTATTTTCTAAAAATTACAGGAATATGGTTTAAAAGGATTATATGTTTTACATAAACAACATTACTTCAACCTGTTAAGTGATACTTGTTATAAGCATGTCGTATGCATTTTGTAATCTTCTTAAATTCTCAACTTCACACCACAATTCATGATGAACGATGGTTCTTTCCGAAGTGATCTGGATGACTGCACTTTGTTCTTCACGAGTAAAAATTCTGCATTAAGAATTCCTTTCACTCGACGTAACTCATTGGTTATGCCTTGCAAAGGAGCCCCTAACAAGGGCAAAACCTTAGACACGGTACTCTAGCGATGTATATTTTTGATACTTGTTAGCCCCTTTAAAACTGAAATCCAAGATTTTACATAAAGTGTAATAATTGAATATACTTGATTAACTTTGTTTAAATTTTAGATTTTAAAAAAATTCGCAAGTAAAGCATTTGTTATGGAAAATATTTGCGAATTCGTAACGATACTTTTTTGTAACTTTTTTTTTCTGGGTCTCTTTGTCCTTCTAGTAGCTATCCTCATTTTTAAAAAATGGATCTGTACGATTTATGCGACTCTAATGTTGAATTGTTTAGGTTAGATAGGTAAATACTCCAAGCACTCAGCCAAATCATTATGTAACATCTGTCGGTCCTGGTGCACTTCATATCCCAAGTAACGTTACCCGTCAAATCATAGAAGGAAATCTACATCATTTTATGCAACCTGCAGTGAAAGGTTGTTAATCTTGTGTAGCTGAATGCGCAAAGCATTTTAAACTCAGTTTTAAGTCGAATTAAATATGCAGCGAAAACAGCCTATGTTCCTCAGGGTGTTGTCCTTTTTCAAACAAAGATCAACAACTAGAAAGGGGAATGTAAGAATCCTCAGAGTGCATATATAAGTTAAAATGATCTGGATTAGTGTCCATAAAGTTTCAGTACCATTCCAGGGAAATTAAACTATTTGGTTTATTTTTTATACCGTAAAATTTATTTAGTGGCTTTGACTTATTTTTACTGGTTTGTGTTTGATGCTGCAAGTCTAGAAACGTAAAAAGTGTTGCGGTTTTGTTTCAAACTATATATAATTTTGCAAGTCTATAAACAATGCTCTGTAAAAAGTAAAATATTGTTTATCAAATATTACAAAGTAAAATCTTCTCAGAAAAAAATTTAAAGGTATATGTACATTTAAGCATATAATTATTTTTAATGCATAAATTTTAACACTTCCATTCATTTATACTTTTTTAAATCCTATCATACAATTGAAAATTACATTCTTTAATACCAACATATAGAAGCAATTGTTTTATCTAAACATCAAACCTATTTCAAAATTTCATAAATAAATTAAAATTAGCAAAATACCTTCTTTTTTCTAATTTTTATTGGTAGTAGTCAAAAGAATATGAATATTATGAACAAATATCCCAAGTTCCCATGAAACTTTCTACTGAAAAATATTTAAACTGACCAATATATATCACAAATGTAAAATTTAAGTTCATAGTACATGTAAAAGAGACACAGTACGATATAGTAAATTCAAGATGAACCGGTAAGATAAGGTCGTGATATAAATCCTTGGATTAGGGTTCAACATACCAATTCGGTAAGGAAGAGGTGCGACTTTGATTCTCGAGCAAGTGTAATTGGTTTTAAAATAACAGAAAGGATATGCTTCAAATGTTGAATCGTTATAAATGCGATATATGTACAAAATAAAGGTAATACCTTTGTTCATCTGACTACAAACGTGTTATCACATACGGTATTTTTTGTATGCGTGTGTTGTACTGTGAATGAAGGAAATCCCGGCAACATTATAAAGAAAATACGGGTGATCGAGCAAACACATTCCCAAACTTGCTGTTGTTTCTAATACCCGCTGGCCGTAATTTATTCCAGACCAGATCTGTATAGGTTAGTGGGCTGAAGAGTGCGGTTCCCATTTATAATGGCACCAAAAGTGTCCGAGTCTGCTCTAGCCAGGTGCCACCGTAATTCTGACCGAACACCGCCAGGGGCGGAATCTGGGGGGATCGTACTCTCCCCCACCCTCTCTGACTTCCTAGAGGGACTTTCCGCTCTACGGATTTAACATGCCCATATCCGGCCTAGACGCGGAGATATTTAATAGGACTTGTCGGGACTCAAACAGAAAGCCGATGCGCTACCACTATGCTACCTCGAGCCCTCCAAACCTTATGGTAGCTTTTTGCATTAACATAATAAAGAGCCCAATTCCTCAAGCCACTTTTATCCATATATTTTTCTCATCCAAAACTATCTATGACCGTGGTAAGCATTAAACCCATAATTTTCGATGGGTCAATATAATATATTGCTGTGTATAATACTTATAACTGAATGACACTGTAACATTAATTTATTACATACAGCCAAGACAAAAGTAAAAAATGCCATGTTATATTACTACAAATTTAAACTTTAAAAAATAAAAAGGAAATTAAAGTATATTTTCTATTAAATTTTGATAATGTTTCATAACTTACGTTTATTGCTGCAGATGACAGAACAAATAAGCTGTCAGGCTCAAATTCAATGTCTTCAAAAGTATAAAAGAAGAGATAGAAAATAATCAAATACAAGGGGTTTTTTGCCCAGAAAATCCTATTTGTCTCATTTTGTAAAATCTCGTACTCTTGCTGTTCCAACTTTTCTTTTACAAAACATGAAATGTAAACAAAATTGGAAGATTTTCTTTGTTTTGTTTTTTTAAGTCTAACAGAAGGTTTTGTTTGACAATATGTGAAAGCAATCTAAATTATCTGTAATAAAAATACAATTCACGTAAATAGGAATTTTCGGATTAACAGGACAAAGCGAAAATCTTTAATAAACATTTTTAATGAATAAATAGTGCTTGTTTGTACATTTTACAAAGTAAAATATACTTTAAGAAGCATTTTCCATCAATATGTAGTAAAAAAATTCATGCAGGGAGAAATTTGGGACCTAAGTATTTGCCTTCGATATAAAATACTGATTTGAAATCCAACAACTGTAAGTAATACCAACCACCTTACACAAGCACTAAGAGTAGCACCTCAGCCTTTTTTTATGTTTATATATCTTTGCTGCAACAAAAAAATTCAGTCGACAGAGTATTGGCTAATTTTTTTTTTAACTTTCCACGTACTTGTTAACAAGGCAAGTGCTAAGCCTCCGTTGAAGCTACCTCATTCAAACATTATAAGTAACCTAATATAAAAGATCTTTATCTTCAGTCAAACAAATGTGAACACTGACACGAAAACATTTTCATCGACTGTTGATATGGATGAATCCACGACTTTGGGAACCAAATTTTGATCAATTCAATTATTTTCAGTAATTCGAGTCATGGAGCTCAGAGAAGTTAGATGTCGTTTCAGTGGTATCATTTGCTTGTCTAGGTCTAAGCGGCACCAGTCGGTGCAAAAGGATGCATAAGTGTTCGACATATAGGTTCTCGAAGGGAAAGGAGGGAATTACACCACCAATTGATTATGCCATAGAGTGAGAAGCAATACTGGTATTTACAAATTCGAGTGTGTCATACATGAACATATGTGTCGTTTTCAGACGAATCCGTGGTGTAAGCAACTAATACTTTCAAGGCTCTAGAATCGGAGGATTTAGAACTTTTGCCTTTACACCACAGGACGCCCTCTCTTGAGTGGTGCTAAGAAAAATTCTCCCGACTGGATTTGAATAACGGTTACGATAAATTCGCTTCCCTCTCGGACCAGATAATGACCATAGTCCTTTTTTGAGAAGGTTCCTCGAACGGGGATGGGGTAATCCATCTTTTATCGTAGAAAGTAAGACTCCTTGTAATAATATTTTCAAAGAGATCTCTTTAGGTATTCTATCCTCGATATCTCTAAATAGCAGCCTATCAGGTAACTAATGTCTTAAGAAAAACTGATGGCCTATCGTGCTACTACTATTGAAGGAACAACCAGATGTCACTTTCGAACAGGATTGCAACAGCTCAGTGATTCCCAGGGCCCTCTTAGAACTATTGTCCCTCTTCCTTAGCTTAGTATGTTCCCAGGTCTCTTTCTATTTGATCATACGTGATACATGATAAAGCTGAGACCTTCAGGTAATGCAAACGTCAGCAATGGCTGAGGAGTTCCCAGTCAAATTTGTTTTAGACTGACCGAAGAAAGTTCAATTTGATGTGTAAAGAATCTTCCTACAGCACCGCTGTAGGTAATTTTGTTACCGTTTGTAATAACTTTTTACTTTTAATGTTGTTCTTTTTTCCTTATAAAGTATTAATAAAGCTCTCTAAGTTTAATCATTACTTTACTCTTTCCGTTTATTCCGTATACAAATTTTCATAGCAAAAATACGTTGCTACGTAGTGCCTATTACAGATCATATAACAAAAGTTATTTTTTAAATATAAAAAACACGTTAAAGTGTTTTATTAATATGTATATATTATTATGTATA
Source organism: Dolomedes plantarius (assembly GCA_907164885.2). Classification (NCBI taxonomy): domain Eukaryota; kingdom Metazoa; phylum Arthropoda; class Arachnida; order Araneae; family Dolomedidae; genus Dolomedes; species Dolomedes plantarius. The sequence goes on along the minus strand of OU015501.1, from coordinate 112,646,899 downwards.
TATTATTCGTATTCAAAAAGAAATTAACTATAAATTACAGCTGTTTCTATAATAAACCATATTAAAAAAATAACTTAAGTATTGAACAAAAAAAGTACTTTTATTTCCCATTCTCCGAATAAAAAGTATATTTTTAGAACCAAGCAAACATTCATGCACGAAAAACTGATTCTCTTTACCGAAGAAAAAAATGTTAGATATTTAGATTTCCGTGCGTGACTTTAGTAGAGGGGAAATGCAAGAAGCTAAGTTTATTTGAATGCAATTTGGAGACAATCCCTCGCCAGATTTGAACATCCGACAAAGGAAGAGACAAGGCAAAGAGATGTCAGGGCTTTGAGATGAGATAATCATATTCCTGCAGGATTAGTTCCCCGTCCTCCTCTCTCAATCTAGTCTTTTGGCATGATGGAAGAGGGGTTGCAGCCTACAACGATGACACATGGGTCCCTTGTTTTATCTTTCCCCTTCCCCAGTAATATATATGTATTTATAGAGCTCTTAATTAACTCCAACTTTGAGAGAACATTTCAAATGGAAGAATTCGATGCAAAAGTAAATTACACAATAATTGAAATGAGTGACAATGGAATGAACCGTTTTCTTGAGACACAAATGAGTGTTGTGAGGATAGAAATGATGTTTACTTTAACTCGGAGGGGAGGAAATTATTCATTTACTGCTTCCATTTTAGAAATCACTGAACTTGTATTCTTTTTTTATTTTTTAAGTACAATCCGGCGCATGCCTTTCTCTCTTTCACATCTGCTTTATTAATTTATGAACAAATTTATTCATTTTTCTAATGATTGTTCGCATTATTCTGGAAAATTGTTCGCACTTAAGACACAACCAGAAAAGTTACGCTACAAATTTATTAAATTTGTATAATAGGTAACATTATTTATGGTGATGAAATCAAACTGAACTGGTGTTATTTACAATTCATACTCTATTTTGATTAAAAGAGTAAGTTGTTCATGGCTCATGGAAAATTATCAAATTAAAATCAGATAGTCGTCATTATTTACCTCAAAATGAAAAAATAATTTTGTTTTAAATTTGCGAGCTACAAAAAAGTAAGAAAAACTGCGAGATGTATAAATAAAAAGAGGGTCTACGTAAAATAAGGAGTCTCATGATTTTGGGTAAGATTTAACCTCCATAGGAATTCTTTTTTTTTCAACAAGGCTTCCGTTTTCTAAGCTCCCAAATTCTTAAAATATACGTTACTCTCTCGCAGAAGGAACTTGTTTCAACGGATGACATTTCTTGCTGTAAATATGACATCCTAAATGGTTTACATCGACCACTAATCAACTAAATGAGTTTCAGCCTGCATAAAACGGAATTGTGGTCTAATATACACTTGTTTTTCCATCTCTTTTACACAACTCTCATCAGCTTAATATTAAATATTCAACATAATTTATTAAATTATTTATTTTAGTTCTCTATCACTGCACGGGAAAATTTAATAATAAGCGATGTTTCATATGACTCGGATTACTGATTGTCCCATACGCAGTCATTCATACTTTATAAATTCGCAACTTTAAGGGTGATAACTAACAAACACAGAGATAAGAAATTGCACCGAATTTTAACAACGGATATAATAAGTATTTATAATGTATTATGTACTGAATCTCATAATATCGACGACAACAATGGTACTCACAAGGTGTTTGAAGTTTTGAAAAAAAAAATAATTCTTAAATCCACAATAAGGTACGGGATTGGCAACCAGTTTGGGGTGACGGGTGCTTCCCTTCGTTACAGAGGAGAGCATCCGATTTAAGGCTGCTATGTACTAAGAAAAAAATTGTATTTCCATTTTCCTCTTCTTGCAGACTCTTGTGGTGGGAGGAGTCCAGTTGACAGTTCGAGAATTCCACCCCCCTAAGGACTGAGGGAGGGACATTTTGAGGGATTGTAATGGCTCTCTCTCCATTGGGGGGGGGTTAAGCGCTGCCCCCAAATTTTTTATTTAAAATATATTTTTGTCACCTATTTACAGGTACATAAATGCTGATAATCAAATAAAATTGGTATTGCCAGATAGCTTGAACTTTTCTGCAGAGCGCTACAGGATTCATTTTATAAATTTCATCCACCGAAGGAATTTCTAAGCATTTAAAACACACTATACCAGATTTTCCCCCGAATAATTTAAATTTTAAACTATGAATTGCATTTAAAAAAAAAAAAAACGAAAAATGCACACAAATGGAAAATTTCTTTCTCTATGACGAAGTACAATTTTAAAAAAAAATCTTTGAATCCAAGTCGGCAATCCGTGGACAAATTTTCTCCATAGGTTAACATTGAGGTGAGCGAATCCAATACGATTAGTACATACCAGCCTTAAATGCCTCATGGGGCAAATTACAAATGCTAGTCCGGCCACAGAAATGATTGAATGCGAGGGCTGATCGGACAAAGCACACCAGCATTTATGAGTTGCCCAGCGTAACAATCATGTGCACTCTAGATTGGAGAAGGGCTGCACCTGTTAGCCTGAAATAGTAGGTTATCTCTTACATATAGTAGATTTAAGAAACAATCATTTACATTTAATTGAAAACTTATTTTTGTGTGAAATTATGTGGGTTTTCTTGCATAGTGAGGCAGTCTTGCCTCGGTCACCAACAGAGGGCAAATTAATTTTCAATTGTTAAAAATTAAGAGCGTTCTGAAATTACTTTCCAGTTCTTAGAAAAGAATTTGATAAAATATTTCACAATAATCTTCTGAATCTACGAAACAGTAAAACGTGTATTAATGGACTCACATTTCTTTTTGCCAATTTTGAGTAAAATTTAGTTACCTGTTAGGTACACTCAGTCATGTATTAAAAGGAGTGGTATTGTAGTATTTTCTAGTCCCATGTTGGCAAGGATTCTATACTACATGATTGCTTGTTTGGTAATATTTAACCACTAGTAATTGATGGTGCCTTTCAGTACATGAAAATTCTATTGTACATAATATGGATCCTATCTCTTTCCCCTTGAAATATAAAACTTATTTTAAACCCAGGAATTGAGGAGGATAATGTATGTGTAGCAAGAAAACTCCTTCGTTAAATTCTATATTTCATTCATGTACATTGGGAGTTCATCATCCTCCAAAGGGTAACCTTTCTTTGATGTTCCCTGTATGCCAGAAGTTGGAATATGTGTCTCCAGCAAGATAAGCTATCTGTGTAAAAGAGTAGTCAGAACTGGCATAAAGTAAACTTATACTGCCAGACATTGTTTTATAGGAATCAGAGAACACTTACACTGACCCCCTAAAATGCTCTTATTTCAATAGTACCACCTCTAGCTTGAGAAAGTGTAATGATGCGAGTACAGTCCACTTTCCCATTCTATTGCTTTCGTATTTCATCCTCCCGTATGCATGGGGTAGAAAGTAAGATTTACTACAACACCTAAAATTTTCCACTCTTAAATTAACTTTCGCGTTATCAGAAAAAGCGAAAGGCAAAAGTGAGTTCCAGAAAAATTTAAATATCTGACTTGTTCGGTCGAGCCTCAGAACACAGATCATGCAATTTTAAGATCCACTTGGCAGATTAGTAGATAATCTAACTGTAAATAGCATGGTTAGATAGCATGGTTTTCAACTTTCTAGTTTTCTTATTTGACATGGTTTTCTGCTCCTACAGATTAATATAATGAAATCGGCCATGGGCTAGCTTAGATGTCATTACACTTAATGCCAAATTCAAAATATCTGTAATTTAAAAAGTTATTGCTCCTTTGGACTGGTTACTATCTACTCAACTCAGCTGGAGAACTTCAATGAAATACCGTCCTACCTGTTAAGGCATGCGGAAAATCTTGATGACAAATACACTCGACAGCAATCCTGCCCGTCAGAGAAACTAGTTACATTATAATATTTACAAATAATATTTACAAAGAAGAATCCAAGAACAGAAATCAAAAGTCAATGTTAAACAACATGAACAAAAGGTAATTGCGTATCCATAAGTATACTGACAATTTTTTTCATGAATTGTCTACAATAGTAATCAGAGAATAATTTATGCCTAAACCAACACACAATGTCGGATGGTAACTTGTTTCTGAGATATTCAAACTGACTACATACAAATATACAATGTTCTACAGTTTGTTGTTCACCACAACTGCATCTATCTTTCTTTTGATGAAATCTATGTTGATATTGACCTATGCAGCCATGACCCGTTATCAATTGATTAAGTTTAAAAGTCTACTCAGCTGGAGAGCCTAATATCTGCATTGAATCACAGGATTTTAACTTAGCCAATTTCGTTTTCTCTGGTGATTATTTTCAGCAAACATATCTTTCGCATTTCACAAAAGCTCTCGTTTTACTACAGTTTGCATCCACCATCATTCTATATTCATTATTCACCAAATCACTAAGTCATTACCAACAAATCATTATTCCTCGTATTAGTTGGTGAAATTTGGATATTCCATATTCCTAGAACTCATACGAAGCAATGAATTAAATATTAACTTTCTTGATTGCAGAATAAGATGGTAAATTTGAAAATGATACTTATGATAAACGCATAGAAGATTTTAATAAAACTCAAAACTGTATAGTATCGTAAATTTATTTTCACTGATATGTCGTGAATTCCCTGATTCGTCTAAATAGATAATTATGTAAACATTTTAAAGTTTATCATATTATTTATTTACTTGAGGAGTAAATCAATATATTTATGTCATTTGTTTCACAAATTAGTGGTCATTAGTTATGTTTTTAGGTATTACTTTTTTTAACACATCATTAACATCTTCATTTTTAATTGTTGTGTACTTTTATCATCCTCGTTAGTCACTGTAATTATTCTCAATGTTAGCATTTTTAGATATGCTTGGACTTTATCTCATTAAAGTTAATTCTAAGACAAACTTAAACTCATAGCGCTCTTTTTCGCTTTACTTTACCAGTTATTTTCCATCTTGTCAACTATTTGCTTAACTGGCGTCTTTTTTGTTTTTCTAGTGCGATAGAAGGATTCTTTACTCATGCGTACGATTTTTTGTTGTTGTCTTATTTAGTTTTAAGGTTTCCTATGATATATTACAATTTTCTGTTATGACCATTAAAATTATTTGGAAGTACATTTCTTTGTCTATTATGAATGCTAAAAACTAAAAAATTCCTAAAGGACCAAGCTACCATAATTTGTTTGAATTGACTTTTATTTTCATTTAATTAAGTTTCTGAATCAATCCTTTTATAATCCATCGCTTACTTGTACTATTAAAATACGTTTCTATAAAAATTATCTTTGATCAAATAATTTTAACTTCACTCTTTATACACACTTACCAATATTTAAGTGCAACAGCCGAGTACTTCATACTAATTACTCGCTTATCAACTACCCAAGTCAATTCCTACCAAAAATACGTTCATTCTCATACTCTTAAGTTTAATTTTAAGCAAACTGTATTTTGTTCAATAAATATATTTTAATATTAATAAGTTTCTCTGATGATAAATGAATACTTTAATTCAGCTAAATAAACCTCGAGCAATTAAGAATATCGAGATTAAATATTACGCAGTGAAAGCCAAACGGTTCCCACTTATTCGCTGAGAAAATCTTGCAAATTAATTCTTTAGAGGCAGGAACGAAACTTCAACCCCTTTGACTAGAATGGCATCTGAGAAGATTATTTGCGAAGAATTGCTACAGACTAATCAATCTACGCGCAGAGTGCCGTGGAATAGAATGGTGCGATTTTAACACAGCAGCTATTTTTATAAAGGTTAGTTAATTTATACCAATTCATGGTATCTTGGATTTGGTATTAGACGCCTAGGTTGTATGGAGGCTAGTAACGTATGATGCCGACCTGGGTTCGAATCCCGTTCAAGACAGGGATTACTTCTTTACTGTCATCGAAAAAAATTAGGATAAGGAAAGAAAACGAATTTTTTAAATAAGGGCATTGTGTAATTCTTTATGCTGAAATGCAAAAAAAAGGGGGGGGGGGGCAGACCGTTAAAGAAAACATGTTTTAAAAGTCGTAATTCTCTCTTGATTTAAAGTTACTTCTAAAGATTCCCGCTGTATTTAAAACAATTGACAGGCTTGAAAGAAGTATTGAATTGTTTCAATTTTCTTTCATAACAAATTTTGATTAAAAATAAGAAAATAATCTAAAAATTATATTTGAAAATTAATATTTTAGCTTTAAAATAACGTGTTTTATAAAGAAATGATTAAACAAAAATATATTTTTTGAAAATGTTTTGATCACAGAAACTAAAACGATTATTGATTTCTTTTTAAATTTTAGAAGAAACATAGTACTCATGTATTCACAGAAACGCATCCATTACAGCGAAGCTACCTAAAGTAATATTAGTTCAGAAGTTATTCACTTGAAAGGAACAAAGAGAGAAGAATTTAAAACTTATCAATTTGTAACAACACCATGATAGTTAAAGAGATGAACGCATACATTGCCGAAAAATAACATATCAGTAAAAATAAAACAGGCTGCTAAGTAAAATGAAATAAGACTTTCTTATTTTATTACTTTCGAAACTTTATTATTCTCGCACTTCTACAAATTCCCTGATCAGATTCTCTATGTTTTCAGTTTAGATCAAAAATCAATAAATTTTGAGATTTTTCTTTTCTTCTAAATGTTTGCAACAGTTGCATAAATTTCTTTAAATAGAATTCTTATTGACTTTTTCCACAGATAAATCTAGTTTAAGGACCATCTTAACATGGACCTATGTCTGAAACATTCATTCTACAGCAAGACAGAAATTGGTCCATCTTTTATTAAATTAAAACTACAATAGACTGATAATTAACTCAAGAGTCACTTCATATTTAGTAATTATCAATATTTCTTTTCATCAGTAACAATACTTTTTTTCCATTGGAGTACTTGAAATTTTTAAACTGAAAAGTTAATTGAAATCGAACGTATAAGCTTTAAAACAGGTAGAGCTTCAGGCTGACAGTTACTATCCTCCTGGTTATCTTTGATTTTTTTTTAAATTAAAGGACACAATAATTTTTCATTTATGTATATGTTATTACTTGTGTCAAAAGTTTTCCTACAAGTTTACAAATCTAAGCTACCTTTGATTAATCATTAAATTACTTAACTTGGACCCCTTTTGAACAAGTGTAATTACTTAAGAATGCCCAAAAAATTAAATGAAACAACAATATGTGATTTCAATCTCAAGAGAAGTTTTCCCTTCCATCTGTTAACTTGCTTGCATTTGACAGCTTGGTGTGCGACCATATTAGATGGAATTCGAAACCGCAGAGCACCAGGGGTTTGCAATGAGTATTCTATAAAATATCAGAATGACGAACCCGTGTTGGTGACATTAATTACGGTAGACTGATTCCATTGTGAACGTTTGTATCAGATTTAAAATCCTGGCTGGACAACGTTCAACGTACTTACAAATAACTAGAGAACTAACGATGCATCGTTTATGCAACTGATGCAACAAAGATGATGAATCATTTTGTATAATGCTTATTATAATTTTTTTTCACTCATTAATGCATCCTTTATTTCTAAAATTGGAATTACATGCTACAGGTCTGTTGGATTGAAATATAATTCCTTACAAATAACCAAGCATATATCTTTCATTAATTCCAGTTGAGCCTGTTAGATCATTAGAATAAAGGTGACTCGTTCCCTTAAAACAACCTAGTGCATCCCATCTGAAAAAATATATATATTGTGTACAGAGAATGTTATGCATCAAAAAAATAATGGTAACGTCCTATACTAATTAATAATAAATAATTATAATTATAAAACATTTTCCTTTCCTTTTCATATTCATGGAAAAAACTCATCACAGCGTATTGCATAATAATATCATGCTGAAGAGTTTAAATAAAGTTAAAGGGGTTGCAAATTGTAGAATTGGTTGATCTCCCCTTGGCTTATTTTCATTATTATGAGCTATTACTTAATTAGGAAAATTACTCTATTTATTCGTAAAAAGAGAAAAAATATATTGCAACTTAAAGTTGAAAAATCTTTCCCCGACTAATAGTTTATGCGTGGTAAGCAAAAGATGGCCGAACAGCACCAAAACCAACAAAGCCTCATTAATAACAAATTCCTCCTAGGCTCATTCTCAGCGTGCTCTATCATATTTCTTGGAAGGACCCGGAAAGGGCTTCTGATTGATTCTGATTCAGGTACGTAAATTGACGTCCGTCGAATAGATGCTTCGGAATATTGTTACGTACTTCACAGAAATCAACTCCCAGGATAAATTATCATCCCGATATTCTAGGAAATCCCAGATCACCTAGCAACCGCTCTCACGGTTGAAAATTCGACAATCTCGACCAAATGGCGTATGGGCTGCAACTTCTTGTTTTCAATAAGTTGGCTGTCAATAATATATTTCCCTCTCTCCCAAGAAACAAACTGGTGCTTAAATTCTTCCGAAGGGGATAAAATAGTCATATGCATATAACAATTGTACTGAGGCTCTATCTTTTGCAATATTTTATTTACTGAAGCGTGTAAACTACGATGAGTAAAGGTTATAATGGCATGATGTCATATAAAGGACATAACTGACTTACCATACTGACAACATTAACTCTATTGTTGCTATAACGGGCCGTAACTTACCAAAAACGACAATAATATCAGTTTCTTTCTCCACTGTTGATACGTTATAAGTATACTTCCTTTGTATTATGATATTGGAATCACGACGATCTATTTATACAAAATTATGTTGGGAATGTTTTAAAAAACGCTAGCGTAACTAGTCTAAAGTTCGATCGTTCCATGTATATAGTTTATAATGATTTAATATGCTTCAAGTATTTACAAATGGAATAATTAAAAAACTATAGTCTGGAGACATTTTCAAGATCTGAAAAATCATGATTATAATACTGAACTAGAGATAATTTTTGAATAGAATTTTTTTTTCTTATACTTTCAAAATGCTCTATAGTGTATGACTTTAGCAACAAATGTCATTAATTTCTAAAGAGAAGAATAAAAATCTTAAATTTATTAAATTGCATCGAAAAAGCCTCTGGAATATGATGTTGAATTAAAGTAAACTTATGACAATAACACTTCACAAAGTAAAACTACTGCAATAATACTTCAAAATGGGGTTCAGATCTTATCTTTAGCAATCAAGAGCAAAGACAACTTTTAACTTAAACCCCAAGAAGTTTTCATTTCATCTAAATGTTATCGAGACATGAGTTAATATTTATTTTTGGAAAATTTGAGCTATCATCGAATTAATATTTAAATTACCTCAATAAAGTTAGTTTCAAAATTGATAAACTTTATTTCCAATTTCATGTTCTTAAAGTGGTTAATTTGTGCGTCAATTTTTTTCCTTCGTCTATCATAATCTCTCTTTTTATGCATTCAAATGATTTAAAATAATCATTTCAGTTTCTTTATTTTCCGACCCCATCTTAAAATATATTGAGTTATTCAAAGACAAAATGCTTCCGTAATTCTAATGAGTTGAATTCGTGAGCCTAAACGATGGCATTAAAAATTCGGAGCAAGGACTGCCAGAATTAGTTCGAAAAAAAAAATCCGAAAAAGATTGATGAGCTGTGGCTGTTGGAGTGGCACATGCAACTGAGTTTGGAAAGAAAGAAAGGATATCTGAAGGCCCTCATTAAGAGACTCCGAAGATTTTTCAGAACAAGTGCAATGACATTCTTGAACCATCTCTTATTTTTCAAATAATCCAAAATATGACACAAAATTTCTCATTTTACTTCCTTTCCCTGATATGCAACAGAAGAGAAACATTTTAATGACGAATTTGGCCTGTTTGCCTCCGGAGCTCTCCAAATACTGAATTCTTTACTTTACCATTGCACAAATAAAATTATGCCATTAATATCTCTCACGATACAAGAAAATAAATTTACATCTCTCATTACTTCTATAAAAGAATAAAGATAGTTTTTTTTTTTAAATCGGGAGTTCATAAAAAATCAAGCTCTGAATTTCCTATCTTTTAGCTTCAACTTAAATTTAGTTTAGATTTATCAGAAATAAAATGGCTTTATATATCAATAACACACAAATATTCTGTATTTTACATGTGTGACGTCAATCACAGGAAAACATGCTTTAAAGAATTAATATTATAAAATAATAATTATATTATATATATTTTTGTATCGTCAAAAAATCATTTAAGTCAATGGGGCGCAAAATTCACACATTTCATAATTTTCCAACACGTGTCCTTGTGTAAATATCATTGCGAATATAAAAAATATCTGCACAATTTAAAATTTTATCTCGAAGACTTTTACATTTGCAAATCTTAAGTTTGTTCAGATTTTAATATATCTGCGAAACCAATAGCTTTGTTTGAGTACTTTCCCCCCCACTGAACACATAAAAGGTTTTATGACAATATAACTTCTGAATTCACTATGTTATTCATAAAACTTTAATGTCGTTAAACGGCTGACAAACATTTTTCACAGTAATTTTGTTTTATGAAAAATTGTTTAAAAATTTTTGGTGCAAATTCGTAAGTCCTGTTATCAAACTAACCAAAATAAAACGAAAAAATTCTAAAAAAAGTTTTATGACAAACTTACAAGGATATTGAAGCATTTACTTTTAAAAATAGTGTAATGAAAGTTCCATTTCAAGAAAAATAAACTTAATGTCCTAAAGTACAGCAGGGTACGTTTAGATTGTACAGCATAAAAAAACAGCATATGATTGTGCAGTCTAAGTAAAAATACGCAGTTTATGTCTATTGATTCTAAAAGTTCTATAGCATGTTCGAAGAGGAGAAATAAAAAGTTATTTAAGAACTTTCTATCCCGAAAGAGTTAAACACCAAAATTTAGGTAACGTCAAAACTCCACAAAAGGAACTGCATAACCTTAGTATTTCCATAAGTATACTTAATTTGAGAATAAATTAAGAGCATTCAAAGGTGCATTTATTGGTGTGCCAAAAATTAATGTAAGATGCCAGATGACTTATTAATTTAATCTCTTCAACTTGGAGGGGGTTATCCGACAATTTTTTTTAAAATTGAAGATCCTCGTAAAGCAAGTCTGTGTAATAACCTAAGTTACCATATCAGGAAGAAATCCTGTCTAAAAAACTCTTTCAACGATACAGATATAAGCGTTTGAGAAATTCCTCTAATCCAAAGGTAAGAAGGCCATAAGACAAATCGCGAAAGCCGTAAAAAAGTTGAAAATATCCGGTCTTACCGGACATGAGGTGCAATTGAATGAATTTCGTTTTCATATGTGTAATTAGTATTTTCTTAAGTGAATGTCATGTCAGTAAAAGAATATGCTAACTAAGCGATAGGTAGGAAATTAATTAAATAAGTAGAATTTTCATTTTTTTTAAATAAAGAACTGAAGTCAAGTGTTTTCCCAACTAATACTTTATGGGGAAATGCAGCCAAATAAGTGGTATCTTGCATCTGCTTAAGGGGTCGAAGATCTGTGCTATGACGGCAAAAATACTTTCCTTACCTGCAATATTACTTTATATATCTTTCTAAATCTCATTAGTTCGTAAGCGCTACAATAGAATACGGAAACTAAACTCTGTAGTTATTATTTTCAAACAATATTGGTAAAATTTGCCTTACCACAATTTTTTCCAAATACTTTATTTAGGTCATAAGTACCCAATCTTGTTCTAACAGAAAATATCTTCGATTTACACGTAAATACACTTAAAAAACTTCTCGTCCGATAAGGATTAAAATACAGCTGACAAAATGTCAGATCCCCTTCCAGTCTCTTGGTATCTGTTTTTTGGAGTGGAAAGGCTAATCTCATTACTGAAGTGAAAGCAAAGCTCAAGACTCTGTCTGCACTAGTGGAGCCTTGGTCTATCGTTCTAATTGGGATAAGAAATGAAAACCGAATGAAGAGGACTGGACCTCCCATTTATATTTATCCTCCAAGCAAATAAATACTCAGAGAAAAAACAGTCATGTATGCGCTACCAGAGATACTTTTTTTTGGCCATATGTCCTTAAAAATTAATAGATACAACAGGACAGATCTCCATTCATAGTGAAATACATGCATGTGCATGACTTCACAATCCTGAAATCAGAAGAGTTGCAAAAAAGGTTTAATAAAAGTTTAAATTTAAAGCGAAAGACAATGATTTTCTTTTTGTTTATGTATATGTTAACCTAAAATAGGTAAACCATCTAAAATGCCTAAACAAGGCAATTAAGACTGAAATCCCCTAGTTAAAAAGGAAGAAAAAGAAATGAAATACGAAAATTAAGTTTTGAAGAATACGCCTATAATGGCATTGAATATTTACAAGGTTTCTGAGCTGAAGTTAATAGCTCTGTTTTTCGTCGTAATTAGCGCTGCGAGTCTATTAATGTCAACTATCTGCGTTCACCGTAATGCACAGGAAAATGTGTCTTTCTGATTGTATATTTACTTTTAACAAATTCTAAAAACAGGAACCCAGAGGTACAGATAAAAATGAACACTTTCTGCCTCGACAACTTCTAGAGAGGAAGGGGAAAGAGACTTCGAAATGCAAGTCGCGAAGGATTTAACTTTAACCTCAAGCACCTCGGTGAAGTTTAAGTATTGTTTAATTAGGAATCCAGTGTTTTCGACCTTAATAGCTCTTGGAAAAGATAAAGAATTTTCAAATTTATACGCTCGAATTAATTAATCAGTGTTATATCTATGCTCACTAATTTCTGCTCACGAAGTCGTAAATGGCATTTATAAATATACATTTTGAAGCATATTTATATAGCCTCAATTTTTAAGAGCTTTTACAAAACAGGTATCCTTTCGATAATTGCAATTTATGCATGAATAATGAATCATTTTCAATAACTACAATAATACGCACGTCTTATGAATTGTTGTGAAACAATCACACGTCTCACTTTAATATAAGTGTTGATATCATCACAAAAATTGATATCATCTCATAAACTTTCATAAAAATATGAATCAGTAGAAATGCCAAGGAAGTTTCAAACATCGTAATAAACAAAACCTGTTCATGAAGAAGTAGTTTGTATACCATTCTTAATAATACATATTTTGCAAATTTAAATAAAATTTTCCGTTTCTTCATTACAATTAGGTAACAATATCATTCTAATATACTATATTATTTCTAATTATTTCTTATATTCTATATTAAGAGACGTTGTAGAAGAAATAAATATAGCATGTCTGCGTGATGTATAAATCGGGTTACACGTTTGGTAATATTTCGAAAATAGTTCATATTTTATGTTTCAAAAATAATTCATGACATTTTAAATTAATATACAAACTTATTAACTCCTTTGAAATCTTGTTATTTTGTTAGTATTTTCTTTTGTGGATCCAAATTTAAATATGTTTAAATTATGCTGTATCTTAACATTTCTGCTTAGCATTCCAAAAGAAGAATTGCTGAATGAAACACTAAACTGTAGTCAACCACACATGGTGTTTACTTAGCCAATTCAACGATAAATGAAAATTTTAAAAGTACTCAAATACACTTTAAGCTTACCAAGAAAACTATATTAAAAGGGCATGCAAGATTCCTCGTAGTATTTTCGAAAGAAATATTTCTGAATCACGTGCACTTTGATGAGAAGGAAATTTGAAATGAGATATGCAAGACTAAAATGAAAATTGAAACTGAGCATAATTAAATTACTTATACGTTTATTCAGGCACTGAAAGCGCTTTGATCGTTATTTAAATTTCCTTTAATAACAATTAAAAGCCTCAATATGGGTTATTTGTTTAAGAACCATAGGCGCGAAATATTTTCATGCTTTAAGGATCATTAGAAAGAGAAATTCTTGTGACAATAAACATTCTTTTATGAGAGCCATTTGCAATTGATTCTCCGCAAGGAAGTTTTTGTAGAAACGTCAGTGGCACTTTCTCTATTTTCTTCACTTGATATTGTTAATTTTAAAACTGTTGTTAAATATAGATACATTATTTTTGAAAGACACATTACATGGAGGTGTTAGGAACTTCAGTTCGTAACTTTGACTTTCTTTTTTACTCTGCTAATTATTTTCTAGAATATCAAGTTTCACTAACATAAATTAATGTACCTTTGACAGTTAATACATGTCCATTTATTCGATAAAAAAATTCTTGAAGGTAAATAAAACTATTCATAAAACTACCTTTCTACGCAACGAAACAATCCTAAATATTAGCAAGAACAAATTCATTTAAAAATAGTCAGTCGTTTATTATAACCAAATTAAAGGCCCAAAACCAAATTGTTAACCCTATTTTCGCCCCAAAACTTATAGAACAAGCATATTTTTCTGTAAAGCTGCAAACTAAGTGAACATAAAATTGTGGTTATTCAGTTGGAGCTGCAACCGGCAATATGCATAATAAATGGGGAGTGAACAAACTAAGTCTCGTAGTAATGTAAAAAAAAATTACATAGCGCCAATTTTGCTGCTTAACAATAACTAAAACGATAAAACCAATAGAGATGCCATGATTTAATTTTAAATGGTACTTTCTTTGCTTCTCATTTATGTTTTATCAAGAGGCATAAAATACCTTTGCTTTGTGTCAATATTTACATTCTTAAATAAGAAAGTACTTTGCTATGTTTGCAGAGCATTTAATAGCAATTTTTTTCAATTTATTTACGATGACAAGAAGATTATTTGTAAAACTATTTATTTCCTCATTGAAATAAATAGTTGAAACATAAAACAATAAATAAAGGAACATTGAACAATAAATAAAGGAAATCATTTCTCACAGAATAACATTTCTGATAAGCAATTAAAAATAAAAAAAAATTCTTCTTCGGTCGAAACAAAAAATTTTTGGTCGAAATAGACAATAAATAGTAAACAAAAAGTAAGATATTTTCTGTTTGCATGTGTTAGCATAATTATTAGTTCACTTCCTTTAATAATAGGCGAAAGCTTGCAGGCTTAAGTCTATGGGCTAAAATTTTTTAACATCTCACAATATGAAGAATAATTCCTTTTATGTAAAGATTTGTTACGCAATATATTGATAAGTAAATTGGACTAGATTTCTAAGGTTATCTTTTGTGCTAAGACTAATATAAATTAAATTATGTGAGTTAGAGAAGAAATATCTAAAAGAAATGTTTCAGTAGAATCCATTTTTATTGGAAATCTTAACGTAGAGAAAAAGAATCCTTTTTATAGTTATTGAACGAATTTTTTATTTTAAAACTATGTTGATACATTTTAGTGCATAAACTATACAATTAAATTTACAACTTAAATAATCAGGGGAATAGTATTGAATGTTTTTACTAAAACATTCATCTTCATTCTATCAGTCATTTTCCTTCCCAAACAACAGAATCCATATCGCTAAATATCTCTGAGAGAAAAACATCAAACACGGCATATTTTTGTAATGAATATTGAATTATTATAATTGCTACAATCTAGTTATTTATACATAACTTTCGGAATATACGTCATGTAATTAAATATAGCAGAGTAAGAGAGCAACAATAAATGCAACTTAATAAGTTGAATGTGCTGATGCACGGTACATACTGCTGGCCCCCAAAACTTGGATGCATTTATTTCTATTAATACACTGTTTTAATTGAACTTTTAAATTATTTTAAAATGCGGAAAATTCATTTTCAATATATTTCCTCCTCCTCGGAATACTTCTTTTAGTCAGCAACTTTCAAAATTTCCAGAAGCGAAAATACAAAGTAATCCAAGACACTCTGGGATAATTTTATAAACTAGCTGCGCGCATTAAATTCTTCGAATGTTTTAAGAATCGAATGTTTTTCGCCATGTTTTAAGAGTTTCCCCCTTTTAAATTTCCAGTAATGCAGTATATTTGGTTCGTTTAAATCCGTCTCTCGGGGAAAGTAATGCATTGAGGAGAGGGGGGGAGGGGGGCACACCACTTCAGCTGGGGAGGAAAATAAATCAATCACCAACAGCAACACCTTTCAAGCTTGGTCTGTGAGATTCTAAGCTACAATAGCCGTTACTGAAAAGACAGAGTTGCCTTTTTTTCCTTTCCCTATACCAAATATTTACGACTTTGATAAATTTGATGTGGATTCTATCCATAAAATAATTCTTTTAAGATGCAATAATATTACTCTCGGGGATTTATTGGTAGCAAAAATGAATAGAAATGGTAGAGGCTATCACTATTAAACTAAAGAATGTGAAAAATAAACCTATAGGTTATCTCATTACTTCCATATGCATTCACATTGAACTGGGAAGATAAAACACTTCCCTATTCTATTTATTAAAAAAAATTGACGCTTTAGAGCAGATTATCAAGCACACCACTACTTGAGTGAGATGATACAGTGTTACCCTATAACACCAATATAGTTACTGTCATTTCAGTATAGCAGCCTGTTTTCGCTAGACGGTTACATAACAGCACAATGCGATATAAATCGCAATGCTACAATAAAGAAATAGTTTACTCTATATTAGCTTTAATGGCATTTTCTATTATTCTAAATGATACTGATACTTTTACTCTTCTCTATTATTCAAACCTTTTCTATATTTATCGTAATCTTTTTCTTCTAGAAGATCACTGATATCGAAAATTACTTTGATAGACGTCAACCATGTATTTTGAAATCTTGTTCCCTAGAGAATATTTTTCTCTTAAAGCTACGCCTTAATAAAACTTCTAAATTAATAACAACAAAGTATACATTATCCTACAGCTTTCAGTTCTTGCTACACTTTCGATTTTTTCTTCGTTATTCCTTATCATGTATTTTTCTACATTTCCTCTCAACATTTATTCTTTAGGTTTCAATGATTACACCTTTATTAAAGTTATAGCAACCCTTTTTTTATTTAAACCATGTTGTTTTATACAGAACGTCCATTGAAACTGCAAGCTTCTCATATAACCTTGTATTTTACCCGTTCTGAGCTTAATACTCCCTATAACTTTTTTTTTATATTTTACCTGTTTGACAAATTTTAATTATAATTTTCAAGTTATTGTTAAAAAATATTTTGGATTTGTTTCATTATATTTTAATCACTACACGTTAACCATAGCTCTTCTCCCAGTTTCGTAAACTGTAATTCGAAAATTTTATAACAAACTCGACGCATGCTACAATTTATAATGACGAGAACTGAATTTGATACATATACGGCTTTTATAATACATACGATTTTGTACCATCACAGATTAATTACATGTTCACGCAGAAACATAAACATAAATATTTTACAACCTAAGGTAATGCACTCGTTAACATTCATATAATTCATATACCTAAACTGGTCTACTTAATTATTAGCGTTCTTATAGGAGTATGTTTGTGTGTTTTACTAACAGAAATTATGGATTTTTAAAGGATGAAATGAGAATGCCTCTAAAAGGAGGTGGTAGATTATTGCTACTTGATTCGCTGAAATATTATGAGATCCAGAAATCTCCCTTTAATGTATGAGGACTCTCTCCGCATACTTTGATTTCAATCTTATTTGCTGTGCTTGGAAAATACTGTAACACAATATTGTGGCAGAAAACGAAATCCTCGTGTCTGCATTATTCGGTTGTGGAAGAGAAGAAGTCGAAAGGAACATTTACTGTGCTATCTTCCTTTCTTCGGCTGGAAGGGACACAAATAGGGTCTGCGTTCCATTCAGTGATGGCGCACAATCCTTTCAAAAGACGGATTTTCAGGGGAACAAGGAAATGTTCACTGCATAGTATTCAGAAAGACTACCAACAAATATACAGGGGATTCTCGCAAATTGCAGAAATACAAGAGAATAAATAATCATTTATCAGAACAGGACTGTGAAAGACTGGAATTTTCGAAAATACATACATTTAAAACAGATAAGATATTTTACGAAAGTTCAAGGAAAGCATTTTTGAGATGGCATAAGTGACCTCTTTAAATCTTATAAAACAGAAATATTTTTTAACTTTTAAAATTGTGCAAGAACGCGTTTTACGATATTTGAAGAAAATTAATATTGACTTTTATTTAAATATGACTGCAAAATAAATTAGACTTTTTACAAAAACAAAATTTTTACAATAAAAATAAATATTACTCATGTAGATTTTAAAGAGGGAAGTAGGAAATGAATATAAATTAATATATTAAATCATTTATGTGATGTAAATTTATTCCCTCATTAGTGAAGGAAATATTCCTCACTTCATTAAGCTCTATTCAAAATATGTCGGTATTCAGCTCTGAAGAGAGAGCATTGAACAGGATTTCAGTTATATCAAGCCATCATTTACTTTGGATTTCCTTTAATGGATATTCAGAACGATATATCCTGTTTCTAACGTCTTATATCCCGGGTAGATCAGCGAAATGGTTATACGACATAGTTGTTTTCCACAAATTAAGTGTCTTAAGATACAACATCATGTGCATAAGTTTAACAAGCATGAAACTGGCTTCCCTCTCTAACTCTGTCTGGAATTGCAACGATGATCAACTACTTTGGTTACGGGTTTAAAAAATAATAACGGAACTTACCCGCTCTAAATAAGCAAATAATAAAGTTATATTAAAATAAATATTCTTAGTTAATTCTTACTTAGATTTGGATATATCTGCTGAACCAACAACTTAATTTGTCAAATTTTATGAGTTGGAAATTTTTTAAAATAATTCATCTTAAGGAAACTCTAAAAATTTTTTATAATTTTTAATTACTTTTAAAGAGCAAAAAAAAAGTTTTGGGAGTAATTTTTGCTTCAAAGATAATATTTTCAGCAATTTTGATCTAAATAAAATTCGAGAAAACAGTGTTATGAAATTTAAACAAAAGAAGGTATGAAATTTCGTACCGATACATTTTAGATGCCCCATTTTAAGGCGGGTAAATTGTTAATCCGAGTCATTCAAATGTCATCCCAAAATAAAAACGATACAGCATAGAAATGGTATGTGGCATCTAAACATCATGGAAATGTGCAGTTTGTATTATTTCATTCAAGAAACTCTATAGTATGTTTTACATCAAGAAAATAGTTCCTTTCTCAAAGTATTTTCTGTCCGATATCCGATTAAAACCAAAAAAGTTGTATTTTAAACTAGAGATATTAAAAGAATGACGCTCAAAGATTTCCAGCTTCTTAATGTACAAAGAAAATGGCCTGATCATATTTTCAATTCTGAGTTCAGTATAAATAAGTATGTAAGGTATACATAAGATTCGATTCACAAGAATCGAACTTTTGAGTGAATGAATTAAAGAAGCTGCTTGAGATATGCTAATTTCGGCATACGCGCTTGGTATAAATACCAAGCAGCTTGATTAATACAGAGGTTGAAAAGAAGGTTTTGTTAAGGTTGATAGATAAGCGAGTTAAGGGAGCTACGAGGAAAGCAGCTCCAGGTGCTATCCTGCGCTAGTGCTTAGGGGGCCCAAAGTTTAAGTGGCAGTACTGCTGGTTTGACTCTCTGCTGGTTTGTGAGTATTTGCAAAAAGTATTTCTATTGAATGTTAATATATATTCCGTACAAGTAGTACGTATGCTTATTGCTGTAAAAGCAAATTCTATATGTGCAACGAATTCAATAAACATTGTTTCATGTATAAACTGTGTTTGTATCAAATTCATTTAGAGTGTCACTTCAAATTATATACACCCAAGTCTGGGTAGAAGTGAGCTATACTCTATAAGTATCACGCTTATAAATTGTATGCACGTAATATCGTCTCATAAACATTCCGTTTTAAATAGAAAATAATATACAAATAAAGAAAACTTACTTTTTCCAAACGGCATCTTATCCCATAATTATGTTCATTATAGTTCCATGAAATTAAAAGCAAATATATTTTTCTTTTAAACGAAAACTCGTTCTATCCACTTTCTTAGAAGTTTAACTTTGATGAATATTTCATATTTAAGAATACTTTATAAATTTGGTATTTATTTATTTAG
Source organism: Dolomedes plantarius (assembly GCA_907164885.2). Classification (NCBI taxonomy): domain Eukaryota; kingdom Metazoa; phylum Arthropoda; class Arachnida; order Araneae; family Dolomedidae; genus Dolomedes; species Dolomedes plantarius. The sequence continues at coordinate 112,626,912 of OU015501.1, read as the reverse complement.
TATCCGTAGACTAAAATATATCGGTATGGAAAATAAACCCATAAAAATCTATCACGATAATTCTCAAATACTATTTAGAAATATGTTTCGTTTAATGTTGCTACCATCATCAATGGCATTACAGTCCAGTGTAGGTCATGACCTTTCGAAGGAGTTTCTTCCATTTTACCCAGTTCCCAGCAATAGTTTTCTAATTCTCACAGTTTAAAAGGTGAAAATCTTTGTCAATAGATTCTCTCTTAAGGTTATAATTCATGTCTTTGCGGAATAGGGAAGCACAGGTCTTATAAGCACTTTGAATAAAAGCAATATAGTATTATGTTTAATGTGCATAGTTTATGTATATAATTTCTAATTTAACGTATGCAGTCAATATCTTAGACTTTTTTAAATAAAACTACAATTTTTTTCTTCCTCTAGAGAGTCTTCGTCAAGTTCAATTATACAAAAGTAAACGAGAAAACCTTTTCTCACGGATAATAAGAGCTACCGCAATATTTTATAACAATCAATCATCGCTTTGGATCGATAACGTATCCGACGTGAAAAAGATGGATCTCTCAGTAATAATTTAATTGAATACCCGCTCCAATAAATACTAATTACATACCGTAAATATTTCTATTTCTGAACAGGCAAGTAATATGCACTTACACAGAATGTCATAAAAAATTAAACACAAATGTCGCTGAAAGCTTTAGAAAATGCCGTTGACTACAACTGAAAACTACCCACGCAGAACGTCTACTAGATTACTTTGTGTAACATTTTGCAAAACCATTAATTACTATTGAATATATGTATATATCCAAAGAATGCTTAGAACTATTGAAGCACAAAGGAGGCAAACCAATATCAGGTGCACTTAAAAAAGCTTGTGAAGCTGAGGGCTTTTAATAAAAGCTTCTGGACGAGGAAAGGGTGCTAATATGTTAGGTGAGTTAAAAAATATGATTTTTAGAGTTAAATATCCGAATGCTTTTTCACATTGTCCTTTGTGACAATCAATCAGAATGTAATATTTTTGATGAGAAAAATAAAATATTTTGAGAATCTAGTGGCAAACTAATTGAATTTATTGTGGACATAAGAAAGTTACTTGGCAGAAATATCGCGTCAAATAAATACTCTACATTATTTAGTTTCAGTCAGTTTATTCATTCCTCTCAATTTGTGTTTCGCTAATTAATGAGTATTAATTGTACTAAATCCTTTTTAGCAACGATATGTGTTATGCTTGCTCTATACGCAAGACAGAAAAGGTATTATATTTGGAGATTTCACCATCATAAGGTCACTGGATAAAGCACCATCTCCAAAAGTGACGAACTGAAGGAATTAACAGTTAACTTACAAACGTTTGTTGCTGGTATATTCAAAACACTATAGAAACTTGGTTGCTAGGACCGTTTCAGTTTCTCTTCATTTGGAGGCTGCAAACTTGAGTTAATTACAGTCAGAACACATTACTTCCAAATTGCATATGTTCGAATGGCTATGGAGCTGGTATTCGGTACCAGAGTCTTTGGGTTAAAGCCTCATTGGTGGTAGGAATGTTTGTAGCTATTCAGAAGAAGTTCGGGCGGAATCAAAATGAAGGGACCTTTCGAAATAAGCCCTAATATAACGAAATGAGTATCTTAAAATTATGAATCAACTAATCCAAAAAAATTGGTCATGGCAGCACTCCTGAATCTTTCTAGTTCAACTTTAAAACCTACATTGAAACTATCAGACGGTCTAATAAGCTTGACAGAGACATGCTGAGACACGCTGAGACTCGAGTTATGAGTTTATTTACAACGCATAATATACAATGCATATTTGTCCCTTTTATATAAGCTAGATTGATAGTTGATTTGAATGCAATCAGTCAGATTACGATTAGAGCACGCTGTTCTCTCGCAAAGAGATTTTTAGGGAATATAGAAAAAGTGAAAAAATTATGTCAGCAATCATTATAACCGCTTAAAAACTTACAAAATTTAGTCTAGACTCTTAAAATTTCCTACGTAACCGGCCCAGATGGGGTTATGTAGATTATTTTAACAAAAATCAAATGCTTGTCTAAATAAATTATTTTAATTTGGTGAAATAAGAACGGAATTAATTTTTGCATAAAAATACAAAACAAAAAAGCCTATAGTACACAAAACATAGTAATTGTTTAACTTAATATGAAAAAAAAAGAAACAAAATTATTTAGGCAAATAATCTGTACTTAGATACACATAATTAATATATATATATATATATATATATATATATGAGAAACCATTTTTAAAATATATCCAGGGTAAATATCCTGAAAGGAGTCAAAGGAGGTGGTATTTATCCTCCAAATTGTAAAGTTAGGACAATTACCACCATGAACAGATGATGCTATTAAAAGTTCGAAATCAATCTATAATTTATTTGCGCAGTGCTCAAATAAATCGATACCATCACTTCTCATCAAGACATTGTAATATCCCTCCGCCAATATAGAAGAGATATTTTCAAACAAAATAATCATTTTCCAAAATCTAAAAACTGGAAGTGCATACGTCGTATCTTCAAAGCTTTCAAGTGTTACAACAATATGCCTGAAAAATTCGAAACTTAACCGTAAGTGCGTTGAGGCAAAATTGAGAGATGTTCTCAGAAGTGATGAGATCAAAAATAAGAGGAACAGGGTTTGAGATTAAAAATAAGATAACAGGGACATCAAATAACTAAAAGATAACAAGAAAAGGTCGAATGAAATTCGGACTCGATCGGAAAGCATAAATGAAACCCCCTCAAAGTAAATATACTTCTGTCTGTGGGCGTATGTGTGAAAGTCGTGTATTGGGGAAAAAAGAGAAAACAATAATTCATTGGCAAAACTATGGGTATTGAAGGAGATATCAGATATGAAGTAACTTTCTTGAAAAAAAGTCTAAGATTGGTCACATTTTATGTTTTTTTTCTGAAGCGGAAGACAAAAACTTTATTAGAAAAAGTCACTAATTAATGCCCGCATTTAATGACTTAGAAATATGTTTTTCTTATATAAACTCTAAACATTCCTAAACATTATTTTGCATTCTTAAAGTATAACATGAAATATCGATTTAAAACTTACAGCGAAAAATTATTAAAATATCTAAAAACAATGCATTGTTAATTTTTTTAAATACACTCTGGCACGAAAAAATTTATGCTCCGAGAAGGAAATGAGCTACTACCACGAAACTTAACATGCATGTAGTGTATGAGGAGATAAGCAAATGATTACAAATTCAGAAGAACAGACCGTTTTATTAAGAAGATATGGCATGAAAAATGTTACCAATCTGTAAGTAGTAAATTCACCTCTGGCAGCTATACAAGCCGAAACACGGCGTGGCATCGAATCAATGAGGCTAACTATGACCTCCTGCGGAAGATCATGCCATAATCTTTGCAACTGGGCAGTTAATTCAACACCATTCCGGGACGGCTGTAGTTGCCTTCCAAGCATGACCCAGACGTGCTCTATTGGCGAGAGGTCTGGGGACCTGGCAGGTCATGGGAGTACGTCATATCCTTGAAGACATTGTTGGGAGAGTCGCGCAGTATGTGGACGTGTGTTGTCTTGCTGATAAATGGAACCTGGGTGACTTGATAGCATAGGCAGTACAACAGGCGTTAAAATCTCGTCCACGTAACTACGGGCCGTCAAAGTGCGTTGAAGGACGACTAGAGGTGATCGTGTTTCCCAACAAATCGCTCCCCACACTGTCACACCTTGTGTAATCACCGAATGCCTCTCGACAACAAATGCCGGATCAGATCGGTGGCCTGGCCGTCTCCACACACGTATGTGCTGGTCATCAGCATTGAGACTGAATCGGGATTCATCTCTAAAGATCACATGCCTTCAATCGGTCACACTCCAGCTTGCCCGAGGTCGACAAAAATCCAATCGACATTGATTATGATGTGGGGCCAGTGGTAAGCGTCTTAATGAACGTCGGCTCCTTATACCTACGTCAGCCAGTCGTCTCTGAATGGTTTCCCTTGATACCACCGAATGTCTAGAAGGTGGTAAATAGAGTCAAACTGATTCTAGCGACGTTGTTGGTGTGGACGTGGCCGCCCTTATGATTGCGCGATCCTCGCGCGTATTTGTGTTCCTGGGACGCCCTGACCCTTCGCGACGGTAGACTATCCCTTCCGAGATCCATTGTTGTCAACACCGAGGTGGCGGCCAATTCGCCTGTTCAACCAACCTGCTTCTCTGAGGCCTACTATACGCCCCCTCTCAAAGTCAGACAATTGTTCGTACCGTCACCGGTTACGTCTCAGAGGCATCTCTAGTCACAATACCGTCCATCCAAGTCGACATTTTTGTTTGAATAACCCTATGACACGAGGAATCATGCTTTTAAACTCTCCCAGCTGCGCATCGCATATGCGCATAGCGAGCTTACCCTTGTCTCTTTGGCGTCGAAATTTTAATCATTTGAATATCCCTTACCAGACTACATGCCTGCCAAGTTTCGTGATAGTAACTCGGTTTTTTCTTTGTGTATATATTTTTTGTGACAGAGTGTATTTGTATTACAGGGCAATTTTTATTTAAAACAAAACAGGTTTAAATTTTCTGACTTTCTGGATTGTTTTTCATGTTATTTTCTTATTAACCATTTTGTATTCATTTGTTTTACTCATCTTATTATTAAACTATTGAATATTTTACCCACACAAAAACCTAATCCCACGAGCGTAGTGTAACATAAATATAGCACATGTACATATAAAAATAATAAATTTTTATAAGCAATATTTTTTTGCCGAAGGGTAAATTTAGTATATTTTTATCCTCATTATGTACAGCGTAAAGGAAAATCCCGGAAAGGTTGAATTATTAAACATTTTACTAAACAATTTTGGTCAGAGCATATAAAAACAGAAATTTTATACATATACTCTAATCATTTACACATACCCAATCTTATACACTTACCTTATTCTGTAATTTAAAACTAGATGCTGATGACTGCTAGCTCACATACTCACCCCGAAATTTTACACATGGAATAGTTTGGTATTTCACAACTGGCATACAAATTGATATACAACACACTAAATTTCGTAAATGTAGCTTATATAACTGAAATATTATCTAGTTATTCTAGCTCTATTTAGTTTTTAATTCTTACATTGTTCCAGCCTTTTTAAATTTCAAACATAAAAAGACATAAATTTAATAGTGTCGTGTATGGGGAAGAACTGGGGGGGGGGGGAAACATGCTGAGTTTTTAATTTGTGGATTCCGTTTATGTCTCTATAAGTCAGTTACGCATCATTACTTTTTTCGTTTATGGCAAGCAATCAGCAAATTGTACATAATGAAATTAAAGCAACAAGCATCGCATTCTTAATGAGGCCTCCGGAGGATTAGTTCAATTTATATAGCGTGATCTTTGCAAATTTAAATATTTCAAATTATTCATCAGAGGTAATAATATATATTTAGGGATATACGGTGATACGTTTTGATGATTTGATATAAAATAATTACTTTTCATTTCAGAATTGTGTAATTAAAATGCTAATTGCTAACTTTCTATCCAGGTTTAATTTTTTTTTTTACTTTTAAGGTTTCTGAGCTGTTAAATAAATACTTTCGAGCTTAAATTAAAAGCCGCAAATATTTTCTTTGTTAGAAAAAATTCATCTTAGTCGTTCAGAAACATCTTTTTCACTGATGATATATTAATTAGAACCGCGGTGTTTCACGCTTTCATGTCGCCTCAAGATTAAAAGATTCCCAGTAAGAAAATTTTAGATTATTTCTTTAAAACCCTGTGTTTCACAACAATGGTCACGATATCTAAAGTATACGATAACTTAAGCCCTTACACATAGAACAGAATATGTTTCTTAATGCTTACTCCACACCAACGGCGACGGAAACGGAAATCATGTATCTTCGTTGTTGCGCATGCGTATTACAAACAAATTTTTACTCCCCCGGTTCGTCTCCGTCTCTGGTCTCTGCGGTTTCAAGTTGGAAAATGTTCAACTTTCGTCTCTGCCGCCATGCTCGACAGCCAATCAGAATAGAAAGCGAAGATTATACGCATGCGCAAATAAATTGCATCTTCTTCTCGGCTCCTAACGGTGTGAAGGCTTTCATGACAGCCACAGAGACAGGTGGGAAAATGTGCCTGTCTTTCGTTGTTGTTGCCGTTGGTGTGGAGTAAGCATTAATGTTTTGAATTGTCTGACACATATAGTGATCTAAAAGTTAGATATAATGAATGTTACTATAGAATTTTTGTATAGAAATCATATTTCGTTCCTAATTACTTCCTTATGTTATGGCACAATCCAATGCATTTATATAATAAAAGAAAATATTTTCATCGTTTTTATGTATTGCAGAAATATTACAAGAATAAATCTGTACAAAGACAAAAAAGTTTTTTAATATCTACTTGATTAAAATATTGCCCAACAAAGCAAATTTGATAAAAAATTATTCTCTTAGTTCTTAAAAATAAAGTGATTCATATGCGTCCTATTTTACCTACTTTGAGAATTGAAAGGTTTAACTTCCTGTTGTTAAAATCAATGTTGTAATAGAAGTATTTCGTAATAAAGAAATATTTTGATAAAAATGGTTGGTTGAGAGTCTTACGGTCATATTTCCCAACACCTGGAAATAATAGGCAGGAACTTTCAGTTTAAAGCCGATTCCGAAAAACTACAAACATTCAGGCCAACAACGGGTATTGAATCCAGAGACTGTAGTACCGAATAGTTGCACCCGAGCCTTGTAAACAGAATCGGGTCGGATACTTTAGAAAGATCTAGTGCTCCCATAATAAAGTAGCCGACAGGATTTCATGGTGTTGGTAGGCGAATGTCAAGTCGAGTGCCTGTCGCATTGAAAAAAAAATGTTAGATCTAAAAGAGAGATTAATTTTCTAGAGGAAAGTTCAACTATTCTTAATTAGGTACGTTTGCTAAAGAAAGTTTCAACCTTTAAAGTGTCAGTATTTGCTAACATTAAGAATACCTTCTCCATCTTAGCGAAAGTACTTGCTTTAGCACGGGTTTTGCTCTTTTAGCATGATGCCTATGAATTGGTCGATAAGGTAAGTTTCGAAAAGATTACGGTGCCCACGTCCTATCGAACTACTGACCGGTCACTACGTAGCAAAACCTGTATACGCAGTCGAGGGTTGATTTCCCAAGCTTGGAGCAGCTCATTTTTATAGGCCCCAGACGGACAGTAGAGATCTGCCGACCAATTTGGGCAACCCTGGGCCCCTGGTCGATAATGTAAAAATATCTAATTCTCATAAGATAAATATATTTTGATAAAGGAAGAATAAGGAAAAATACTTGAATATTAAAAAAATTTAAGAGCGTATATCATTACTTATTCCGATAATATTTGATAAAGTTATTTGTATTCTCACTCCGGTCGAAATGATACCAAAAGTAAAAAATGAAATATTAAAGAGGTAGAAGATCCACTAATGAAATCCAACTAAATGTGGATTATTTCTCTTTGTAAGACCAATACTTTTCATTCAATAAGCTTTATTATTTTTCTTTAATCTCAGGAGAAGAAACATCGGGGAAGAAATGCTTCAAACTATTAACATATAAAAGTGGTGTGGTGATTCTTTTCAAGAATGATACATTTTGAAAATAATTATCGGGGAAGTTAAAGGACCAAAATATACCTTAATCATGCCTTACAGATATATTTTTAAACTGTTTAAATATTTCTCTTTTGGGATTTATATATAGTGCATAGTTAACAAACATGTAAGAAAATAGTATTAATTTAGTGCTCTAATTTGAGAACTGATCTATCAAATCCTTTATTCGATGCGTTCCGATCTCTAAGATAAACTCCTGAAAAAAAAGATTAATTCGTTTTCCAAACTTAGTTTTGTTTATTTCATAATATATTTAGAAAATCTGTAGTTTTAAGTTCTTTTCTGTTCACGAATCTCTTGTGACTAATCTCTGAACATTGCATTATTTGTGATACAAATGCCATCTACAACTATACATCATCTTCAATTTATCGCAGACCACAAATCCGAATATGCAGGTCGAAAAACAAGTCTATATAGATGCTCCAATTGTAAAGCCTTGCATTGGAAAATGAGCTCAGATAAGAAATCGTAGATCATCCAAGACATGGCAGAAGGGGAGGGTGAAAAAATTCCACCTTTGTTTCGCTTCTTTTCTGCACGTACTCTCGATTCCCTTTTCCGCTGCCCATTTCTTCAAAAAATGAGACTTTATCGTGCGATAAATGCCTCTTTGCCTTCAGATTTTTTTTTCCAGTGGTGTAAATTACGACCTATTCAACGAAATACCGAGTTGATATTGATGGCTGCCACACATTCTTTTGAGAGACGGATAAAGTTGGAATGTATTCGTATCGAAATGGGACGACTATTTTTTTCTTTTTGAAACCAAAGCCAGAAGATGACCGAATGGCGCTGCGATTCCCGACCAGAGCCTGTGGGTTTGAATCCCGCAACAGGAGTGGATATCTGTAACCATTTGGAACCACCTTGAAACTGTAGGTTCTAATCTTCCTAGACCTCACGTGGCAAAAGAAGACCGTAGCATTTCAAACTTAACAAGTATCTTTGTTACCAGGCTCTGATTTCCGACTCAAAGTACCGAACATGATATGGTTTTGAACATAGATATCCAACCTTTTGGTTTACCACGGTCGCACTGAGTGATGAGGAATCTTCTAGGGCCACAAATAAATATATCATATTGTTAATGTATATAAATGACTAAACTTCCTTTATTTTTAAATTTTTTATTATAACGTTAAAAAAAGAGTATAAAACTTGTGAAACATTTATTTGTTTTCGTGAAACTAATGCATTAATGTCTGGTTCATTGGGAGTGGCTGCAATTCTTAGTAAATTCTTAAAGTGCTCATCAGGAATTTATCTAATTTCTCTTCGTGTTTTCTTCGTCTTTGAAAATATATTGTTGTCTACAAATGAACGCAGTGCCATAAAACTGATGACATGAATAAGACGCTATAGTGAAGCTGGGAATAATTTTCTTTGGGAAGATAGATTCGTATAAATTTTTCGATCTTATGGAGTCGCGAACTGGACATGCCTGGTCTAAAACTTGTAATGCAAGTTCGAAAAAATCGGCATGCGCATTCTAACGTTTTTCGTTTTATTTGGAATATTTTGTAGGACACGTTATTGAGGCTTTTTGTTACAGTGCCATAGTTTCAATGGTTAAGATGGCTTCAGTAAGGCACTCCTGTAAAATAACTTCTTACCAATTTCTTCCATCGGATAGTGATCACCTTTAACTTCGTATACAAGTATTTTGAAATGTATAATGTCATTTCATGATCCCAGTGTTATGATAAATGAACGAGGTACGATGCTGTGTTTGCTGCGGCTACAAAGAAAATTTTGTGTTTGGGAAAGAAAATATTTTGTTTTGTTTTTCTGGGCATAAGACAGAATCGAAATTAGATGCACTCATTGAGTTCAAAGAAGTTTTCGTTTAGCGGGGGAAAGAAGTGTACAAAAAATAGGGTGAAAAGTGGATTTGAATACTTTTTTAAACCTCTCAAGAGAGTGCAAGACTCTCTTTGGTTTTCAGTACTTTGTCAGAACCTGCATTTTGTTCGATAGGTAGTTTTTAAAAAAAAATTCCCTTTAAAGGTAGGAGATGTTTTTGCACTAAAAAGTTAAACAATTTTGCACTAAAAAGTTAAACAACTTTTTTCTTACTGCTAAATTTCATTTCTACGTTCAGTTCCGAACTAGTCTCTAATTAAAATATCTGGCATAATTGGTGAGTTGAATTTCAATAATGAATGTGCAGTGTAGTACCTCAATTTTTAATATCTCAGTCAGTTGGTCAAATTTAATCTTCATCGTATTAACTGAGTACTAAAACTAAGGGACATGCGTTGCCACATTTTCATTACCGAACTATAAGAATAACTACTTATGTTTATAATACGGTACCTTTTGTTAGAAATTCCAGATTTTATTAAAATTCAAATTTTATTGAGATGTAGCATTTTAAAATTAATGCAACTGTATGTAGTAAGTTTCTCACTAAAATACTTTTCGTTACTGTTACGAGGATGTCTTGCTTACAAGGAATTCCAGATTGATGTAGTGAGATGTCTCTCCTACATCATCTCTCCTACATTACAGTCTATATCCCCCATAAAATACTTTATGCCAAATTATTAACTACTGGAGTTTATGTTTGAATGATTTTTGTGCTTAAAAGCTTTTTTTTCTTTGTCTAATTGGACAGATTATATCCTATTATTAGCTAGAAATGAGAATTTTTTATAAGTAGCACTACGTAAGAAAATAACCAGTTTTACTATTAGTTTTTTTTATCCCAATGTTCCAAACACCGATACATAATAGTTTAACAATCGGCAGTTCAAAACCTGTCTTTTTTTCTACAACTAGTTAATTTTTGCCCTAGTCCATTGATTGTCTAATTTTTAGAATTTGATCGAATATACATAATCATTTGAATAATTTGGTCCATTTCCATGAGCGGTTCCAAGCAAGGAATCGAGACCCCAATGTTTGCAGGCAATCCACATCAGAGCATAGTGATGATCGGCAAATCTTAATTCTCCGGCTTAAATAAATCTTAAGCGAAAATCCGTCAAATAAGATTTTTAAATCTCGGTTAAAGATCTGTGAGTGACGGGCGACGCCTGTCATGGGGACCCTTTTCGGGGGAAAAAATGGAAGCATTAAAGAAAGAAATCTTTTTGAGGAAGAGAGAAAAATGGAAGAGCCAAAAAATTCATTCGGAGATAAATTACGTTCGACGGCACAGAGCCCTGGAACGTCTACGGGGAGGGGAGGGACTTTACTCAGCCCTGACGTCGTTAGAATTGCGCATGGGCAAGAATGCTCCCTCTGGAAGTATCGATTATTGGAACTTTTTTTTTAATTCTTTATTTTTATTGTGTTGTTTTCCCCTCTTTTCTAAACTCTACTTCAACGGGCTTTCTTCTTTATACTAAAAGAGAACTTCAGGTGTTTGAATTCATTTGGAAGCTTTACGAACCCGAAAGGTTGCGCACCCCCCCCCGGCGTGTTTTGCTTTGCTTGTTTATTTTCTTGTTGTGTATAATGAATGAGGCAGGCTTCGTAATTGGACTTTGCTTACGTTTAAAGGATATTGTACGCACAATAAAATAAGAACTCTCTGCAATCCAAAGAGGTTTCAAGTGCTAGTTTTTTGTCTCGTTGGGTAGAATTCCTCCGAGAGAGGCAATTGTCATATTTCTTCCACACTTCTCATTTATTTCCAACATGATTAATGAGATCTTTACAACAGTTCCCTTTATTCTATTTCATTAGCGATATCACTGCTGAGATGGAATATGTACAGACAAGAAAGGAGTCAAGCCTTATTCAATGTTTAGAGTATTGTGGAAAATACATGGCATTTTAGAAATGGCTGAAGCCACCAGCTGTGATAATTTCCTTTTGATTTTTCCATTCATCACCAATGAGACACATTAGAACACGAGAGTATCGCGTTAGGCAGAGGAATTCTTGCTGAAAATTGTTTATATCAAATGATGAACAAGAAAGAGAAATCGTCTAATAGATTTCCTTATTAATGTGAATTTTAATTTGAAATTTTTCTCGGGAAACTGACAATCCAGCCATTAATTTTTATTATATACTATTGCTTTTCAACGACATTTTTTTATCGAATCACCAGCTAAATTTAACTTTTAGCTAAGGAAACGCCATAGAGAAGGAAGGAAACTGATCCGGATTGCATGAGGCATAAATGCCTTTAAATGAGGCATTAATGTCCTTACATGAGGCATTAATGCAAATTTTAACATACTTTTGTGAAAATAAACTTCCATTATTTCTAGTGCAAATAAAATGCCATATTTCTAAAAGCATAGTGATTTACTTGACAACCATTTGCGATACAAGCCACTCCGACGGAAATTTTTAAAATTGCTTTGGGTCCATCATGGTAATGAGACTGCGTCTCCTCTTACATGACAACTGTTTAAATTTTTTTCTTGATTTCACCATTTTGCTTTTCCCTGAGCTCCTATTGTTCTCGTTTATCTGTTCTTCGACTAAATTTCAAAATAAATAGAAAATACTGCCCAACCATATAATCTAAACTTTCGTAGTTAATGTATATGCATCTCTTATAGTTAATAATTAAAAGAATTGGGAATAGTTAAGTTAATTTTCCAAAGATCAAAGTAGTGATAAAGAAAATTAAGAGCTTAGTTTCCTTTCCAGATATTATATACACACTGGTAAACTGTCCTTAATTACGCAGAAAAACTTTATGATTATCTCTCTTAATCGTCATATCCCTTCATAATTATTTGTCTATTTTGCATGTTTTGGATCATGTTACTGTACGTTTTTAAATAAGTGATGATATCGTCTAGAAGGTAACCTATAAGGGTTGAAAGCTTTCTCACAAATATGTGAGGTCTTTTATTAAGGATCATAACATGGTTGGATGGTGTAATGGTAAAAGGAATCTGCTCAAAAAAGAATGGGTTTATTTTTATGCCTGCCAGGTTGTTGTTTGGTGATAAGCTTTTGAATAATGCGTCAGAAAATCAAACATTAGAAGCGATAGACTATCATTAAAGATAGAACTGAAATTTCCGAAGTGTACATGTAGTATTCTTTTTTAATTTCATATAGCATTCTTGCATTACATCTTATAGTAAAACGAGTAACGTACGAAAAAATTCCATTTTATCTTAGAATAGTGTTATATGGTAAAGCAGCCGATTTTTCAAAAGCATTCTCCCACGACTTTCTTAAGATTGTCAATAATTATAGCCAAAAATAAAGAACATTCCGCAACGAAAACAAAGGAAAAATTTCTCTTTTACATATGCAGTACTTAAATTTGGGATTACTGGGAAGCACAATTTTATGAATACAAAAGCCTCTGATAAGAAACCCAAATAGTTGTTGGTTGTCATCAGGTCTACATGCCTACTTTCCTTTTCAATCTCTTTATGAGATTCATTGTGAGCAAGAAAGTAGTATGTTAACATCGTGATAATAGTGATTGTTTAGTCGATACAATCTAATTCTTCTGCACTAAAAAAACTTATTGCTCTCCCTTTTTATGGTTTTCTGTCTATAATTTTACAGTGTATACTTTCAAGGCTGAATATTGAATCGACCAGTGTAAGACGCCTTTTGGGCTTTCCTCTCTCAGCCCATCGGTCTGAAGAAATAACCTCCGAGCATTAGCTCTCAGAAGTTCCAAATTTCGGAAGGAAAAGGTAGATTCACTTTATCAGCACACTTTTATGATTGATATACACAGAACTAGAAATTAAATTTCAAGAGTGACTGCAGATGGTAATCTTGAAACTGCAATTAGACATTATTCTTGGCAAAGGGAATTCCTATAAGGTATTCAAAATTCTAAATACACAACTTAAAGGGGTTGTCGATAACATGACAAAGAATGTAAAAGTTAATGAAATTAACTACATTCAGGTATAAAAATTGGGCATTGAAATCTTCTATGGTACTATGGTTCCTGCAACAATATCTTAGGTTTAAAAGCTAATCTTTTTCTTATATGAAAATTATTGTCAATGGCATAGCAAGTTTCGGGGAAAAAAAACTTACGCGAAATAACAGAACAAGATGAAAATTTACAGCATATCCTTGAATTCACAGACAGTTAAGATGCATCAAGTGAGAGTCAAAAGACTCTACATAAGTACAATGACTCTGGTACATGCACTCGTAGACAGTATAAAATATAAACCTAGGGTGAACAAGTTCAGCAAAGTATTAAATGCAATATCTTTTCATTGTCTAAGAACGTGTTTTAATAAGATATCTGAAAGCTGAAATGTCTCAAACATCACACTAATAGTGTGAAGCAATTGCAATTTACATTTAGTTACAGGTGACATGTTTATATCTTCTTTCCCCAAAAAATTATAAATATATGAAAAAAATAAATGTTTTAAATAATCTTATGTTATTCTAAAGTTTTTCATGTAATGTTCTGGAGTTATTAATTAAACTTTTGCAGGTTTAAAAGGAATCATTAACTATATATTACTTCATGTACACATAGATATACCCTTGTACTAAATCAGGAAATGCAAGTATGTCACCCAACATAGAAGTCATATGATTCAACAGAATAGAGACTTTAGACTGCCATGCCTCCTACAACAGACGTGAGGGGCAAGATACCGCAAACGATTCTAAACATCCAAGGAATCTGATATCAACCGTGCTAGAAAAGCAAAAGAATAAAATGGTATCCCCGGATAGACGCATTTTTGCTCTATTCTTTTCTCTAAGTCGGACATTTGATATATTTAGAAAACTCGCCGTATCTATTTCAACTCGGGGTTTCTTTACAATATTTTTTTCTTATATTCCAACAATATACTGGAACTTTTAATTAGAGTGTCGTTAAAAGGTTACTTTTAAAACTAAGGTTCAAAAAGTTTCATCAAGCTCATTCTCAGATGATAAAATCAAAAAAAAGCTCATGAATTAAAATAAATAATTAATATATGCACGTTTAGTTCCTTCCTTCATCGAAAAAACTATTTCAAACAAGCAGCAATAAATTTTTCGAGTGACTGAATTTATTCAATCTGATTTCAAATAAATTAAATCTTGCAAAAAGTATTTCCCGATTTAATTAATTTCTCATTTTTTTTCATATTAGGCATTCTAATAGGGAGAAAAAATAATTTCGTCATTAATAAAAGAGATGAAAAAATACAATTGATAATAGTTTGTAGCATTGTATAACAATACTAGCAAGAATATACATAACATATAAAACATAATATAAAACGAAAAAATCCTAATGATTTATTCGCTCTATTTTTCCAGAGATTAAAATTATATATACTTTTATTACAAATCGATAACTGAATTTTCCTGAAAATAATAAAGAGCAAATTTAGTTATTAAAAGTATACAAAAATTATCCCTGTTCATATATTTAAATTTTTAAATTTAACTTTCATAGTTTAACTAGAAAAATTAAAATATTAATACCTTCAGATAGGTTGACACCGGTACTCTTTTCCTACACGAAGAAAAATAAATATAGTTATTAAAGCACCAGATATTAAATTCAATATTTTAATTTTAAATTTAACTGATTTTAAATTTAACTGCCCTAGACAAACTTTTAAAATTTAAATTTCGAAGCTGAACTACAAAATTTAAAACATTAAGGCATTCAAATATGTTTATACCGGTAATCTTTTTATCCACGAAGGAAAAGAAAGAATGTAGTTGTTAAAGCACCAGGAATCACTGTCGTTCTAAGCTTTTGTTCAAGGAAAAATTTTTAAGACCTTGCTAGAAGATTTCTAAATATATTTTTATCAGGTAACTTACTCGGGTTATAGGTGGGTTCATCGCTTCAAATACCAGTCTGTTAAGGAAAGAAAGTTCATTGTCTTTCATTAGAGGAAAACATTATGAAAGGAACAGTTTCCTCTCACCCATGTTAGATTTAAAAGTAGAAATCCTTATGATGGTGACAAAAAAAAAAGAAAAATATGGATATTTTATCAAGATAGGAGGAATATCATGAAAATAACGAACGATAGGTTTTATCTTTGAGATGACAAAATGCAGAAAGGGAAGAATGAATCATGATGAAAAACATATGTCGGAACTGATTTGCAAACATCAATCCATGAAACTGTTCATCGTTACCTTTCAAGAACAGAACATTGTATCATTATGGAACAGATAGTCTTTTCCATCAATAGCTTCATTTTCCAGAATATATAATATAGATTCATGAAAGTTTGATACTGCAGAGATTATCAACAGAAAAAGGATATCGCTGCTGTCTTTACCTAGTTTAAAAGACAAGAAAGGCAGTATTTTGCTATCATTCTCAACATAATAGGGCATACATCCGGTAATAGGTTGTGATTTTCATGGTTGAAATATCTCTTTTGCAGAATTCAGAGATGAATATGTGATAATAATTTATAAGACAGAATGGAGATATTTCTTGAAGGTAATAATATGTAGAATAAACAATGTACGGAAAAGCTAGTTATTTACTATGATGATATTAAGGACTTGGCACTAATATTTCTATGAGATCTTCATGGAAAAGATAGATCTCCATGGTACATTGTGGTGCAGGCAAAGAAAATTCCCACATATGAGAGTAATTATTTACCCTAAATTTTCCCTTCTACGCGTTAAATGTAAAAAAGAAAATTTCTTTAGGTATTACGATTCTTTGTCAGTATCTTTATGCAGAAATAAATGTTTTAAATATATGTTAGGATATACACGTATGTCAAGTATACTTTCTCGCAATAAAAACTTTAATCTGTCTCTTCTCTTTGAATCTCTTTGAATCCCTCAAAATAAAATTCATTTCTTCATGTCTGGGAAATAAAATTCAGGACATGCGATACAAAGCATACACAGGAAATGCAATGATTCTGTTATATTTTTATGCAACTATATATTTATAGAGATTTGTTAGCTTTCAGTATTATACAAAAAATACTTATGATTTCCCATGAATAAAAAATGTTTATAAAACGTCAAAATAAACACGCTCAATAAGTATAAGTATTTTGTTGACATGAAAACTACTACTGACTACATGGGAAATCAACAATATGAAAGAAAAAGGGTTTACAGTTTATATATTTTGTTTAAAAAAATTATATTTTGAAATAAATAATTAACTATTTCTCCATAATCTATTTTTAATGTATAATCAAATAATAGAAGAAGCCATAAATACATTCATATTTTCCTGAATTATCCAATCCGTAATTTTTAAATATACAACAAAATATTCCTTTTAACTTTTTTTTAGATAAAATGTTTAAAGGATAGCTTTACGTAGCATTTTCATGATTGAGTTTTTTCCAGAAAAAAAGTTTGACATATTAGTTCTTTCTCCTAATACAGAAGTATCTCACTTTGAAAAAAAAATTCTAACAGGGTCGGAGGTCGAACAAAACTAATGATAGCCTCTAGCAACAGATATGTAGCTACTATTTAATCACGTCAGCACTCTGCTCTTAAATGCAATGCCGAATTTTCTACGTATTAATTCCGAAACTTTTCGAATCTTTTTGCTATGGATTACTCATAGTAATTAAGTTAAATGTCATTTCTGACACTATAATTTCTGCCGCATTAATCCAATTACTTAGAATTTCCCTTAAAAGCATTCGAGTGAAATAATAGCCTGTAATGTTCATTTTTCTTAATGGCGTTGCTCTATAATGCATCATAAAAGTTGAGCTCCCGCAGGTGACATATTTCTAAATGATACATTCAAGTGCTAGAATTTTTTACGTTAAATTTTTGAATACTGTATGATTACATTTTACTTTGATAAAACATTTAAGACATTCAGCTCCTCTAATGTAGTTTACGTAGCCTAGCCTCGCTTAATCGGATCAGTTTGGAAGCAGTGCCTTCGAGACCACTTTCGAAAAATAAAATCAACTGCTCTAATATATTTCCAGATTAAACTTTATCGCACTATAAAGTCTAAGAAAATGCTGCATTCTCATGTAAACAAAGTTTTTGTCCTGGTGTTTCACACTAATGAATTGCATTTTAAAACTGATTCTATATTTTACTGGTTTGATTGTGTGACGCCCCATTTGCTTCATGTATATTCTCCCCATATATCTCAAACTTATTAATCCTTTGAATGAAAAAATTTCTTGAGCAAAGTATTTAAAAATTCTTACTCGTACCAAACTAAAAAAGAATTACGTACCAAGTCAAAAAATTTCCTTTTCTTCTCTTTAACTCGTTTATTAGAATTTTTACATCTCTATTTTTTAAAGTTTTCTAAGTTAAAACATTGTTTATTAAAGAAAGATGGTAGCAATACATAAGAGAAAAAATGTCTACAATAAAGAATCAGCTCTCACCGCGATACACCTGAGCATTAAAAGTGGAGTTAATCAGCTCCCGGGGATTTTCTTGTGACGCATTTCACCACGCGTTTCTCAGTTATTAATGCAGGTTGCATAATCCCACACTTGTCTGTTTAAAAAAGGTGTAGTAAAATTGGAGGGTGAGGAAGAGAAGCTACAGCTCGAAGCTTACAAAGGCCATTTTTAATAAGGAAAAATGTGCCTTGGGAGCTATTTCGCTTCAGTCCAGTCGTAAAATGGCAAGGTAGTTGTTGCAGTGGTGGAATTCTAGACGTCGAAAGATCGGTTTAGCATATTAATATACAGTTAGACTGATATGTAGAGATACTTCAGATTATCGGATTTTAAAATATATAAATACCAATACTGTTATTACTGGGGAATACAGGAGTGATTTATCTCACTTCCTAAAGCTGGATGCTCTCGGCCATCAGACCTTCACACACGAGACAGAAGATTGGCACCATGAATGCCTATTGGGGATATGGCCAACTTGCACAATCATGCACGCTCCTCTGTGCCTCTACCCAACACAAATGTCTAAAGCAAAGAGGTTCTCAAACAAGCGAGTGATATTTAATGTTTATCGCAAGCCGTAACTTCCTTAATTAAACTTTAGTCTAATTCCAAGGTACTGCTTTACTAGGAAAAAAGCACACATAGCGAAAACTGCAGTTTATTTAAGTCTCTCAATTAGGCTAACCGTAAATATTTCAGAAAGTCAGTTCTAAGTTTTAATAGTTCTGCCCGAGGCCTTCCTTTCTTCGAGACACAATTCTAAGCTCATCTTCATGCGTTATACAGGAAAATGGTGCTGTTTA
Source organism: Dolomedes plantarius (assembly GCA_907164885.2). NCBI lineage: Eukaryota > Metazoa > Arthropoda > Arachnida > Araneae > Dolomedidae > Dolomedes > Dolomedes plantarius. The sequence continues at coordinate 112,608,114 of OU015501.1, read as the reverse complement.
AAATATTTTCAGTTCTTTTTTGTCCCAGAATGTATAAACAAAATAAATAAGTTAAATATTTCCATCTCGTGGCATAGTTAAATCTCATATGTACAACTGTTTACAGGGGAGAAATTTTTAAATTACAATAATCGTATTAACTCTATTTATTCCGGTGCTATATTTGAAAATTTAGGATGTCTTTTATCCCTAAGAGCAACCTTTACATTTTAATAAACTCTTGAGTTTTCTGGGGTAAATATTTTTTAAAGAAATCTTATAATTGCAAATTCCATATTTATAAGCACATTGCTATAACAATTAGCAAACTAAGAGAGTGACAAAAATTTCCTAGATTTGTCCAACTCTTCCGAAACTTATTAATAATGTCACTTATCCCAATTAATTTATTTATAAGTGACTTAAAATTTCTCGACAGACTATTTTGGAAAAAGGTCTACTAAGAACCAGAATAAAATAATAATTTTAGAGATTTATTTTTGCATTTAAGTAATACTACACCAAAATTTTAAGGCTATCCAGCCACCTGCGTAAGCATCTTTTACTGGAGACTTGAGTTAGAAATATGTTAGGAACTTCAAATTGTTAAAGCTAAGGAAATCTATTAATTCTCTTCAAGAATCGAATATTAATTAATTTTCTAAGGGTTTCGACTCATGAAATTAATTGCTACTGTGTAAGTTCTTTTATTTCTACGCTAGTAAAAGCCCTTTTGATTAAATGTTTGAAATCGGGAACATACAATAATTTCATTTACATAATTGTTTTTCGGGGGAAGCAAAGTTATCTGATTACGGGTTACTATATTAAAAATCATTACTAAACAAACTGTATGCTGTATTACATATGTAGTTTGCCTATAAGGACATATGCTTCAAATTTTTAAGTAAAAGTAAATATTGTCATTGAAATAGTTTAAAAAAATTTTCTAGATATTTATTCAGGTTATTTCTTAAAGATTTCATAGAACATACAAGAAGAATTTTTTTTTCGCAAAGAGGACGCTTATCCCTTACAAGCCAAAATTCGGGAACAACTGTTTTTCAGTATTATTTTCATATTTTAGTTTTCCAGTTGTGAGATGCCAGGCCACGTATATAGACAGTATTTGCTTGTGTGAAACAAAAATCTTTTCGAGGGACAAGTTTTTTATCAAGATTTGCAGCGATATTTAGCTTTCAGATAGTATGATATCATGTATGAAATTTTTCTCAGTGAATACAAATCACTAAAATGCCTAAAATGGTACTTTAAAGAAGAGTTATTCTATTTTCCTGCTTTCTGCTTGATGGAAATACTAGTACGGACAATCATTTATACCGTTCACATTGAATGCATCATAATCTCTATTATACTTTCTAATATGAATAGAAGAGCAAAATACTCCCACTCAAATTGTCTACCTTATTTATTTCCTAACATAATTACAACTACGCACGAAACAATTATTCATATACATTATATAAGGGATCTTAATTTATCACTTGAACAAAATTCTCTAAGCAGTGTGTATTCATAAACAAAGCATATAGAGTGATGGAAATTACGTCCAGCATAGTTATTAAAACTTTCCTCAACACATATTCGAGGGCTTTTTTTTAAACTTAGCTGATATAATTTTCAAAGAAATTTTGCTCATATAATACATTGAATATAACGCGAGTCAAATTTCTTCGTAAAGTTTCAATTTTTTTAGCACTAAAAAGGGAGCAAATAAAATATTAAAATTTTTCTTACTGTATAGTACACTAATATTTTGCTAGTAAGGTTTACTTAACCAGTTTTTATTCAGAAAACACCAATCCTCTTAGAATTGTGCATGGACTAACAGTCTTACAATTCTATATCACAGAACTTTTTAACAAAATTATTCTTTTTTTGCTATGCACTCTCACTTATATTTAGAATCATTGAGAATGAGTATAAAACAACATTTAATTACAAATTTGAGGGTTTTTTTTACATCAAACTTCAAAAGTCATTGCCTCGATGCAAGTGCGGAGTTCCCATACTTTTATTTTAATAACGAGCTTTCACAAATTCTTCTTAAACTTTCATGATCAATTTAGATTAAAAGACAGAATAAAAAAAATATTCCCAAAGTAAAATGTCTCCCTTTTTTTAAAACGGCAAATTATTTTAAAATACATTAAAATGCGTACAAATAATCCTGTTAAGCGTAAAGTGATAAAGAGGGATAAAAAGTCAGCGAAGTCGGGTGGTATGCATTATAAGAACCTAATTCAAAATCAATTTATGAGAATTAACCACCTAAGCTAAAACGAAAATGACAGCAAAAAAAAAGATAAGCACATAGCAGAAAAAGGGACCGGGGTCTCATTTTTTCCTACCTATGAAGACTGATACTTATTCCTCTAAAACTTTAAGACATTATACGACACTTAGATAAACTTACGATGCAATGAATGATATGGTGCTTTTTGAAGCGAAATCTTCCGCGTCGCCATTTCTCCTGCACAATACTATAGCGAACAAGCCCCATCGGAGCATCTATAGATCAGCATCGGAAATGAAAAAGTGGCAATCCCTTTGAAGAACTGGTGGGAAATCTCCCCTCATGTAATGAGTACATAGCTTCCCCTCCGGAAACCACATTCGTCAGCTGCTCTCCAGCATCAATGCCCTAGTTCCCTTCTCGAAATGATGGATCGGCCAAAGACACAGAAATAGCTTCTACCTTTCACATTTTTTTCGACTGCTTCACCAATATCCGGGCAAGGAAAAGTTCATACCCTATTTCATGCGGAAGCGAGAAGAAATTTTGAAATTCTGAATTCCGTTGGACTTTCTTGAAATTTTAAGTCATTAACTAAATAGTTTTTAAAATATCGTGTTTATTGTTTTGTTGGTGGCCTTGAAAAAGGCTGAAATTATGTGTCTTTATGCCCCACCCCCTTCAGGATATCTGCAAAACTTTAGAACTATTCCATTTTAAATCTATCAAGCCTCAGCAATACTGAAATAACACTGTGAGAAATTACGCAATTTTTATTTTACCAGGTTACAAATCAACAATTTTTCCATTAAAATAAGATGATATCACGCGTTTAAATTGCATTTAACATTGTTGTTAGTGTGATTGGTGATTTTTTAACCTAGTTCATGAACATGTTTCGTATTGTGGAAATATTTCAAATAGTCTGAGAAAAATGATAATACAGATATTTTGAAATTTTTAAGCCTTACAATTCTTAAAAACTTCTTGGGCAAAAAGTACATTAAAAAGCAGGATTTAAGTCTTCAAGATTTAAGTTTTATAAAACAGGCATTACTGTGATGGGAATAAATGAGAATGGGGACAAACAAAGATTTTTCCCTTGAATCTTTCGTCTTAAAATAACTATACTAAATATTTAATCTATCTTTTTTCTTTTTTTCCCAAGCCAAAATACTCGGGTTGCTATAAAATGAGTGCTATTGTGTCCTACAATTGCAGAATACTCGGCATGATTCAGCCGGATGATGGACGAAGAAATAAAGCCTTAGCATTCGGCACCCGAGTCCTTAGGATCGAATCCCATAGTTGTTATAGATATTTTTTGCTATTCGGAATTGGCGTTTAAGTCTTTTCTTTCAATTATCTTTCATGGATCCAAAGTGACCGTTGCGCTCTTAATCAACCTCAACTTTAAATTATTCAATTCTTATTTGAGGTTTATTGATGGAGTAAGAGGGATCATTAGAAGATAAAACATAATTTGAAAATCGATATTTCTCTCTGTTTAATCAATATTCTCAATGCAGTAACATTTTCAATTTATTAAAAGGGTTCAAATTTTTAGTAAATTTACAGTATACTTGACTATAACATAAAATGATTTTCCTTTTTTCTTCTTAAAACACTTGGCTGTTGTCAGTATCGAGCTTATACTGTAATATTAAATTGTCCCTGTAACATTAAAAAAATGCATTTACATGCAACTTAAAGGGCGGCGTGGTTCACATTGCAAGCAACTTTTTGTAGTTTAATGGTGACCTTTCACCAACTGCACCTTTCTCTCCACTTAATTTCAATATCATTTATTTAATGGACGTTTCTGATGACTTCTCTTTCTATGCGCTTGGGTACTGCCAGCACCTGATTACCGTCATCACATTTTTGAACTAATTATCTACATTTAAACATTTTAAACTAGAAACTTTCAATAACACTTCTATATGTTTGGTATTGTTGTTTTTGGCAGAGGCTCCTTTCTTCGTCGAAGTACCTTCTTCTGTGAAAGTTATAAATAACATTTCTGTTAGAAGCATTACTATTTGGAGTTTTTGTTCTTAATCTGTATTAAATGAGATAAGCGTTTTGACCATCTTGCAGCCCTGTTTCTTAGACCATGGTTATTCTTATTATTTTTAAGAAAGAAGTTTATTCCCTATTTATATCAAAAAGTTCACTGAATTAAAAGTTAGAGTCATTTTTGAGTTACTCATAGAGGCAATCCCTCCGAATTCCCCATGATCTGTAGAAGAACTGTAATTATTAATCCGAAACTAGTTGTCATATTTAATTGCTACTGTGGGCAAAGCGATGTGTTTGTGTACCAGATATGATTTAGTCTATCATCCTATTTGGAGGATATATGAAGACGAGATCCGATATAATGCCATGTGTTTAGAACATCCCTCCGTTTATTACCGTACCATAAACATGATTATACGATTTACTGAATTTAATACGTCGGTTTGGGTATGCCAAAATAACGGAAGGGTATCATGGAGAATAATAGTAATTCAAAATTTTTACATTATATACCATTAAAAAAAATCAAACACATTTAATTTCATAAGGTTTTTAACGAATTTTTAATATTCAATTATCTTTACCCTCTAGAAATTCAATCTAGCAAATCTTCAGCGACAATTGAAAGAAAAGTTTAAAGCTTATCCCAGCCGCTCTCTGCAAATTTACCGACGTAAATTTGAAATCTGTAGAGGCAGGTGTCTCTAATAACCACTGGCAGAAAATATTCTGATCTTAATCTGAATAGAGGGACAGGTGCAAGATCCCCTAACACATCCTTCAATTGTTAACCCATTAGTCAGTGTCTCTGGAATAATTGTTTCGAGTCTTGACAACTACGAGACTTGAGTGAAGGGATATCTGCTGCAGATCTGACTTATGGAAGGAATTCCTTTCAAATTCCATCTAATACTTTTCTTCGTGTTTGACAATCTGTCATAGGAGCGTCGATGCAGCCAGTATCACACTCAATACATTAATCACTTTCATCAAAGCTATTAGAACCGCATTCTTTTCAAAAACTGAAAGCTTTTCACAATGTTTACCTTTGGCTGTGCATGAAGTCCCTCATTAGAGCACTAGATAGCAGATTTCCACTTATTACGTAATATTTCAAATGCCCGTTTAAAAATGAGTGTATTGAATGCAAATTATGCCTTTTCTGGCTTAGTACAGAACATTAACATTCTGTAAATTGTAATGGCTTAAGAACGCTGGAATTTTTTTTCCCTCTTTAACACACACTCTGTTCTCTGGTGAAAAAATCATTTCGTTTATTTCCTAGAGAAATTTACAACTTTAATCAATTCATTTTAAATCTAACCATATTTGGCTCCGAAAATTAAAATTTCCTTCCCATAAGGCTGTGCTACAATTTGGAGCGAGATATCAATTTTTACTAACAAAAATTCAGCAGACAAAAATAGAGAAAGAAGGACAAAGTGTCAGTTTTTAAGCTTGTCGTAGAAAACAATCACTGAAATATTTCTAGTTATAAAAAAAAGATAACATTATTAATTTTACATTATTTGTACAAGTGGAGTATATTTAGTTCAATTTGAAAAAATAGCATTTCCTTAAGCCCATCATATGTTGAATGGATTTTACTAAACTATATATAATTAATTGCTATCTACTATTAGAATAATAGAGGGAAAGCAGTTTTAAATCTGGTCTGTAAGAGAATGCAACGTCTTATTTAATAAACTATTTACAATTGATGGAAAATAAGGTTCCATTACGATGCAGTCTTTTAGAAAATTCGCTTCAAATTACGTTGCTTCCATTCGTTAAAATCGGATTTTCAGAGCACAATTAAAAAATAAATACTGGAATTTTACTTTATAGGGTAGTAAAAGATAAATCTATGTCAGGAGATAAATCCAGAAACTCTGCGACATCATTACTATGCTGTATATCCAACTACTGTCATATCGAAACTATTTATGTAGCTTAAAAGCCAACAAAGAAATAGATTTTGGTTCGTGAGTATCAGTTATCGTCAATTCTACAATGCCTGAATGGGTGAATTTTTAAAGGTTATGATTTTAATTAAATGTTCAACTGAAATAATTTCTAATCGTTTCATTCAACTCATTCAACGCGAAAATAAAGTCATGTTTGGTAATAGATATTCATTGTTAAATTTCAACATGAATCTATGAATTTATTTGTATTTTTAGTAACAAATAGGAGTAATACAGAAGAGGCAGAATGGAATATAAAAGTAGCCCAGTGGATAAAGTTACGCATTTGGAAACATAGTGATTTCAAAACATTTGAATTCTTAATATCATTCTTGTCTCAGTTATGAAATGTATTCTTGCATCTCACAAGATGTGTAACGTACAAGGTTGTACAAAATATACACAACACACCCTTTAAATCAGCATATTAGGAGCGATACATCGACCATACAGTTAAAGTTAACTGTATGATCGATTTGTCACTTAAACTTTCAAGTGAAATTATAGACTGTCTACTACAGACTGTGAGAGTTTAGGTCAGCATGATCTGACATGAATCTGCTGGTCATAGATCATGACCGAATCACACAAGCTGAGAGCACTTTCATAGTCGAAAGTTACTGTGAGTGAAAATGAATGCGCACACCAATGATGATACATATCTACCAAAATGTATCTAAAGAAATTAGACAAAACTTAATTACTTCAGACAATTTAATTACTCTCTAATTCGGGAATGTAATACACTCCAAAACAAAGTTATTGAAATTGAATGCAAAAATTTAAAACAGCAATATTCAATGACTACGTGGTTTCAAACTGCGCATGGTATAACTTTTGGATCCTCTGCATAAAAGCAAGTAATTATGATCCCTGCACTGATTCTAAGGAACGAAACGATCAGAAAATAAAATCGTTCAATGAGAAATTAAGCTAAAACTAGAGAAACATTACGGAGAGATATGACTCCCCCCCACAAATAAATATATATGTATATATATATATATATATATATATATATATATATATATATATATTTATGCTTATAACAAATGAAAATTAGTAAAACAAACATTGTACATCATGTACTCATATTCTGCTTACTGAAGAAGATATAGGAAGTGAAGGAAACTTATATTTCTTGAAGGCTCGTTTACAGAGACGCTTAATGGTTCACGATAGAGTAATAAACGCACATATTTGTATGTGCCAACTAAAGCTGGAACTTTTTAAGGTGTTTTCACTTTTCCACTTCTCTAATTCTAACATCCGTGTAGCTCAATCTCTTGGTATGGACTATAAATAAAGAATCCAGATAAATAAAAATGGTCTTTCCTTCCTCAAGAGTAATATGTGTAATTGTTCATGCATTTGCATGCAAATCCCATTGGGCTTCTGCAGAATTAATTCAAGATTTCAAATAGCTCATTTCGAATACCGATAAGCGCCATTGAATGCGTTCGTATCTACGCCGAATGTGGGCATGTTAAATCCACAGGCCGAAAAGGCTTACCATATGGTATATGAATGCGAAGAGGTTATGAGCATGCGAACTGTCGCCGCCGGATAGCTAGGTAAAATTGTGATGGCACCTGACTAGGTCAGTCTCCGACCCTTGTGATGCCATTAAAAACAGTACTTGCATTCCTCAGCCAGCAGCCTTCTATGGAATTAGTCTCGAATGTTCCGGCCAGGGGGCATAAGTCATAACAACCATAACAGCACAGGATTTCACATAATTTTAACACTGGAAACAGGGAAATTTTTTCTTGCAAAAAAGAACTGAACGCCGTTACTTTGACGGTTAAAAATAAAATCAAGAATTTAAAATATATAATTTTTTAAATGGTTAATTACGTTAAATTTTGAACTATTTCGTGCCAATATATAATAAATTAGTATATATTTGGATATATTTTTATGCAGGTATGCCGAGCTGACAACCTGGTACGGTTTATCAGTAAAAATATATGCATGGTTTGTGCAGTCCTTATTTTTCAACACCAATATTTCCGAAGAGCCAATATTTCTGTTATTTGCAAAAGAGGGAAGAGACGAAAAGTTACAAACATTTTTCCGGTATTAGTTTAAAGATTTCTGCCTGTTTTCCATATTGCCATCAAATTCACGGTTTTCAGTCTTAATAGGTATACAACACATTTTCTCCCCCTCTGTGCTATCGAATATAATTTTGTAAATGTGTGTGCATATTTCACCTAAAACTAGAAAAAGTCATAAAATTTCAGAAGCCTGAGGACATAAATAAAGACATAGCGCTCAACAGTATGTCCGAAACCGTCAAAATGACCGCAGCAGTCTTTCTAGTTGTAAGGTATACACAAGATTCGATTCACAAGAATCGAACTTTTGAGTGAATGAATTAAAGAAGCTGCTTGAGATATGCTAATTTCGGCATACGCGCTTTGTATAAATACCATGCAGCGTCATTAATAAAAAAAGGTGGTTAGGGTTGAAGAAGGTTGTTAAAGTTGATAGATAAGCGATAGGGAGCTACGAGGTATGCAGCTCGAGTGTTATCCTGCGCTAGTGCTTAGCAGGCCCAAAGTTTACGTGGCAGTACTGCTGGTTTGACTCTCTGCTGGTTTGTGAGTATTTGAAATGTGTATTTCTATTGAATGTTAAAATATATTCCGTACAAGTAGTACTTATGCTTAATGCTGTAAAAGCAAATTCTATAAGTGCAACGAATTCAATAAACATTGTTTCATGTATAAACTGTGTTTGCATAACATTCAAATAGAGTGCCCCTTAGTATTCTCTATATAGTGTTAAATACAATTTTTAAAAGCTTACATTTACCGATATAGTTAACAGCATATGTCTTCGTGCGAGCAACACATATTTACATATTATCCTCTCTATAAACCTCATATATTCAACGAGTGTCTGTGCTATTCTCTTTGCAGTAATGGGGAAGCTTAGCGAAATACCTTAAGATTTTTCCTGACCTCTTGGACCACACTATTTGCTGGATTTAATAATTGCACTCTCTTTAAAACTTAAAAGAATTATACGAAATCGACTAAATAAATAAATATAACAAGACCCATCTCATATTGTTTTTACTTCGAATATGCTAAACAGCTAATTATGGTCATTCATAAATTCAGATTCTGTGACTCGATAGTGAAATGAGTGACACAGTAGTGGTATAATAATCTAAGTCATTCTCTAAAGATACGACATTCTAGTCGTACGATAATGATACGATAAGTACAAATAAAACCCACCAGTTGTCCTACAGAGATACTATTTATGGAAGACGACTGAGAGGAAACTAAGTCTTATTTACATAAGACTTATAAAATTTAAGACTTATAAAATTACATGACTTGCTAGTAAATTTAACACAGGTGATCATATAATGCAAGCACTGAATTTCAGTTTTTTACCTCCATTTTGGGTTCTGAGACATAATTCTTACTTAATTCGGTAATTTTCTCTGTCAAAAAAGCAGTAAAATATTTATACCTAATATAATGATATAATATAATACCTAATATATTTTTTAGGCTTTGCCCAATTTTACGATACTAACTAGGTGTATATTTTATAAAGCTATTAATTAAAAAAGTAGTAAAATATTTAATATCTAATTTAATAATTGAGATTTTTTCCATATTTTATGATACAAAATATTTGTATAGTTTCTAAAAATAGTAAAATATTTAATATCTATTTTAATAATTTTTGAGATTTGGTCCATATTTTACGATAATGTTTGTATAGTTTGTATAGTATAAATGTTTGTATGGTTTCTAAAAATATTAAATTTAATAAGTTAAAAAATTTGAAATTTTAGTTATAAATATTGCTTTTTTCCATTTCAAACATTTGTTTGTTTGCTTCACTTTTCTAGAGAAGACAAACATTTAAAATTATTAAATCCTCAGGCTGAATAAGATTCTGTACATAAATAATGAATTGGCAAATGTTAGAAATGACTAAATAAATTGCTTAAATCAGTCATAAGACGTAAAGATAAATACTATTGAAATAAGTCAAAATGCATAATTTTTTTTTTTTATAAAGTTTTAAACTATTTTATTTAAGTGTGTTTTCTAACTCAAAATTTGTTGTATTTGAAACAAAACTTTTACGAAATTAATAATCCTCTTTGTTCTAACTCATTTAAAGAAAATCTAATGTTGTTATACTATTGAATTTATTGAATCGCTTATTTTATAAGTAATTATAGGAAGTAGTGAAAGGCATCTATTTCATCTGTACTTTATCTACGAGAGCACTTCATTAACGTAATTTATGGGAATTGCCAACTCATTTACTTAATTATTTTCTTCTCTGTTCTAAACTGGCAAGTTCATGAATCAAATTTTCTTCTTTTGTATGTTCTCAAACACCTATCAATCGTGTTGTCAGGTTTGTGGTCGCATCGTTAACGCAAAGTAATGATAGCTCTGAATAAATAACACCAGTCAAAGCTTTTCTGCAGACCTCTGCAATCCGCGGTTAACATATACCCTTCCCAGTATGCACAGCAAATATATAGCCCTCGGTTTTATTCGTTCTAAAACCGAAAAACACAACCTGAGGTTTTAATCAATAGGGAGAGACGCAGGTGCCTGGAGTATTTTTAAGGATAGCACCCCACCACCACCACCTTCCGGGGTGAGAGGGCAAACGAATTCCTCGTCCTTCATTGCTCTAGCTTTCCTCTAATAAATTCCTTACGATCAACCACTGATATGGAGTTGCATGCCATTTCGAGAGGGGGCGCTCAAAAATTATCGCAGGAAATACGCACAGATACGTTGGATTAGAAACTCTCTTCGCAAAGAACTAGGAAATCGTTTTTAATATTTATATTTTCAGCGAAATTACAGTTTTATTTATTTTTTATGATCCCATTTTATATTTTTATACTTTATCGCCACGTAACAGATTATGAAAAATATCTTTAATTAAAACCAGTGTCTGTGACCATCAGATCGAAACATATTTTAATTATTTTTGTTCCCTCTATATTTTATCTCATTTTAGGAACAAAATTACAAATATCTAAGATTTTTTTTCTTCTGTAAATGTCTTTAGAGAACATAAAAAATATCATTGATGCTATTTTGTCCTTCGAAACCGAGCTCTTCCAAATTTCTCAAAAAATTAAAATGCTGGAGTAGTAATTTCATACATTGTAAACAGTTTTGATTAAAAGTAGGAATAGAAAGTAGTTTTTAGTAGTTTTTTTCGTTTGAAAATTCAGTGATAGTTAACAAAACCTTGAGGTTTGGAAGCTTTATGGTCATCTTTTACTTGACTAGAGCAAAACAGACCAGAATCTACAGTTTAAAGCTTTGAACCTAAAAGAATATTACTTTTACTGGGAGAGTAAATAAAATATTTTTTTTCCTCTTACCGAAAAAAAATATTCGTTGAATACAACTTATTAAAGATTATAGAAAAGTTTATTAGCATTACATCTGTTTACGGTTGGAACATCAAAAATTCCAATGAACATGGAAACAGCCTTTGATATTCCTTTTATAAATTTAAGCTCTTGTATAAATATTTCTGATTTAAAGAAAATCAAAATGTCTCTGAAAATATATACTAGAATTCTTTATTTTTAAAGTGGGGGGGGGGGATTTTAATATCGCACTAGATTATACCTAAAGAAAGGGAAGATTTTTTTTTATTTGCTCCAAATAACACCATTTTGTTTAAAGTAACTGCATTTAGATTATATGAATAAATTTCATGCTATATATCAAGTTGCATTGTAAGAAAATACTTCCTAATGATACAATAATATTATGCATGTAACTATTAATACTGCAAAGCATTCATAAAAGGAAATTCTTAATTTAATACTCGCTTTTTACCAAGACATCAATATTGCTTTCAAGTCTTTGACTTATGGGATAGCATGGAGAATCATAGATAGTAGCTCACTCTGCCCCCATTAAATGCATCTTAAACACTAGATCATACCTTTCAGTAGAACAAGCTATCAAACATGATTGGATTCTGGCTGTGTAAAATTAATATACATAGGATCACACACGATAATATGATGGGGATTGTCCATATCAAATTTGCAGGTAAAGTAGTAGCACTGGAACCAATAAATATAATTTCAAGGGGCTAGACATGATTCAATTTTTATCACATAAATAAATTTCGTGTATTTTTCTTCTTAACATATGCGATTATTGATTTTTGCATTATTTATCTTTTGAGAAAATTGACATTCCCACCTACAAAATAAATATAGAAAAATTGTCTACGAGCTTATATATCTAGCATCTGTAAAAACTGCATAGAGAGCTCAAAAATAAAGAAATCTTATTTTTTTTAAATGGTTTTTTTAATGGAAGCAAAATCTACTTTATTACATTGTGTCAGGAAAAATAATTGCTATGATCGTAATTTGTATTAGCGATGAGGTTTGCGCAGCTCTTGGACAGAATCCTAAAATTATAAAGATTGTTGCGATTTTTCCAATAATTTTTCGATTGATAGTCCATAAGAGTAAGAGTATTTGGTTCTACATACAGAGTCACGAAGAAATGATTAACTTATAAGGTTGTTTGCATGCTAAAATCTTGCAGTTTCCGTTTCGCCGAGTTTAAAGAACGCAAGGAAATAACGCCCATCGGTGCGGCGAAATACATAATTACTCTATCCTCCGCACGATGCTTTAAAATAATTATTTGTAATCGGGGATTCGCAAAGTGAAAAGTACCCGAAATAACGTCTAGTTGAGTCGAAGAAGAGTTCGGAAGCCAAGAAGAAATCTGCTGGAAACGAGTCTTATCGGGAGGTAATACCCCGCATTCTGCTAAGTTAATGCTGTAGATAAAAGACGCACCCTCGAAAGCCTTCCGCGTCAGCGACTTTTCCTCGAAAGCTCCTGGCAGAGATTTTCTTCAGCAGTAATTATTTTATTCGGAAACAGACTGTTTTGAAATTTTGGAAATTAAACTTTTCAATTCCCCTTCATGAGTGATTAATGTCCCCTTAAGAAGAGAATGTGTGGGCAGGAGAATTTAATCGACTGAAACCCAGTTCGAAATCGGAGGTCGACTTTGAACGGGCTAGTCACCTGCCAAACAACGCTGTCTCTTGCCCTCTGTTAAATGGAGCCTGAAGACTAAATTAAATATATGAGGCCTTAATATATAAAGCCAGCATTTTTAAAGAGAGAGGCAATTTATCCCTTAGCAGCTGATATATGACAAGGAACACCAACACTTGTATACTGAGTATATTTTTAACTAAAAGATAGATTATACTAGAAAATTTCAGGGCTGAATTCTGTTGCGAATGACACATAAACTGCAACAATAAAAATATTATTTGGTAATAAGATGAATGACACTGAATTAAATGTCCTGAAAATAGCAGTGAAATATGAGCAAAAAAAAGCTTAAAATATGCCGCTTATACAAAAGTATGTAATTTATTTTTTTCCTATGTTTACAAAATATGGTCCGGGAAATGAGCCGTAATAGAAAATAACACTGGAAAAAAATTAGTTATGGATACAATATGAATATTTTATTTATTGCATGAATATCATTTTCTATAATGGAAATTTAAAATAATCATGTGTTAAATTTGGGTATATGATAAAATATTGTAGTTTTAGTTTAACACTTGCATGTACCAGAAATTCTGGTACCATTGCCTGGACACATTCGACATTACCATGTCTTCGTAGAGAGGCTTTTTGAATAAAAAAATCGGAAGAAGAATTTGAAATATTGTATTTTTTCAAGAATGAACTAATAAATTCTGTGCTCAGGATAGCAAAATGTTACAAGTCATTTTTCGTAAAAAATTGAGTTTTTCACATTCCTCTCGTTAGCCGATATTTTCTATTTACTGTAACTACTGTAAGTAATAGCCAACAATTAATATATATATATATATATAAATACAATATAATACAAATATAAAACAAATTACTAATTTTTAATGACATCTTGAATCTTATAATTACTGTCACGTAATTTTTTTTTTAAAGTGACTTATAACATTTTACCATCTGAGCACAGAATTGGTCTAGTTCTTTTTGGAAAATTATGCGGAACTTAGTTTCTATTGGTTTAGTGTTAAAAGAGCATGGAGATGAAAACCATTCAAAGCATTTACTTCAAATCGCTAGATATTTTAATTGACGAGTATGCGTATTTAATTTTTTAAATAGCAATGACATACCCGCATAAATTGACATATTCATGTATCTGCACAGATGTTTGGAATCTCTCAATAAATATAAATTTTTCCCTGTTTGTGACGCAGAGCTCTTTGAAAAATATATCCAATATAATTAACTATTGTTTATAAGTTGAGAATAAAACTTACAGTAACTGATGATGTATCATAAATTAGATAAAAATGTTAGACAATACTCGACAAAAAAATCAGTCTTTTGATAAACATAGGCTAATAATTATTCCCTTTTATAAAATGGCACACAATTTTCTGGCAGAGAAAATGGTGTTTTACAAAGAGAGTTTTTAATTTTTTTTATTTACCATAGCTCTGAGAAGTACTATTAAGAAACACAACCTCTGCATAGTAGATCAAATTCTACACCAAAATGATAATAATATGGTGGATCAACTTGTGATTTCGGGAGAGACAGCATACAAGAAAAAAAATGTGATTTAAAATTTTCTAAACGCAAAACAAAAGTTCTATGTTACCTGCGCACGTGACTAACTCTTCGTCGACAAATTATGACAGCTGATGGCTGGATTTTTCGGCAAGCCGGTATTCCTGCTTCTTTGGCTGAGATGGTGAAAGAAAATGGCGATCTGAGGACTAAAGGATAGTGATAATAAAATAGCCTGCCCTCTCACCGGATTTAAGTCTAAGGGCCTGTTCACATAGGAGTCCGTTGCGTTGCGTTAAGGAATATGCCTCCAAATGATTAGCAATGACATTTTTAACGCCTATGATTGGTTTATTTTCGTCTCAACGTCATCTTTTCCTTAACGCAACGTTACGGACTCCTATGTGAACAGGCCCTTAGAGAATGTTTACGGAAAGTTATGTGTTGCTTTCAATGATTTTCCCGAGTATACACAACAGTAACGAATCTTAGAGGGGCAGATTTAAGTGATGAAAAAAACAAAATACAGGGTGTTTCATCAAGACTGCCCAAACTCTGCACAGCCAGATTCCTTGCGTGGAGTACATTAAAATTGCCCAAAGAACTGTACCTCTATGTTGCAAATTGAAATTATATAGTACATTGTATTTGTTTTGGCGTACTAGTAGCGCCACCTGGTTGCTTCGCGGTTCGCGCGAAGCGTGTGTATAGTCAGTTGGTGTTGGACTCTTGAAACGAATAAATGCCTTACGCTTGAAACCGTTGCATTGATTTTCTTGAACTCTTGGATATATTTCTCCTTGGTGAAATTTCTACACTCTACGACCCATAGTTTTCGGAGAAAAATGCGAGAGAAAAGTATGACGTCATATCCGGTGTACGAAAAAAAAAGTTTATTGGAAACAAGAACATCGGTATTTGCATATGTTTGCAGACGAGGATGTTAAAAATATCCACCGCGCATATCGAGGCATGCATGCGCGCGCCGTGGAATGACGTCAAGTCGTCGTTTGAATCGTATTTAAAAAACTGCATCTAGTAGCTACCGATAATCTTCGCATGGTGATAATGTATTCCGTTCATGAATCTTGCGACATGTACTTTATCTTCGGTGAATAAAATGGTAATGCCTTATGAACTGCTAAAGAGTATGCCCGTCGCTATCCATCACGCCGTCTTTCCGATGCGAAAGTCATCCTCAGGTTGGACGACAGACTTAGGGCCTGTTTACATAGGAGTCCGTTCCGTTGTGTTAAGGAAAAATGGCGTTGAGACGAAAATAAACCAATCATAGGCCTCCAAACGATTAGCAATGAAATTTTTAATGCCTATTATTGGTTTATTTTCGTCTCAACGTCATCTTTCCCTTAACGCTACGCAACGGACTCCTATGTGAACAGGCCCTAAGAAATACTGAAAGCGTCGACCCGACACATTATCTCCACGATGTTGGTGGAAGAACGTACGGTGTGCACATGCATGCCTCAATATACGAGGTGGACATTTTGAAAATCTTCCTATGTAAACAAATGCAAATACCGATGTTCATGTTTCCAATAAAGTTTTTTTTCGTATACCGGATATGGCGTCATACGCCATATCCGGTAAAATAATCCCATAAAATTTTCTCTCGCATTTTTCTCGAAAACTATGGGTCGTAGAGGTACAGGTTCTTTGGGCATTTTTTATGTACTCGAAGCAAGGAATCTCGCTGTGCAGAGTTTGGGTGGTCTTGATGAAACACCCTGAATAATGAACTGAATCCTTAGCACAAAGACATACCCTACGCAATTTTTGAAGCAATATATTCAATTAAGTCAACTTTGTATCTCGAAAACTGATCCTGCTGCTTATTTTCCATCAAGTACATTTTGTTGCGAGTCTTATTACTTGACTTTCGTAATTTAAAATGAAAATTATTTTAGTCCCATGAAAATGCATTTATCTATTTTTCATTACTCAATCCTATTTTCTAGCATTCTTGTTTTCACAACTATTTTTTAAACTAGTGATAATTTTTTTCAATGCTGTTCTATTTTTACTTTGCTGTGTACGGCTCTTTCTTTTAACTCCAAAAATGCTACCTCTCTCTATACAGTATGCCCACTAAAGTCCCTTCCCACCCTCTTAACTTCGGAACGGCTGCTGCTATATTCATAAAAGTGTTGTCTAGGTATAGTAAAGTAGCCATGCGCTACTGAATGAAACCACCTACCGCGCCACCTGGTGGAAAACTGCGGAGTTAGCATTCCTATCTCCAAAACGGAACGAGATAGCGAAAAAAAGTGATTTACAAAGTTGTACAAATTCATAGATTTAGTACGAAAAGATACCTTGTGGACATTAATGTAGAGAATAGAACGGTTAAAACGAGCATTTGTTTTTTCGCGATTTCCTACACTGTGACGTCACGAAACTTGAACGAAAGGAGAAATGATTATCTTTGGGGCAAAACACGACACCGGAATGAGCACAGTGGTATATCGCTTTTGATCCGCTATCAAAAGGACTGCTCAAACCTCGAGGTTCAAACCTCGAGGGTTTCATCCTTGTAGTGATTGTCTTTATAAACAGAGTAGACAATACGTAGATCGTGTAAAATAGTGTCGCATCAACTCAACACAACTTGCGCTTGGTGTTCGAAATTTTTGCAGTATGCAAATACGTAAGAAACGTCACGCCTGTTCACCCGAGACAGCTATAAAAGAGACATCTTCTTTGGGTTGTAGTATGTTGATGCCGGTGGTCATGGCTGAGTATTCCAAAACTGAGATCTCCAGTGAAGCAGTACCTCGTCAAGGAATTCGGGGACCAAATAACTGGGTATGACGGTTTCGAAGAGTGGCCTCCACGTTCGCCTGATCTGACTCCACTGGACTTTTTCCTGTGGGGATACCTGAAACAGCAGGTGTATGCGACCCCTCAACAAACATTGCAGGACCTTAAACGATGCATTACGGATGCTTGTGCCAACGTTTCACGCTCTATGCTCCAACGTGTGCAACGTGAGATTCAAACGAGGATCCAAATGTGTATTGCAGCTGTCGGTGAGAAGTTTGAACATCTCAAATAAAGGTATATTGTTAAAATTAGTTGATTTTTTCTTTCTCAGATCCTTTTGTCACGTCACAGCGTAGGAAATCACGACAACACATGCACGTTTTAACCATTGTAGTCTTCTCATTAATGTCCACAAGGTATCCTTTCGTACTAAATCGATAATTTTCTACAACTTTGTAAATCACTTTTTTTCCCTATTTTGTTCCGTTTTCTAGGTAGGAATGCTAACTCCGCAGTTTTCCACCAGGTGGCGCGGTAGGTGGTTTCATTCAGTAGCGCATGGCTACTTTACTATACCTATACACCACTTTTATGAATATAGCAGCAGCCGTTCCGAAGTTAAGAGGGTGGGAAGGGACTTTAGTGGGCATACTGTATATATACAGTAGACTTCCGTACAACACGGTAGAAAAGTGCGATGACTTTATTCGCATAACGCGATTCCCGTATAACGCGCTACAGAATAAAATGCGGGAACTTCCCTTTTAAACACAGTACATACATTTATTTTTATTCTCACGGTTTTTTTAACGATTTTTACGAAGTAGTTTTACATTGCTTTGTTAATTTACTTACATATTCTGTATGTAAATTTTGATACCTTAACAAGACTATATTACGATTTCCTATAACACGATTTCATGCAACACATAACATATACAAGACTATATTATGATTTCTTATAACACGATTTTATGCAACACATAACATATTAATCGTGTTATACGGGAGTCTTCTGTATATCAAAGCTTCGGAAGCTAATAGTTTGTTAAACTCTGAAAAAAATAGTTGTACAATTCCTCACAGTAAATAGAAAATTATATGTCTTCAATAAGATGTTCAATTAATTACATTAAAACCTGTTTCTTTCAGAATCTTCATGTCATGTCGAGTACAGTTTTAAAAACAATGATGCAATTTTTTTGTAATGAGGTTACAAAGAAATATTTTTAATAATTGACAAAATAAATATCAAGAAAGAGTGCTTTTGAGGAGCGGAGAGGGGCTCATTTAAATGACCTATTAGGCAATTAACTCAAAGAAAAGATCAACGAAAAGTTTATTCCGGGAAGAAATAAAGCAAATTTCGTTGAAAGTTTAGTTGAACCACAGGCACTTAATAACTCTTTAAAGTAAGTGCACCCAAAAGTTCTCAGCACTCGTGTATAGCAATGGCGTTCATAAAATCTTTGAGTGTCATATTGTTTCCCCAGATTCTTGTAGATTTCTTACCATCTGAAAGTATAGAAACAAAATGATAAATATTTCTATTCATCAAATACTATTACAGCTATAGTCGCCATTCCGTCCCTCCATTTGATTTTCTATTTACTTTGAGGAATTGTACGACTATTAAATCTTTGTTAGAGAGTCAAATTGTTTTCCGAGGTTCTTGTAGATTTTTTACCATCTGAAAGTATTGAAAGCAAATGATAAATATTTATATTCATCAATTATTAAAACAGATATAGTCGCCATTCCGTTTGTAAGTACTCGAGTCATGTGATAAATATTTCCTATGTATCAGTGAGTAATGCAGCTATGCTTCACAACTACTAGAACCAATTAAAAGTATATACTTTCAAATAAAAAACTGAAATACATAAAAAATCCTCATGATATAAAACATATCGTTATAAAACGTATTCATAATAATTACATATGCATTCCTATTTTAAGACCTAATGAAATGTTCCGGTGATTCATTATGCTTAAAAAAAACAAAAATTGCAATTCTTCAGTCGAAATACCGCCAAAACATTTAGTATAATTGCAGTAATCCATTTCTTGAGTAAAATAATTATTTCTTAGCATGCAATCGATATTCAAAAAACGAAGACACAAAGCTTAAAAACTGTGAAAAACATAAACGAGAATTATAATTCTATTCTAATAAAAGTGCTTCGCTAAAAATCTTGTTATGAAAAAGTAGCTGACGATTTGTTACGACACACATGTCAATACAGTACGTCATTCTTTTTTCTAGAAATTTTCCCCCATAGCACAGTAATGCAGTCGAGTGAACAAGAAAATTAACGTCAAGTTTTTTTTTCTTTATCCCCATATATTTATTTTTTACCCTTTTAGCGTTCGAAAAAGTTAATTAGCCGAAAAAAATGTGTGTGTCATTGATGACGCACGCAGCCTGGTTTATGTTGACATGCTTTACAGGGTTTTTTAAAGACAAGGTTTTGTTATTTAAAAAGGAGAAAAACAGAAATTGAAAAAATAAAATAAACTTTTAATTTAACCAGTATAACCGTCTTTTATACTCGCTTTGCCTTAAAAAAATAATCAAATTTTAGAAAGAAATCGTAAACTTATTAAATAGAACAAAGATACTCTGGATGAAAAAAAATTCTAGTTGAATATCCCAAAGGAAACGAGGGGATATAAAAATTAAGATGGTTGATGGAAGGTCAACCGCACAAATGCTTCTGTTAGAAATACAACTCTTTCCCAACCGCAATTCTGAATCTGACTTTACAGTTTGCATTTAAGGAAAAAAAATTTGAACTTCGGAGTAAACGTTTAGATTCGTTTCACGCACAAATACACAGTAAAAGGTTTCTATTATTTGTTAAATGTATATTATATACTATAACTAATAAAAACATTTTAGATTGTGTAGTTTGTTAAATTGTTTAAAACTGTAAAAGATCGATGATGTTTTATTTTCGGACAATAAATCAAAGCCGCAAAAAATTCTGTCATCCCACTGAAAACTTACAGGAAATAAAAACAATCGGGTAAAAAGCTGTTATATCGGTTAATAAAAATTACCTCTGCATGTTGCATTCAACTTGAATAAGACTTCCTTTTTTTCATATTTGAAACTCTTCTGGGAGTTTTGACGCAAGAAGTTGCAGTGTATTTAAAAGCTTTTAATTTGTAATATAATAAAAATGTTTATATACCTGTAAGAGTAATGCAATTTGTTAACTCTACCTCATCGATATGAAATGTGGAAAATTTACCCTTGAAAAGGGTGATTCACATAAGGTTAAAAGATTAAAATGATTTGATCATTAAAACGCTCGAATAGTTGAACATTAAATCTTAATTATCAATTTGAAATTGCTCTCAGAGGAGACTAAACTCTGGTTTAAATAGCTGAGAAACTAAATGAGATATTGCACCGGGGTTAATGGGCTTTTTCCGCATTGCGGTCATCGTATTCTACAAGAGGAATAAATATATCTTTAGTCTAAAACTCATTCCAAACGGCTTCAAATACCATGCTAACCACAGGACTTGAACCCAGAGACTCAGATAGCTTAAGGCTACTGTGAAATAACACTATTGGATTCGCTGACTTCAATGCTAACCTGTGGATAAAATTTGTCCAAGAATTGCCGACTTGGATTTAAAGTTTTATTTCTCCAAATCTACTCCGTAATAGAGGAAGAAATTTTACACCTTGAGACCTTTTTCATTTTTTAAAACAAATGCAAAGAATATTTTAAAATTTAAATTATCCGGGAAGATTTCTGATATAGTGTGTTTTAAACGCTCATAAATTCGTTTGGTGCACGAAATTTATAAAATGAATCCTGTTGCATGGTTCTGAAAAGTTCAGGCTACCTGAAAATACCATTTTCATTTGATTATCAGCATTTACGTAGCTGTAAACAGTAGATACATTTGATCCATAGATAAACATTGAGGTGAGCGAATCCAATAGGGTTAGCAAACAGCAGCCTTAAGCTGGCACCCTTACCATTCGGCAATCATCCGAATAATGGTCTTACTGAGCCACTAAGCTAGGACTGAAATATCCTGTATTTGTCATCGAGACCAAACATTTTTAAAATAGTTGATAAATGATCATCAGCAACTGTTTCAGTTAATCTAATAAATTATTTATTGAAACTCGATATTTTTACTGTAGTAAAAACAAAACGGAACTATTATTTGTACTTGGTTTTTGTCATTTCATTTAAACTTTTTTTCAAAAATATCAAAAGTTTTATTCGGGAAGTGAAAAGTAAGTTTTTAGCCTTGCAGCTTTTTAATGCGACGATCCCAATGAATCGTTAAATGAATGAATTAAACAATTTCATTTAAAAAATAAGCCCTTTCTTACTTTAATTCTTCACAAGGTGATCGCAATATTCACGCATGCGAAAGAAATATTTGCTGAAATGAGTTGCACTCAAAATAAAAAGGAGTCAAAAAACTTTCAACTCGGTTTTTCCTTTAATCTATTTTTCCCTCTTCTATTCTCTTGTTAAATTCTTTTTCTACAAAGAGAAATCTAAGAATTAGAAGAGAGCGTCTTCATTTTCGAACACATGTTCTAAACAGGTAATTAATCTGTAATTGCTGTAAAAAGGCAGCTTCTTAATATGATAACATGAAAGAAAGCGAAAAAACTTAAAGTCATAAAGTTAGAAATCCTTTTCAAGGAAATTACGCCGTGAATTTTGCTCTTTAAAAAGAGAAAAGCAAAAAAAGACAGGTTCCAAGACATAACAAGGTGATATTCTGCTTTCACGCACTGGAGCCCGTATGGATGCTAATTTGAGACCCCGGGGAAAAAAGAAGATGGCGCCTGAAATTCTCTACATATTTTTCCTGTCCTTGATTGCTGGTTTTGTCTCCGCTAAATTTTGCCCTCGGGAAAGGGCAAAATATTCGTTTGCTTTTTAAAACGCCCCACCAAAAATCTAAATATTATTGCATGCTTTTTAAGTCCATACCATTTGAGCAAATAATTGCACGTGCAATTTTGTTAATTTTTTTTTATCTAGAAAAAGCATTTAGTTTCAGTTTATTAAATTGGAACAAATGACTTGCCGTTTATACACGAAGCTTTACTCTAAATATGTGGTTACGACCATCTGTGGCTTCCCTTTTAAGGCATTTTTTATCTTTAAGTATTTCGCTCCTAATTTCGCTCTGCACTCGGGGCTGAATGTCTCTTAAGGCCAAATGACACACAGTGAAAATCTGCCGCCATAAATACAGGGGAAATTTGCAGTCGTAAAATCAATGATAAAGGAGGTTGAATTTACTATTTATGCCATCCATGTCGTAGAGTGGTTAGCCTCGGGAGCTTCCACAGAGTGGGCTTGGAGGCAAATTTCGCATGAGGCTCGGAGGTTCGAGTACTGTACCCGCACAGGGAGCGAAGGTGCTTCACGTTTACATGGCTCCCATAATAAAAGTATAAACAAAATGGAAATGTACACGGAGATGCCTTAACGACAAGTTCCTCCTCGTTATGATATAAGTTGTCGGTATATATTACAGAATAATATTTTTCTTAAAGAGGAATTAATCTGACTTCAAAGCTCATAGCTTCTTCTAAATTAGGCTTTTTGGCTCTGATATACCTAGTTTCCTTAAATGAAAAAATAAGGTTTTGTGGAGAAAGTTTTAAACGTATCTCGAGCCAGATCCTATGTTATTTTAAGTTTGTTTGGAGCTCTACGGCCAACTTTTTGCTACATGAGGGTTAATTAGACCAGGTCCTACAGTTTAAAGCCGATTCCGAACGGCTACAAACATCCATGCCAACAGTGGTATTCGAACCCACAGGATCTGAACCGGCCCCTAGCCATTCGGCCACCACCTGGCCCCATGTTATTTTAAGAATAACTTAGAGAAAGGTTTTCCAAGATCCCAGCAAGTCCTTAGCCATCCATGTGAGTGATAAGAATGAATAGAGTGGGCACTTAAACGGAACAATTTTTACATCATCTTAAAGAGACATCTAATCCAATGAAAGAATCAACTTTGTGAGCCAGGAATGAACCTCCTTCCTTCCAAGCAATCACACGTATAAAAAAATGTCATATTTGTATTGAATTTTTCCAATTTGTATAATACTGAGTCCTCCATCTCCCCTTTTCCCAACTATGATAAAGTTTAGATTTATAAGCTAGTCTTTAACTTCAGTTTTGTTAGTAGATCAGTGGTACTACATTTTACTGACTCATATTTAAGTACTGATTTCATTTTGATTAAGTCTCTACAAGTATAAACACCTTTAATCTACGTTTCCTTTCTTATTCATACTACCGTTACACATTTAAACAAAGCTGCTTGATTATAACAGAAATACAGATAAATTATTTTAAAACGAAGTCAGACGTATATTTATACATAATTATTATTAATTGAAGAAATGTTTGTTGTAACCATGTCAAGAACTCCAGAAGACTAGGGCACCAACTAGCATTCAGTACCAGAGGTCAGTGAGTTCAAATCCTACTTTTGTCATGGACGCCCAGGAAAAATTGAGATGGCACCAGGTGGTGTTTGTACGGTGCCCATATTGAAATCAACCAACGATTATCGCGGTTTAAGTGCGAATGTATTTATTGAGAAGTGTCCTACAGGGAGAAACAACATATATTGTCATGGATGTCTGTAGTCTTTAGAAATAGACTTTAAATTGTAGTTCTCGGTCAAAATTAGCTGTGGTTTAGCGAAAAATTGCCAGAGATTTTCCCCCTAAAAATTATCTGCTTCAGTTGCCAAAAATTTATTATAATACATAGTTAAATCAGAAAAATTATCATTCGATAAGTCAACAACTTATCATTCATAAAGTGACCAACATATTAGAGAGTCCTAATAACAAAGTCCACAAGAAGAAACTTGGCTTTGAAGAATACAGTTTTCATAAATAACAGGAGAGAGAACATCTGCTCGTGTGTTACTGGCCAGGAATAGTAAAGATCCTAAAAGTTCTTTAAAACAATAGTTTTTATTCACATTTTCTCCGCTAACGCAATTACCAACTTCGAGGCATTGCAGGAAATTTTTCCAGCAAATCATCAATATACACTCGTTCATGCATGAGGACATTACCAAATTTATTATCTTAATTTGAACGAGCAGTAATTAGATAGAATAAGTTTGATGTTTCGCAGCGTTTCATCCGACTGATTGAAATAATTTCTTATTGTTGTCAACCGAGAGAGTATTTCTTAAAATTTAGTTTTTGTGATAAATGGAGTGAATAAGATCCTAAGCTGTCGAAACTTTGATCTGAATCGTTTTATATAGTTGGGTAGATACGCAATGTGGCATCAAAATGTTGGTGTTTTCAATTTTCAAATATCACTAAAGAACAACAACAACAAAAAGATATATATTAATATATCTTTTAATATAAATATTAACTTCTTGGTGAAAGTGTGATGAGTAATTTATGTGAAGTTTCTGTTTGGGACCACCAGCTATTAGTCTATCTCTAAACTTCTTTCTGATGCATCAGTGTTAGCTTTCAGTGCGTAAACTGGTCTACAAGTTTTTGGATTACAATCACTTTTGGTTTCATAACAACTTCAGAACACCCCTTCTTTCTATAGTTTTCATGCCATCATCTCTTTATATCAAAATTTTTCATATCACCATAGCATATGATTTTAGCAAATCCTTTTTCCATGCATGCCATTTCTTATTTCATCTGACCAGTTGTAAATCGCAAGAGTAATCCCCTCAGTGAATTTGAATAAATAAATGATTTACGATGGTAATATCTTGTTGTATAGACCCGATCATTTAAATATCTTATTAATGCAGGGTATATATTAATTGAATTGCGAACTTTTAGTAAGTATCACATGACCTAAAACATCGTAGTCATGTCCTCTGATTGCAAATTACGGTCATCTGAAAAGAATTCTCAGAAATCGGTGGTTCTCGAACGTTAAATCAACCATAGGAAACGATTCTAAAAAAGACGAACACTTTATAAAAGCTAAAACAATTTATTGTTAAATAATAAAAGAAATCGAACTCTAAAGGCGAAACAGTGAATTCAATCCAGTTTCAAATCAGTCGAACTGCTGATCTGGCGTTCTTATATAAGCGTGGATATCACAGGCGAAGGAGTGGGTCACCTAGATTTCCTTACGAAAGTAATATTTGCAACACTCCCCACCTGAACTCTCTTGAGTTCACCGAAATAAATCTAATAATAACATCTCTATAAAATAGAAAAAATGCAGGTTAATTCCGAATTCAAAACTATTAAATGTAATTCAGTAGTTATAAAATTCTTAAAATATTAATCGAATCAATAAATCAAGTGTTAAACCTCAAATTCTATAATTAGTATTAACTACATTAACAATAAAATAATAGTTTAAGATATATCTAGTCTACTATTCAGAAATATAACAAGGATTCATAAGTTAATTTAAGTTAAATTATTTTCTAGAGTTCCAAGGGATATAGATGTTGGACCGCACGTCTTATAATTCCTTTTGGAGTTTTTAACTCGCATGATCGAGCCCTTTGGTCACGTCCATGATGCACTTTTGCAATTTTTCCAACTTTCCACAAAAGTTTCATTTTGTTATCACCTTCAATCAGAACTATGTCTCCTATTTTCAAGTTGTCATATGATTTTGGGGGTTTTAATTGATACGCTTTCTAAGTTCCAATATATAACTATGTTTCCACTTAATCCACAACTGCTTCACTGATAGATCTTGATACCTCTTGCGCTTTGTCAATGAAGTCTTGTTTGAGCACTCATTAATAATTTCAGAGAAATTTACAAGAAAAGTTTGATGTCTTCTTCGAAAATTTAAGAAGTTACTAGTGTTAACGACTGAGGTTCTTCGTTGTTATTATGTACATATGTCAATGGGCGAGAGTTAAGAACCGCCTCTACTTCGGCTAAAACTTATCATTTCTTGAAATTTTAGCAAATCCCTACCAAGAAATTTTCTAATACATTCTTTTACTGGTCTTACAAGCCTCTCATAAGATCCTTTAATTAAAAAAAACAATTTTCGAGTCAGTCCAAAAATATTGTGAAATATTTAATTTCAAAGCTTTTTTGGTGCGACTACTTAGCTTGACTGCTAAAAGTGCACTCAATAACTCCAACCGTAGGAAGGAAAGTGATTTTAGGGGGCTACTATATTTTTTTATGCTACAAATATTGTATGAATTTGCCCGTAGCTTAAAAGAACTCTCAAATATGCGACTGCTCCATATGCCTTCGAACTTGCATCGGCGAAGCAGTGTAAATAAATTCAAGTTATATCATGGTGTGAAAGATTTCACAGGTAATGTGTAGGAATAGTGAAACCATTTAACTCCCTAATATCTTTGAACCATCATTTCCAGATCGATATTATGTGGTCTGGTAATTCTTTGTCCCATTCCAATCCAAGTATCCAAATTTTCTGGATTAAGCATTTGATCGTCAAAGTAAATGGTTCCAAAATTCCAAGGGGGGTGGACAAATATTCGACCCACTTTGGCCTGTAGCAAATAACGTTTAGAGTCAATACGTCTTGTAAGAAATATTAATAAAGGTTGTGCGTCAAAATAGAGCGAGTCTTCTTCATTGTTCCCCGAAATTCTTGAAACTTTGCACGGATTAATTTTCTTTTCAAATGTCTCTTCAGTATTTTCTTAAACGATATTTGTCTCTTTCCAGCGTTTTTGAAGTTGTTTATAGTTGGTTTACCACTTGTGTAATTTCATTGATGCACCCTCGAAAATCTTTATGCACTCCAATGTAGAAGTGAATGCTTCTTCAACCTTTTTATCTCCACCTATGATATCATCCATGTAGACTCCCTCAATGAGGAATTCACTCGTCTCAGGGAATTAATTTTTATATTTCTTTATTTGATGTTTAATGGTTTCAGCTAACAACCAGGGGCTGCTACTGACTCCAAACAGTACTCTTGTAAAACGGTAAGTTATGGGTACCTGTGAATTCCTTCCCGGTTCTTCACTAAATAAAAACCTAGATGCACCTCGGTCTTCTTTGTCCACTTCTATTTGTATGAAAGCTTCGGCGATATCCGCAGTATAAGCAATAGGATTAAGGCGAAAAGACAGCAACAATTCAAAAATATCTGGATATAAATTTGGTCTGGTAAGCAAACAATCGTTCAAGGACATCTGGCCATGATCATGAGATGAGGGTTCAAAAAGACACGTAACTTATCAAAAACGACACGTAAGTTACTGGTAGTTCTATCCTCTCGTATCACTTCTTTATGGGGCAAATAAAACACAATTTGACCTTTTCCGGGTTGTTCGTTTTCAGGTACTACTTCGATAATATTTTGTTTTAAATAATCCTGTAAAACTTCTCTATATGAATAAAAGATCTCTGGGCTATTACTTAATCGTTTCATTAAATTCCAAACCTTCTTATGCTACCTTTTTGTTATTAGCTAAAGAATGCCTTAAATCTTCTTTCCATGAAAGTTTAGTTTTGTATCTAGAACCATCATACCGTATTTCGGATTCAAACTGTTTCATCATAGCATTATCAAAATTATCCGAGATTTGAGTATCAGAATCAATTCCAATGCTTTCAAGTTCCCAAAATTTTTTCAACTGATCAGAAATTAAACTTTCTTTTGTTAATACACCGAGAGCCATAGATGAGTTGCAGTTAGTATTTCCCTTCCATTGGAAACACCAACCGAAAATTGCTTCAACTGCAACAAGATTCTTATTTAAACGTTTTAGTTTTCCAGAAATAATATTGTAATAACAGTATGTTCCTATTAACACACTTATACTTTCTTTATATCCATAATAGTCAGCTATTTGTAAGCCTTTTAAAGGTTTTTATATAATTGACTTTTTAATTATTGGTGGTGAAATATCAGAACCAGAAATATTGTCTGTCACTAATGCTTCAATTTCTATTACTGAATCCGGTATCTCTGTTTTTTAATTGGATCTTTACAACATCGAATGTTTTCTCAATGAGAGTTTTGTGTCCAAAGGTAAATATCGAAAGGGATTTCTTTCCAATCACCGGCAAGGCCAATTTATCTGAAATATCCTCAGCTATGAAAGATTTCCAGCTGCCGTTATCCAAAAGAAGACAAATGGGAACTAAGTCTTTTTGGAATTCAATTTCTGCATTACAAGCTTGCAGCAAAATTTTATTAGTAGCAAAATCGGAAACCGTAGCAAGAACTTGGGAATCTGTGCTAACTTTTCTTTCAGTTGCTTAAATTTATTTTCATCCATTTAACAAATGGCGCAACTATGTCTACCCTTGCAATCTGAACATGATTCTCGTTTTTTACAATCTTTAATTCGATGCTTGAATCCAAGACACAAAAAAACATCATCAAAATTTAAGAAGATCTTGTTTATTTTATTCAGCATTGAAATATTCACATAATTCAGAATTGTGATAATTTTTGCAGAAAATGCATTCCTTAGGAACATCGTTGTTGTCAGATTATCTATTAGAATGTAGAGAAGTAACAAATTCATGAGCAGAACTGGAAACTCTTGGTTCACTTTTAAATTGCCTAAAACTGTAAACTTTTGATCTGGGCTGAAAATGAAAGGAAAGATGTTCTTTCGCGAAAGTGTAATTCTTTTTTAACAAATTTTATTAGTTTATTGACATCAGACAAATCAGAACATTCTGTGTTATTATGATTATATTCTAAAACGATATCATTAGGAATTATCTTCATTAAAACTGGAATAAGCATACTGCTATAACTTTCTAATTTAACATTAAGTGCTGAAAAGCTTCGAACTTGAATTTCAATAATATCATACAATTTCCTCTATTTTGCAACGTCACCCGAATATCGTACAGGTTTGAGATTCAAAAGTTTATATGCTCGTTAATGACGAGGTCCCGTCTTCCGAATCTTTTGTTTACAATATCTATAGTTGAATCGTAATTTTTTCCCTATATATTAAACCCCTCTATTGCGTTTGCAGCAGATCCGCATAAGTAAGACTTTAAGTAATAGTAAAACTTATCAATTTTCGAAAGAGCTGCATTTTCATGAATGGCTGCTTTAAAACTATTCCAAAAAATCATCCACCGACTGAATTCACCGTAAAATTTTACAATATTTAATTTGAGAAGTTTAATTTGTTGGTTATTAATTATTTGGCTATTTTCAACGAAATTAACACCTGAGCTCCTTTTAGAGAGTTCCAATTTAACTTTTGAATCAATGTTATTTATCCCTTAACTGGTAACACCCATATTTTGTTCGTTTCAAGTAACATGCGTCTGGGAGACGTGTACATAACAAAAATTTATTTTAGAGGCTCAAATTTAATAAAACTACATATAAATTAACTAAATATGTTTAATTGTTCACAATACAACTAAAATTAAATAATACATACAGTTAAAATAATACAATTAAAATACAAATAAAATTGGCATCACGTAAACAAATTACTTTTTTACTCCAGGAGCCCAAGAATTGCACACTTTTTTAGAGCACTCTAGGCAACACGGATTTTCACATCTTATGCATTTGTATGCAGTTTGCCTCTTTTTTGATAAGAACAATATCGGCACATTTTTCTTTGGGAAGCTTATCAGAAATTTCTTGAAAGGCGCTACTCCTTTCTTCAGGTTCTCCAAGAATGTCTCTTGCTATTTTTTAGGTCATCCGGAAGGTTTAGGATGGACAACTGACTTTGCTCTTGTTTTTCTAACAAACTGTTTGCTAATGAATTTATAAAGTCAAAACGTGTCATTACAGGCGTATCATCATAGCTGGCATAGATAATGCCAGAATTTACAAGACTAACCGATATCAAATTGTAAAATATTGTCAGGGGCCACCGTCTCGACCTTCTATTCGGTGAATAATTTTGTCTAAATTATCTACTCTTGATTTTGTTGAATTGTAAAAACTTATTATTGTTGGTTTATTACTCCAGATTGGTCGGCAAATTTTGAGTTATGCATCGAGGATATCAAATTGGCGGCTTTATTTTGTTTTGTCATTGAAGACCCATCACCAGAGGGGCCAGGAACAACCTCTTCCAATGCATTTCCACCGACCCTTTCATTTGCCTCAACCTCAACGTCTTGGTCATCTAATTCAGACTCAGTGTCATGTTCAGAATGTTCTATTTCATCCTCGGCATTGTAGGAATCATCAGAATCAAATTCTTCATCACTCGGCTCAACTTCTTCAGGAAGAACATCCATTGACATTTTTTTTTCTCTTAGCAGAAAATATACCTGCCATGCTGAAAAAAAAACTTGACGTATATTAAATTAAATAAATAAATAAATAAATATTGGTGAAAAATTATGTTCAAGAATCTGGTTGTAAATATTTTTTCTGCAATCACATTTCTCGGAGATGGAGAGAAAAGAAAAAGGAAAAAATGTATGCAATCAATGAAATATCATTTGAAAAACTTTTGAATATAATTACATTGATCTTGAACGTAATCTATCAAGAACATAAATCAATAAATTAGTTGAAAGTTTAATTGACAGGAGGAAACATCGAGTAATCAATTTTTTTGAGAACATGAAGGATTTAGACCTTTCCAAGGCATTTAGGAGAGTAAATAAAATATGTATAAAAATAAATTGAGAAGAACAACATGCTGAGAAAACGCATTCAAACATAAAACTTGTCATTATTGGTTAGGTACGTACCTCAAATATAGTAGAAAAGAACGTTACAGGTAGTACACGTCTGTAAGATGAGCCCAAATGTTGAAACTTCAAGTATTAGGCGTCTCTTAGATGTCGCATGTTTTAGTTATGACCTTACTGAAACCACAAAACACAACTGATTGCCTTGAAACTTCACAAGCGTTGTTTAGACTATCTACCATGAGTGTACACTGAAGGTTTCATTTGACAAGTAGCGCTAAAGTATGAAATATGGGAAATTAGCAAACCTAAGCGTCTCTGTGACGTGTGTTACCAGTTAAGGGTTAAGCATCGTTTTATTTTGGATTTCGATAAAGTTATTTTGTCCTCATACGTCATAGCGGTTTCTATTTGATTTTACAACACTGCTTCATCTTCCATTAAACTTACAATTTCACTATCTAATAGTTTAAGCTTTTCTTCTTTTATTATTAATAAAGCTAAATAATCTTCAAGTGCTATACGAGATCCCACTTTTTCAATTTCCTCATCTATTTTATTTATTATAGTATATGTTACAGAGGTTCTAAGCAATCCTCGCCTTTTAACCAGCGATTTTAATTTATCCATTTTCAATTACTTTTAAAAGACAGTTTAAAGCACTCTTCCTGTATAATTATTTCAAACACTTCAAATGCAAACAAGGTTTCAATAAATGGTCTTACCAACTGTGATGTTGTTATCACATCACTCCATCGCTATTCGCAACAGCGATTAGCGATCACTCCTTTCCCCTTGGTTTTGGTGGAGGAAGTGAAGTGGAGTGACGAGTGCAGGTTTTTTACATCACACCAACAGTCTTCAAACACTGTATGAACCAATGACGAAGGTCAAAACCACCATCAACTTCGTGGTCGAAAGCACCATGAAAAGAGTTCTAAGCAATCGGTGGTCCTCGAAGTTTAATTCAATAGCTCATTCAACTATAGGAAACGATTCTCAAAAAGACGAAAACTTTATAAAAGATAAAACAATTTAGTGTTAAATAACAAAAGAAATCGAACTCTAAAGGTGAAACAGTGAAGTCAATCCAGCTTCAAATCAGTCGAACTGCTGATTTGGCGTTCTTCTTATACAAGTATGGTTATCACAGACGAAGGAGTGCACCACCTAGATTTCACTACGAGAAATAATATTTGCATCCAACGCATTATTGTATATAAGGCATATTTGTTCATTGTATATAACGTATAATTCTTCATTTTCAAAGTAGATCAGAATATTTTAAGTGTTTTTCATCCGCAAGAACAAGGATTACTAGCTATCATAATACAACGAACGAGGTTTTGATTTTAGCGTTTTTATAAGTATATATAGGGGAATTCGGTAAAGGAAAAAATATGGTTATACCTCTGTACTCGTACTTGCTTCGGTACTCGTCGCTTTGGTACTCGTCACTTCGGTACTTACAGTCACGCTTCAGTACTCGTCGAATTTCGCACTCTTCGCATTTCGACGCGAAAAAAAATGCTTCGGTACTTGACGTTTGCTCGAAACTCGTCACACTTAAACATGTACGAGACAACACGGTGACCCCGCGTTCTGTTTCTCCAGACGAAAAGAAAGAACGAAATAGGGTGAATTACAAAATTTAACGACGAGTATCGAGGTAACTCTACAACGATTATGAGTTGATATTCTGAAAACTAGAGTTAGTATCAAATATATTCATACTTAAGCGTATGTTTTTCTTCGAAATCACCAGGAACGTAGGTTGGAGGAGAGGGGGGGGCAGAAACTTTTAATGTACAGGTAACCCTCCTATAACACGGTAGATAGGTTCCTAGAAAATGTCGTGTTGTGTGAAACCGTGTTTTATGAGACCCAGAGATAGTTCAAAATAGGGGGGTTACATTCTGAAAATTTATTAAGAACGAACTTTTTTTTTTTTAAATTCCGTATATGCAACTTAGTTTTTATTAAAAATATAAATGTATGTATAACATAAAACGAAAAGAAATAAAAAAATATTATTTTCATTTAATACGACTTTAATTTAATAAATTTCTTCCTCAACACTGTTCAATACAATCAAACGAGAACGTTTTTTTCTATTTTCTACATTTATATTTTTTGCGCATTATATTCTCTTTAAAAAAATCTCTAATTTTGGTTTATTTGCTGATTCTTACAAGGTCATTGTAGATTCACGGTATGAAGATAGACAATTTTGCAGCTCTCTTTTGAATTTTCGGCTTCTTTCGGTGGAAGGGTCTGCATTCAGGATAAATGATTCAAGATTTTCATATAAGCTAAGGCCTTCTTGTAATTTTATAGAGTTATAAATGAATAAATTATAATTTGATTATACATTTTCATGTAAAGCCACTTCATTATTCATTATTCCTTCCCGTCATTATTTTAAGGTAATTTAGTTTTTAAATGTGTTAAACAAAAATCATGTTATCTAGTCCTATAGAAGTACAGTGTTGTACAAAGGTTTTCGCAATTTTTTTTTATCGTGTTAGAGCGAAACCGCGTTACAGGTTGCAGTGTTATACGAGGGTTCCCGCAATTTATCCTATCGTGTTAGAGCGAAACCCTGTTGTAAGATGCCGTGCTGTAGGAGGGCTACCTGTACTATAATTTGTTTATTGAGAAATTTGTCTCTTTCATACAAGGTGCACCCATAAAGTAACCGGAAATTTTTTTATAAATAAGAAAAATATTACTCACCTTCAAATAAATTTATCTCCTTCGAAATAATCGCCAAAGGAGTCTATATAATTTTTCCACATTTTCTGATGGTCTCATCTGATTTCTCAACGTCTCTGATGTTAAATCAAATGTTACGCGCATTTTGCGAACGGTTAGTTCCAACGCCTATAAACAGTGTTTCAATGACTTGAAGAAACGTTGGAAAAATTCTATAGATCCCTTTGGAGATTATCTTGAAGGAGATAAATTTATTTGAAGGTGAGTAATATTTTTCTTATTTATAAAAAATTGCTCGGTTATTTATGGGCACACCTTGTATATTGTATTATTGCATGCCAGAAACGTCCTTTTAATGTATTTTTCGCCATAAATCGTTTCGTCGACACTCATTTGTTTAAAAGGAATCCATTGACCTAAAACTTTATCACAAAGGTAAGATGGCCACGACTAAAAGTATAATATTTTGTGGCAAATCAGAATTTCTTACAAGAAATCAATAACATTATGTCGGTAGAAGCATTGAAAGGGCGTATTTCACATCTTATAAACACACACTGAAAAATTATATCTAAACAAAAAAGTGAGGGTTTTAACCTACCTTTCTCCTCATTATTTATGAAGCACCTTCATCATCCTTACCACAAAGTTCGTTACCCCCTCCCCTCCTCCCAACATTAATATGTCTAAAGCAAGACCCAAATTACCTTCAACCCAAATTTAAAATTAATAAATATTTTCTGTGGTATTTCTTTGTACTAAAGTATCCAGTAATTTCGAGTATAATAAAAGTCACAAATATTTTAGATTTTTGACTTTTATTATACTCGAGTTATTAAACTCGAATTATACTTTATTATTTTTTAGTCACAAATATTTTAGCATATATATTTAAGATTTTTAAATGAGTATATATATTTGGAATTTAAACCTATTAAATATCAAAGCAAAGTAAATGTTAGATGCGTATTTCGAACTCCCGTTTTTAATAATTTCAACTTAAATATGTATATATATATATATATACAGGGTGGCTAATAAATACTGTGACAAATATCGAATCATTTAATTACACACAGATGAAATAGAAAATGGAAAATACAACAATATTATGAACATTATACATGAAAGTTTACCATGAAATAATTTTACTATAATCGACCGCCATCTTCATCGATTACTAAAGATAATCTCTTACGCCACTGTCCTATTGCGGCACGAATCATTTTATGAGGTAATTTGCCCCATTCACTCCGTATGGAAGCTTTGAGGGAGTCCAAACTTCTGTGCTGCTTAGTATTTACTTTAGACTCTAAAATCCCCCAAATGCAATAGTCTAAAGGATTTAGATCTGGTGAAGAAGGTGACCAATCTTCTTGCTTGATAAACTTCGGGCAATTGGCATGGAGCCATTCCTGTGTTGTTTTGGATCGGTGGGACGGTGCAGAATCTTGCTGAAATATCCAATTCTTCTTGGGATACAATCTGTTAGCATGTGGTAATAAACGTGTAGCCAATACTTCCTGTTTGTAATATTCAGCATTGATTTTTACCCCTTTATCGATGAATTTCGAGGCAGTTTTCCATTTTGTGACACTGCAGCCCAAACCATAACAGTATTCTTGTTCTGAAAGCGTTTAACAGTTCGAAGATTTTCAGGTATATCCTCGAAGGTTGCTGAATATACAACATCATTTTTAGCATTATAACATTGTTCTGTACAAAACAGCTTCTCATCAGAGAAAATTATTTTTTCAACACTTTTGCTACCGTGCCGGTTCAGCAATTTCTTACATCTTTGTAACCTTTTTACTATTTGTGCAGTAGTCAAACCTTGAACTTTCCTTTTGTGATAAGGGCGAAAACCCAGGTCTTCATTTATGATAAGTTGCATAGTTCTGCGACTGATGTTCTCTTCTGCAGCCATTTTATTTGCAGAACGTTGTGGATTTCTTCGTATCTTTTCACGAATTCTTTTGATACGTTCTTTTGTACGAACAATGCGTGGACGACCGGACCTTGGTCGATCTTTACAGCTATTGGTATCCAATAATCGATTTATAGTCCTATATATAAACGTCCTATTAAAACCAAGGCATTTTAATTGCTTAAATATTTTACCTGCAGAAAATCCGGGAATCAAAAAGCTGTTTAACCATTAACCTTTTGGCTTCCATCTTTAAAAATATTCTACATATTTTACTTTAAACAAAAATCGTCTGTGTTTACAAAAAGTTGCCAATCACACAAATCGATAGATAAATTGTTTTTCCAAACAATTAAAATTAACTCTTATTTTTTGGAGTGTTACAGTATTTATTAGCCACCCTGTATATATATATATATATATATATATATATATATATATATATCGATTTTTCCGAACAAAATTAGCTGCAGAATTTTTTTGTTTTATATCATTGTTACCCAAAAAAATATTTCCCGAGTTTCTCTATAAAATTACTTAAAATACTATCAAAATACTCTTAAAAAATAATTCAGATACATTATCAGCTTATTCTCTTTTGAAGTATAGGCTGAAACGCCAAAAGAAACAACGCATTAAACTGTGTGCGTTTGCAACTTATAATCAATACATAAGGATGTGACTACAGAGGAGAAAGCGTTTTTTCATAGGTTAGAAGTAAAGAGCTACTGACGAAAATTTTTAATTTAGACCGCGTATGCACGAATCTTACCCCCATGTTTTCAAATTCTACTCTTACATATAAAAGGTCAGAAGGAAAAAATGCACATAAAAATATGTACGTCTTCAGATGCTTGTAGTCGAAGACAACGAATACAACATACACACAACGAATCATACTGAGTATCATCTCATATTAGATTCTAACCCCAACCTGATTTATTACTATTGTATGACTAGATTAAAAACTGCATGTATATGGTATATACAAGGAATAAGAAAAGTGGAATTACAGACTTCAAAACTCATTAAAACCAGAATAAATACAATTCTGGCCATTAAAATTGCAACACCATGAAGGAGAGATGATGCAAACGTCAGATTCACATGAAAGGAAGAGGATGCTGGGATATGCAGATGATTAGCATTTAACGAAATCGAAAGACGCAGGAGGGAGGAACGACATCTCAAACTGTGTATAAAAGAAAAGTTACGCAGAGGGTTTTTCATTCTGAAATCACATTTGAATGTTAGTTGTTTGTGAGAAGGTCGTGTTATGCCTCGTATAAGAAGGAGAAATGGCTACCAGCACGTGTCGGAATTTGATAGCGTCAGGATCATGGCCTATCGAGAATGCGGTTTATCGATCCCCAATATTGCTACTCGCATTGGTCGGAATCCAACGACTGTCATGCGAATATGGAATCGATGGGTTCAGGAGGGTCATACTGAACGCCATGCAGAATCTCAACGGCCTCCCGCCACTGATGCCCGAGAGGACAGACATGTTGTCTGATCGGCCTTGCAGGATCGTACAACCACATCATGGACCTTGAGTCGGGAAATGGGCTTGCTTGCAGCACTAAAAGTATACGCACGGACAGTCTGCACTGTCTGAATGGCGACCATTATTGCGGCTTCCCTTGTCACTGCAGCATAGAAACGCGGCGACAGTGGTGTGCCCAACGACAAAACTGGATACAGGCGTGGCACCCCGTCGTCTTTTCAGGGGAATTTCGTTTCTGCGTGCAGCACCATGATGGACGTATACGTGTCTGGAGGCACCGAGGAGAACGCACGTGACCCGCTTGCATTCGATATCGTCATACCGGCCCTGCAATTGGTGTGATGGTATGGGCAGCCATTTGGTACACGACAGGAACACCTCTTGTTCGCGCCGTTGGTAATCTGAACAGGCAGCGTTACATTTCTCAGATCTTAAGGCCGGTGGCTGTGCCCTATCTTTAAGGACCCGGAGACGTTATCTTTCAACAAAATAACGCAAGACCGCATGTTGCCCGTCCTGTCCTGACCTACCTCGACACAGAGGGTGTTCGACTGTTGCCCTGGCCAACACATTCTCAAGATCTCTCACGCAATTGAAAACATCTGGTCATGGGTTGCTGAGAGACTGGACAGCCACCGTTCTCCAGCTACTACGATTGATGAAGTGTGGCATAGACTTGAAGCAGCAGGGAATGACTTTCCCGTATCTGTCATCCAAGTCCAGTTCGACTCGATGCCTAACCGGGTTAGAGCCGTTTTAGGTGCCAGAGGCGGCAGCTGCGTGTCGTAATTTCGGACCCTGTATACCACCAAATTGCCTACAAATTTAATCATGTTTTCTTCCTATAATTCTGTATACGTACAATAATTAAAGTTTTGTTATTTGCTTTCATTCCTGGTGTTGTAATTTTAATGGCCAGCAATGCATAAATATGCTAAAGTATTCGCTATACAGAGCAGTATACCTTTCTTTACACTGCATTTGTATGGGCATTTTCCCCTTACATATATTACATTTATTTCCATCTCTTTTCTTATGTCTGTCAGATTTAAGAAGCAATATGTTTTACAAACTTTACTTGTGTCATTATCTTTTTCCTGACAAGTATACTGCATCGTCTGTCACCTTTTACGCGAACATCATATTTATCAAACGCTTTTAAAATTTTTTGAAACTCCTTATCTAAAAATTTTAAATTTACCTGGTGCCGTCTATATTTAAATTTTTTATGGCATTTATATCAGAGCAAATTTTTAATGTAATTAAATTTTAACTTAAAGATCATTAATATAATACTATATTAAAGCTCAAATCTGGTTTGAAAATTTCATGTGTGTTTGGACTAAAGTCGGAAACAATTCAGATACAATAAGACTTATTTAAGTGCAAAAGCAATGCACTTCGAATATATATTGTTCAGTGGATATTGTAAACTTTCCTCTGATTCATTCATGGGATGTATTTATAAAGAGGCGTTTTTAAGTCAAATATTATTTTCTTCATTCATCCTTTTGGTCGTATAAAATTATTAGGTTATAGCATTAAATTTTTTATTAACATATTTTATGCTATAATTAAAATTAGTCACATTGTCTGCTTCACTATCACTGGTAAATAATTGCTTTATCATAGGTTATGTAGAGATACCTATTCGATACACAGCGAAACCACCGTTTTTCTTTCTTAAAACTCTTCGGCCAGATTACGAATAGGTGAAAGAAAGAGATGAAAGACTTATATCTGTCGCAAAATATGTCAATTTACTTTCAAGGTCAAGTCGCCCCCATGGTATAGTGATTAGCGTTCTGAGCCGCCACTCAGTGGGATTGGTTTCAAATCCCTAACAAGGCTTTGTCGTTTCCTTGTCGTTTGTAATAGGGAGCAATGCTGACTCACCAATATGGTGCTCTCATAAGAAAGTAGCCAGTAAAACTTCACGGATCTTCATAGGACAATGTCAAAAAGAAACACTACCATCAGAGACAAATGCCTGCCGCATTGGGGGAAAAAACTTTACAGGTCAATAAATAAGGTTTTTAACGTTCAAATATTCGTAAAAGTCAAAACATTGTTATAAACAAGTTTTCAAGATGATTTGATAAATTTTCCAATTATATTTTAGTTATGTTTTCAACTAGAAAGTTGGTATGGGGATCTATAATACCCGCATACACGATAGATTAAAAATTATACTTCCAAGTAGCAAACAAAGAACAAAAAGTTTTACTGTAAGTATGCAAAAACGCTCCTTAAATGCTAAAATTAGCAGTTAGGAAAGTTATAAGCATATCAAAATCTTGCTTACGATATTAGCCGCAGATTGTTCAAGTTTGGTAAAGATTTTAATTTGTCCTAGTCATTTTATTCTGTATTATATGACTTTTTTAACAAAGATAGTGTTTTATTAAACATGGGAAAATACCAGGACTTCTGTATCTTGATTATTTCCAGTAGTAATCATTAAAAGATGTCTAGCTCATGTTGATAAGCTTTACTTGTAAATCCTTTTGACACCAGGTACTAAACTGCTATAATCGATAAGAAATTGTTTTATTATAAAATACAAGGTGCACCCATAAAGTAACCGGGCAATTTTTTATAAATAAGAAAAATATTACTCACCATCAAATGAATTTATATCATTAAAAATAATCGCCAAAGGAGACTATAGAATTTTCCCAACGTTTCTTCAAGTCATCGAAACACTGTTCATAGGCGTTGGAACTAATCGTTCGCAAAATACGCGTAACATTTGATTTGATATCCGAGACGTTTTCAAATCTCTGTCCTTTCATGGATTTTGCATTTTCTGTTTACAAAGGATTTATTCACCATGAATTTGTTCCTGAAAATCAAACAATTAATCAGTATTTTTACGAGGAGGTGCTTTTTCGATAACGAAACAGGATAAGGCGAGTTAGGAAGGAATTATTTGATTCTGGGCAATGGTTTCTTTTACACGATAATGCTAGACCCCATACAGCAATTTCTGTACAACAATATCTTACTAAGTATTCAATTACAGTGATAAATCACCCACCATATTTCTCCCAACTTATCGCCAGCTGATTTTTTAGGTTTTCCGAAGTTTAAGATGGCCAGGAAAGGACAGAGATTTGAAAACGTCTCGGATATTAAATCAAATGTTACTTGTATTTTGCGAACGGTTAGTTCCAACGCCTATAAACAGTGTTTTGATGACTTGCAGAAACGTTGGAAAAATTGTATAGACTCCTTTGGCGATTATTTTGAAGGAGATAAATTCATTTGAAGGTGAGTAATATTTTTCTTATTTATAAAAAACTGTCCGGTTACTTTATGGGCTCACCTTGTATTATAAAGAAATAAATAGCATTATGCAATAATAAAAAAAAAATTGGTGTTAAAATTAGAGAGTAGAAAAACATTCATATAAATAAACTTTTTGAATGTTTATACATATCTGAATTTAATCATGCTTACGTAAAAGAGACCATCGTAGAAAATCCACAAGAATGAAACTCAGTTGCTTGCAGTCCAAACACAATCAGTACTGGAAAGAGGGGAAAATTATTGAAGAGTGGTATTGGAAAGCATTTCATATTGCAACACTGGAATTACCTACTTTCAGTCGAAGTTTTTTCTCCTGGGGCTATTATTCTAATCCCCTTTCTCTTGGTTGCCCCTCTGAGTCAAGTCGCAAGTATGGTGAAAAAAACAAAAAGACATTTCTCAGAATTCCACAGATTAGTTAAATCTATAACGCATAGTTTAGACTAGTGGAGCAAACATTTTTCGACTGCGACCCATTTCCTTTAAATAAAAAATCACGTGAACCTCGATAAACATTTTTCGGTAGAAACAATTTTTTTTCAATTAGAAAAATGTTAGCTAAGAAACAGAAAAAGCAAATTTTTACAAATAATTTTGAAAATTAATGAACTGTAGATTGTGGTTATAT
Organism: Dolomedes plantarius; assembly: GCA_907164885.2. Taxonomy (NCBI): domain Eukaryota; kingdom Metazoa; phylum Arthropoda; class Arachnida; order Araneae; family Dolomedidae; genus Dolomedes; species Dolomedes plantarius. Next base: position 112,566,799 of record OU015501.1, on the reverse strand, counting down.
ATTTACTTTGCCTAACAACAATAAAAAAAAATCTCGCTTACTCTCTATACTTGTTTTTGCCAAATCTCATGTCACTAAAACTTCATATTGAAATACTAATATGTATTTTGCATTTTATTTAGGTAAAAGAGCGCGATTTGAAAATTGCATGTTTTATATTAAAACATCTTCCGGGTTGTATGGTTTTTGTAGCAACTCATTTTGAAAAGCCATTCTGACATAGATTGGTAGAAAAGAATGTAAGCAATGTAAGTACAGCCTTGCAAGACTGTTTGACACCTTGTATAACAATATCGTAGCATATATTTTTTTATAACAATATCGTGTAATATAAAAATGATAAATAAAAATATTATAAATATGTTATAGAAAATTTAAAGCATTTTTTATTAAAGAATTCAATGAGCTAAATTTATTTCAAATTATCCGTGACCCCTCCAACTTTTTTCGCAAACCCTCGGTAGTTCGCGACCTACAGTTTGCGCCCTACTGGCTTAGAACATCATGGTAATGAAAACGCCTCAACTACAACTATAATTTGAAAAACAGTACTTCCGAAATAGGAAGCGTATTCCAACATTTTCTTATTCAGAAAAATCGATATAGTTTGTTTTTTAAATAATACTAACATAAACAAAAGCTCACTAACTGCATTCCTCTTGCTCTCTTTCGATCTCACTCTGTATGCTAGCATTCAAAAATATTGAAATGAAAATCTCTGCATATCATCGTTAGCATGCTCTATGACTAGTAGCGCCCTCTGACGGTGGATGCAATTAGTTCAGGGTGCCATTGGCTCTACTGTGATTTATTGTCTTTGTGTTGGAGGCGCCCGAGTATTTCGCCATCAAGTGTTCTGACGTAATTTAATTTATTAGACATGCTCTCCCCCATACCCCTTTTTCCAATGTTGGATGGGGTCGCTTTTCTACGGCTGATGGGGTTTTCCCCAAAATACCATCGAACGGAAGATTGACTCCTATGAGAAAAAATACTTTTTTTTTCAGCCACAGATTTCATCTGAAAATCAAAAGAAATTGAGAGCTGTCTGTTTGTCGAGTTTCACATAACATTCTCTTTCGCGACAGGAAGATTTCTTGGGGGCAAAAATTTGTTTCTTAATTTTTGGAACAAAATAACACCTATATACTGAAACGCAAAATGCCTATCGCGAAATAGAATGTATTTTAACCTATCAGTTTCTTTCTTTTTAGCTAAGAAAGGAAAGACGAAATATTCACTAAAATGCGTCATAATGTCAAGTGAATGTCAATTGTTCAAGTAATTCCATCCGCTGCCTCTGTTTATTAAGGTTCGTGAAAACTAGCAATATACGTATTAATTTATCTTAGATATCTCTACTGCGGGCGATCTCGTTTCTTCAAATAATGAGAATGATCTCAGTATAATACAGTGTTAACTTTTTCTACATTTGTAAATGGGTACAGTAGGTCATAGTTCATTAAAATGACAAATTTTTTTGCGCTGTCTTACCTCTAACAGTACGATTATTTCTCTCAAACACACACATATTATATATTGTTGAGAACAGTAAATAACTGTAATAACAATTAGTATATTGTATCTCAGTTCCAAAATTCTTAACTCTAAGGCCGTCTGCACATGGAGCAACTCCAAAGAAACTGATAACTGACTCTAATCACAAACCATTCACAAACCAATCACAAACATAGAAACCCGTCGGACGGGTTTGTAACCAGTTGCGCCGTGTGCAACTCGTTAGAATTGAATGGAGCCACGCACACGGCACAACTGGTTAGAAACCCGTCGGACGGGTTTGTAACCAGTTGCGCCGTGTGCGTGGCTCCATTCAATTACGTAGGTTACGACTCATCATGGACTGGTTTGTGATTGGAGTCAGTTATCAGTTTCTTTTGAGTTGTTCAGTGTGCAGACGGCCTAACACAGGTAAAATTTGCTTACCTGTTCTTCCCGGTTGGCGACTGCTATGTTCTTGATGTTCCATAGTATGCTAAAAAGAATCTTTCGTTATTCGGAGATAAACAATGCTTCTGTAATAGAGGAAGCTAAATTATGTTTAAGTAAATTATACTAAACAACAATATTTACTTACTTACTTACACACACACACACACACACACACACATATATATATATATATATATATATATATATATATATATATATATATATATATATATATATACACATCGTTCAAGTTATTTAGGAACAGCGCTGTCAAAAAGGTATATTTCTCGTCTAAACCAGCCAGAAATCTGACAGTTCCCTTTACCGTCCAACAGGTGGCGCTGAAAGTGAAGGACGGATGCAACATGTTAGCCAACAATTAGTATGTTAGAATGCTTGATTTTAACAATTAGTATATTAGAATGCTTGATTTTAACAATTAGTATATTAGAATGCTTGATTTTAACAATTAGTATGTTATAAAGCTCGTTAAATACACCTTTAGGAGGCTACCAGTACCTCTCTTTACGATAGCATGTTTCGAATTGCGTCTTGATAAGCATATGAATAACACTTTCAAGAAAAAAGAACGAATGTCGATAGAATTAGTTTTGTATAATAAACATTATAAGGATTAAAAAATTAATCAAAGGTAACATTATGTCAAATCCACAACAAAATATATAAAAGGCATTCAATTTCCGACTAATAGTCCTTCAGGACGAAGAACATTACCATGGGACTGTCTGCATGGAAGAGTAAAAAATATCACAATTCACAAATCGTTCATAAATAAATATCTAAATATCACAAATATTAGTATAAGGAATGCAAATATTATAATCGCAATTTTTTGGGATTCGTCCAAACTGACAACCACATATTCCCCAATCAAAATCAAGGTAGTATCTATTAGTATGTGCGCAAAACTAGTTGCCGATTTTACGTTCTAAGGTGGACATTAGATATGAATTACAGCTTTTTTCCGCTCTTTAGGGACTTTGTAAGTGCTGTTATAAAAGCAGGCTAAAATATACTTTTTTCTCTGTATCATTGTACATATATGACAGCGTTCTTGTAGTGAAGTTCTCAAAATCAAATTAAAAGAACCGCTTTACTCCTCAGTTTTTAATCAAAATAGAAAACTTTGAGTATACAGAGATTTGCTAGGTGGCTTGTAGCTTATCCGTATAAAATATTGCACTATAGTAATTAATATATTATTCTACTCTTTGTGAAATTCGGCAAAATTTGTTCTAAGTGATTATGATCAACCCACAAGAAATGAGATTATACTAGAAGGATTAGCCAACATAGAATTATTTAACGAAGCGATACCTCCTGATCGACCCCGATGTTCCCGATGTTTTCGATTTTAAGTTAACGAGTTCGCAACGAGCTACCGAATTTAGATGGTGAGCAGTTCAGTCTAAGTCATATGTTTGCAAGTTTTCTCGTCTTTTGTCTCGTAGTAAAATTCATCGGCTTAAATGGAAGTTTTATAAAGTATCATATCCCTGCATTTTCTACAATGAAGAAGGATCGACATGTAGTTTTTTTTATCGTACTTTTGTATTAAAGGCGCAGAAAGTGACTTTGATGTAATGTATGAATGAAAATTCCTAATAAGAAGACTCTGCTTCTTCCTAAGTAACTGAATTAATTCTCGACGAATGCTCCAAAAGATTAATTATGTGTTTAGAAGACTTATGCTTTAAAGACGGGCATTAAATTAACCAAAATTGGGCAGGATTATTAATATAAATAACTTGAAAACGAAGAAATAAAGTATAGATCGAGGCAGAAATAGTGTATTAACTAAGTATGTGGAATCGTTTCCGATATTCTCAACAGATGAATTTATTTTGTTTAGGGATTACAAACAGTCATCAAAACTAAGTATTTTTTAAGATATATATTTTTACAATTGAAAATGTCTTTTTCATCAGAGGATATTCTTAGTATTAAATGACAATTTTCTATATCTTGGCACCCGGTATTAATGTGTTGCATAATATTATATTTGAAACTGAAGGTGATACAGGCAGTATACAAATACTAGCTGAATACCCGTGCTTTGCTACAGAGTACATTCAAATTAAATGCAACGGTCAATGTATGCAATTAATGACAAAAAAATAAAAAAATATATATTTATAAAAGAATCGTAACGGATACTTTTATAGACAAAATAATGTAGAAAAAAATATTGAAATTATATCTAATAGAGCATACTAAAGAATATAGTACAGTTAATATAGTACAGTTTGAGGAACATTTCTATTACTGTATTTTAATTTTTTTGGATAATGTCCAATCGTCTGCCGCATTAGAGAGAAAAAAAAATTGTCAGTTTATTTCGTTGTTATGCACGTGACGCAAAATTAATTTAAAGTATCACAAAAAGAAAAGAAACCACGTGATCAGCATTTAATACATTAAATTCTAAAAATTAATCTTTAAAAATTAACCAAAAATCAGAAAATGGAGTAAAGATTCGAAAGAGATTACATTTTAAAGGAATTTTTATGATCTTTCTTGTGATGTAAATTTTATAACCCTCAGATTATTATTTTAAATCCAAACTTTAAATAATGTTACAAAAACAGCTTAAAAATTTAATTTAAAAAATCTAAGAAGCATTTTCAAAAACCTTTCTTAGTGCAACCCTACACTATAAGAAGAATCGCCATGCAAAATTTCAACCCTTTATTAGGTCCAGCGGTTTGGTCTGTGCATTATCTGTCAGTCAGTCAGTCAGTCAGTTGCGGAACTGTTTTGTATATATCGATTACAAAATTTTAGCGATTTCACTTCAAATTTGGAATTTACAGAATTCAAATAAAACTTGAAAGGTATTAGAGAAATTTAGAATTACTGTTTTAACTTTCGTGAGTATGATGAGAAAATTTGTCTTTAAACAAGTGAAAAAAGTCACCAAATAAAAAGAATCTGTGGTAAATTCCCTATGAAGTAGGTTAAATTCGAGTTCTTCCTCAGATGCAGAGTAAGAGAACGCCTACACAGTAAACTTGTCATTAGACAATTTAAATCGTGCTAAATATTTCTAAATTGTCAATTAATTTTTGTGACGTTGAAGATACTATAACACCATTTCGAGGGGATAATTATCCTGCTGAAAAATTAATATCCGATTTTGAAGAAGCAGCAAGACGGATGATACGGAATGACAGACAAAAATCAATTTTCCGTAAAAAGTCTTTGTCATGATCCGTTACTTTATATATTAATGGGAAACCAGGAGTCGATTCTTGGCATAAATTTAAATCGTTACTCAAAGATGAATTTTTCTCTCGGTACACAAATGCACAACTGCGTGACACGTTGATTAAGCGGAAAAGGAAAGACAATGACCCATGCTGAAATATTTTTAACACAATGAGAAAAATTGCTAGGGTATCAATAAGAAAGAACTGTGGCTTAGTGAGAAAGAAGAAATTTAATATACAGCTAACAACATATCTATAAGTTATGGCTCTAAAAACTTGTTTGAGTAAAAAGAGAAATTGCGAGAGATTCAACATACTTGCTCTGTATTTCAAAAATTCGAATTTTCACCAATTCCTAATATGATCACAAAAACTAAATATTTTCCTTATGGACCGTCTGAAATACAATACAATCGCGGACGTTTAAGTCACAAATTGAACAGTCGTATAGATAAGAATAAAGGATTAAACGTTTTAAATATAATAAGTTTGGGCATAAGTCTCTGAATGCCTATCTTTTATAAGAGATAAAAAAACGCAATCAGGTAATATTACAATGTTAAAGTTAATTCCTCTAAGCTTGATGCATAAAATGGTCCCTGTTGGTAATATTTCAATTTGGGGTTTAATAGACACAGGTAATCAGATTCCATTTATTAGGAAAGACGTTCTTGAGAAAATTGGTTGAACTACACAGTTAGTATATTTAACTGTGTCTTTCCTTGTAATGGTAAAATTAATCCTTTGGGTTGTTTTAAAACTCAAATTAAAATTGATGATGATAGCTTATAGGAAATATTTATCATTCGAAGTCATTTATGTCAACTGATTAATACTGTCATTTAATGCCATAATAGGGATCGATATTCTGAAGCAGAAGAATTTAAAATATGCCATGATGTAGAAACCATAAATAAATGGTTAAATAAGGCAAATAAGAACAAAGATGTGACATTAATGTGGATTTTGTCTTGTAATTTAATACAATACAAAAAGGGCAAATAATAAATGTATGGTTTTTAAAAGGATGTATCATTACTTATCATTGCCCTGCATTCATACATATTCATTCGTTCTCAGTGTCTCTCTCTCTCTTAACAAACATCGCTTGTCTCACTATTTTACGACAATTTTTTAATGGATCTTTCACTACGCTAATAATAACGAATATTGGGTTAAACGGATAAATTTAATGGAAATTTCTTTGCACTTCTGTTTCGGTGTGAAAAGTCACAGCTGCCCAGAGAATATTTTAGATTTCCATGCGCATGGGTGCATTTTATGCAGTAGTCTTCTTTTCCCCGTTCTACATTTTGAGCCATTGTTCAGGCGGTCTACAACTGCACTCCACTTGTATCCGAAGAATGACTACCACTTATAAAAATACAAAATGAACTTGCAAATGCTCTTCCGTACATACATTCAAAGACTGTGTCGTGATGAATAACCCTTTAACAAGGTAAAATCGTGTTAATTTGTGAGACGTGCTTGTCTACTGTATTTTCATTTAGCCTAATATCCGGAAAGAAATGTTCTCCTCTACTGTTTTTTCGTTCACTAAAAGCAAGAGGAAACGAAAGCTTTGACGTAAATGAGTACTTACATAACTCTTTTTAGTTTCTCCTTATGACCGAAATATACTATTAGCACAGGTGCCGGTGCTGCGCATTGTTAATTACACGTGCGGAAAATTAGAGCTCAGGGTAATTGAGATTAAAAATTAAATGCTTGTTTTAATATTGCGATAGGGAGATGCGCAGACTACGTGTACTGTATTTTACTTTTCCAAAAATTTTTAGCTAACATAATGATGCAAAGGATTGTTTTTAAATTTGAGTGTTCAGAAAAGAAAGACTCGCACAATGCTTTAACTTATAACATCTATCAGCAACTTTACTTTGCTTGTAGAGCTTAAGAGTGTAAATGATCCAAAATGTCTTATCATTTTATGTGGTATACAGCATCTAAAAATAAATAAAATTACAGCTGAATCCCCGATAAAGGCAGGTAACAAATAGATAAATATTCCAGCTATACGAATAACATTTTGTTAAACAATCGCTAAAAAGTATTTTTACACATAGGGAAATGAAAACCTTTTGGAAATAAAACTTTATACATCATGACTGACTGAAAAAAATCTGATGAGAAAATAAGAGTTTTTCAGATTTCGAAAAAATTAGAAAGCATGAAAATAAATAACGTTCAAAATAACGCACCCTACACTAAAACTTGATGAGGGACTTAAAAATTTATTAAGTACTTGAAACAATTTGAATCTTATGACACAGAAAAAAGAGAAGTGTTTGAAACGAGTAAAAAGGAATTCCTTATCAAAAAGGATAATTTTTAAACAGCCCGTACATAAACTATGGTAACTCTTTCGCTCTAAAATAGCAGTTACATGTTTATCTGTGATTTCTAGATGTATTTTTCAGTGGGGTTTACCTCAAAATTTTTCTCCGAAAAGCTAATACAACATAAAACCAGAATTTAATGTCACTTGAAAAATAACAAATAAATTTTCCATACAAAATGATTGTGTTCTCTCAAATGCCGTAATATTTTGTTGGATTATATTATGAATATAAGTAATTACCATTCTCCATGTAATATGTTGGTTAAAGCATAATATATGTATATATATATATATATATATATATATATATATAATTTTCAGCTCAAATATGCCCTTTTAAAAGCTTTTTTCATAGTTCCCGACGTTTAGGATCCCGAAAAGCTTTAAATATTCATAAAATTAGTCACAGCATTCACAGTTTTTCTTTCACATACTGCTTGAATCTTTTATCTTCTCTTCGTTATGCTGATGAAAGTGAAAAATATATATATATAAGCAAACTAATTATTTTTATGCTATTGGCTCAAGGAAGAAAATCGCTCAGTTTTATCTTTCCAGAGATTTATTGATTTGTATTTTAATTATAGCATTTCTGTCTCCTACAAATGAATAATACACATAATTCAGGCTCTCTAATGAGGAAGACTTCTTTGTACGATCCCCTTGACCTTTATAATTATTTCATATAAAACGTAGTTTACAAATTCTACATTGAAATGCGTAACGTAATTGAAGTAGTAAATTTAGTT